>OY856187.1:289097762-289167284 GCA_963693315.1 Diogma glabrata | reverse complement strand
ATCTCAAAAGATGCGTTCTTAGACTTAAAATGTTGGTCATGATGCGTAGTCTCAATCCCGTATGGTGTTTAAATTTTTTCAAAATGGCGGTCTGATAATATGAAGAAATGCGATTTTGCGAAATTTCTGTCATGTTTTCGCTGCCAACACAAATTTAAGTTCTCAGAATGCTTTCTTAGGCTTAAAATGTTGGTGGTGATATGCAAATGCAGTTTTAAATTCCGTATGAACAACAATAAAGAGATCTCGCAAAATCGTCATTTTTGAGCCGCCATTTCCGAAAGAAAAAAACTTAAACACCACACTGCATTTGAGACTACGTATCATTATTAACATTTTAGGCCCAAGAACGCATCTTTTGGAATGGAACACTATTTGTGTTGTCAGCGAAAACTAGAAATTTCCCAAAGTCACTATTTTCTTTATTATCGCGCCGCCATTTTGAAAACAAAATAAACGCCATCCGGAATTTAAAACTGCATATCATTACCAACATTTTAAGTCTAAGAACGCATCTTTTGAGATCTTAAATTTGTGTTGGCAGCGAAAATAAAACATAAATCTCGCCATAACCACCATTTACCTATTATGGAGCCGCCATTTGTAAAAAGAAACTTAAAGACCATAAAGCATTTGAGACTACGTACCATTACCAACATTTTAAGCCCAAGAACGCATATTTTGAAATCTTGAATTTTTGTTCGCAGACAGAAATCTCGTTAAATCGCAAAAAAGAGCTCCATTTTCCATATTATAGAGCCACCACTTCGAAAAAACTTAAACACTATACATTGTCTGAAACTAGGTATCATTACCAACATTTTAAGCCTAAGTACGCATTTTTTTGAGATCTTAAATTTGTGTTGGCAGCGAAAACAAAATAGAAATATAACAAAGTCTCCATTTTCCCTTTTGCTAGAGCCGCCATTTTGAAAAACACTTAAACACCATACGGCATATGAAACCACGTATCATTACCAACATTTTAAGCCCAAGAATGCATTTTTTGAGATCTCAAATTTGTGTTGGTAGACAATTTGAAATTTTTTAAAAAACCACACGCATTGGATAGTTCTACTCAACAACAAACAATGTAAGCTTTGGGGAATTTTTGTTTACGTGTTTAAAAAATGTCTGGAGCAGTGTTTCAGTTGACGTGGAATGCTCCATATATATATACGAGCATTTTCACACAGTTCAGCAAATGTTTGGGAAATTTTGGCTTGACCCCTTTTAATTTTGATTATTTTTTGTTTATAAATAGTCTTTCATAAATATAAATACAAGTTATCTTAGAAATTTTTTTTCGACCAAGGGTCTTCACAGGGTGCCCCTCAATTTTTGTTATTTGTGATGTGAGTGTATTTTGACGAGCGATTGTAGAAAAACTACTCAATCGATTTTCATAAATGATATGTCGTTGCATAAGTATTAGAACAAAGTTTTAAAAATGTACACTGTTAATTTTTTGAAATACATTTTACGGTGTAACATAAGAAAAAAACGGTGAAATTGGAGAAAAGATGGCGCTACGCCTTTTTTATTTTTTTTATTTTACTAAATTGAAGCTTATTTTATATCTAACTACTTGTGAAGGTTTAGTACTAGTGATGTTTCTTGTTTTAAAGATAAAATTCGTTGTGCATATGACTGTCGGGAATCAGTTTTTTTTTGTTCTGAAGGAATATTATAAAATGGCGTTATATACTAAGAGATTTTTTTTTTATGTTAAATATCAAATATTTTATTTTTAAATGAACTTCTTAAAATATTTTAAAAATTATATATGTACAATAAAGAAAATATGAGCAATTTCAGCATAAATCCACAAAAGCGCTTATTGCTATGTGCATTAAATTAAGCTTATGTGGAGTTTAAAAATAAGTTTCCTGATGTGAAAATAGGATATACTAAATTCACGTCCCTTCGACCACAAGAATGTATAAAATTATCCCAAGGAGTTCATAATGTGTGCGTGTGTACCATACATCAAAATATAAAACTAATGATTCAACACTCTAAGATGTCTTGGATTACTGATGCTGCTTTCCAGAATTATAAAACATTAATTGACTTTGTTTCATGTGGTGAATTAACAGAAGATTGTCATACTTTGAAGTGCAATGAATGTTCAAAAAAACTTCAACAACTGGAAGAAAGATTACTAAAAGATTTTGACGTTAAAGGAATCCTTCAAGTCAAATATCAACAGTGGAATACCACTCACTGATCGATGCAATTTGGATACTTTAATAGAAACTGTAGAAGAATTTATGAAAAAATTTGTTTACCGTTTGCAAATGTTGAAACCAGTGGCGAAGCGTCGGTATAGACACACTAGACAGTGTCTACCCAAACATAATATAAATATGAAACTTTATTTTCATATTGTTCGCATAATGTCGACTTAATACTATTTTGTCAAACGTTCTAAGAAAATCATTAAGTTTTAATACAATAATTAGAACAAAAACAATTCAGCTATGTTCCCGAAACTTTAATACAAACGTTTCCCAGTTTCATGTACAAACAAACAAAAATGTTTTTCTCACTGCAGTAGACATTTCAAATTATGACTTCCAAAATAAGCAATAGCAACAACAACAAATTTTCAACTTTTGTTCCTTCTTGGATAGACAGTTTTGTTTCTGTCTATTTTTGTTTCCAAATTTGCTGAGAAACATCAGTAGACGTTTCAAATTATGACTACCAAAATAAGCAATAGCAACAACAACAAATTTTCAACTTTTGTTCCTTCTTGGATAGACAGTTTTGTTTCTATCTATTTTTGTTTCCAAATTTGTTGAGAAACATCAGTAGACGTTTCAAATTATGACTACCAAAATAAGCAATAGCAACAACAACAAATTTTCAACTTTTGTTCCTTCTTGGATAGACAGTTTTGTTTATGTCTATTTCTGTTTATATATTTTGTTTCCAAATTTTTTGAGAAACATATTATGGGAAATATTTTTGACAAAAATTGTAATTATTAGTTAGATGTTTCTTGAGCAATTTTTTGTGTGATTGTGTGATTGAGAATTCGATTCTACGACTTCTGAATAACAGGAAAAGTTGGAAAATAAATTTGAATCTTTGATTCTGGATTAATTTTTGGAATATTTTTAGAATTTTGAAAAAAGTTTCAATCTTTGATTATGTTATAATTTTTGCAATATTTTTGGTATTTTGGGAAAGATTGAATTTTTGATTTTGTTATAGTTCTTGCATTAATTTTGGAATTTGAAAATACTTTCAATTTTTGATTTTGTAATAATTTTTAGAAAATTTTTGGAATGTTGAAAAAGTTTAGATTTTGGATTTTGTTATAATTTTTGGAATATTTTTAGAATTTTGAAAAAATTTATTTATACTTTTACAAAGAATATTATGTTTAATATTCATCGCTCCCTAAAACTTAAAACAATGTTTTTGTTAATCTACAATATCCTTTATCTTTTGTACAAAATATTTTTATTTCAAAATTTTTAAAATTTTTAATTTTGATTTAGATTGAACAATCTTTTTTTAAATATTTTGCTTGCCGCGAATAAAAAATATAGTATATGATGCACGGACGTAAGTCATTTTAAATGTGGGTGCAAATCTCGGTTGGCGCCTCGACTCACAAACTCCACATACGTCCAAAAACCTTAGCTTTCTGTACTATCATCTTAATGTACTATAATTAGTTTCTACTGGCAAATTAATAAAACTTTTGAATATGTCTACCCTAGTTTCAGAAGCACGCTTCGCCACTGGTTGAAACCACACAACTTTATAGCAAAACAGCAATCTACATTCATCGAGGAAAAACAAAATTAGAAGCAGGAGAGTGCTTCGTTCAAGGGGATTTTTCTGAAAACTACGCTTTCATAATTCAGGATGCCTTTCAAGGCTATCATTATAATAATTCACAAGCTACTATTCATCCATTTGTCATTTATTTTAAAAGTACCGCAAGTGAATATATACAGCACAGAAGTTTAATACTCATTTCGGATATAAACGATCACAACAGTCCATTTTTTCATTACAAAACTTATTGAATTCATCAAAACGCATATAAGTTCTAATATTACGAAAATAATTAATAAAGCTGACGGTGCACCTTCTCAATACAAAAATAAACATAACCTAATTAACTTATGCCACCATAAAAAAGACTTGAAGGTTGATGCAGAATGGCATTTTCATGCTACCAGCCATGGAAAGGGACCTTGTGATGGAATTGGTGGTACACTGAAGCGTGCTGCACACCGTTATAGTATGGTGGGCAAAGATATTATTGATACACCCAAAAAACTTTACGAATGGGCTTTAAAATGAGAATCTACCATGAACTTTGGATACGCCGATAAAAATGAATATCAATTAACCCAAAAAAAATTACTAAATCGCTATAAAAATGCGATTACTATAAGTGGAACTCAACAATTTCATTCTTTTGTAGCATTAAATACTAAGACAATCAATGCAAAAATGTTTTCCAACTCAAAAGAAACTTTTGATTGTAAAATAAGTAAATAATTTTTAATAACAATATTTATTTTCTTTAACCTACATATATAATTTGTATGATACTTTAAAAAGTTTATTCAATAATAAAATATTTGTAATTTAATGTTAAAATACAATCTTATGCTTTATGATTCCATAATAACATAATACGAACATATTACTTCTCCAGTCAAAAGTTCCTAAATATATTTAGTTATTTATACGGTTTTTTTGTTTGCAGTCGAGACTGTCAAGTTATTTTTTATAAGAGTGACAAGTGATTACTAAAAGTGGTAAATAAACATTTCATTTTTTATGCCATCTAATACAAAGAAAATAATTGCAGAAGTGTTTTCCTATTCAAAAGAAACTTCTGTTTGTAAAATAAGTTAATCATTTTTAACAATTGTATTTATTTTATTTATTGTACTACATATATAATTTTTATAATATTTTAAAAAGTTCATTTAATAATAAAATATTTGATATTTAACATAAACAAAAAATCTCTTAGTTTATACCGCCATTTTTATAATTTTCCTTCAGAACAAAAAAAACTGATTCCCGACAGTCATAGGCACAACGAATTTTATCTTTAAAACAAGAATTATCACTAGTACTAAACTTTCACAAGTAGTTCTAAGCTTCAGTTTAGTTAAAGTAATAAGTAATAAGCTTCGAGTAATAAGCTTCGATTTAGTTAAAAAAAAATTAAAAAAGGCGTAGCGCCATCTTTTCTTCAATTACACCAATTTTTTCTTATGTTACACCGTTAAAAAGTATTTCAAAAAATTAACAGTCTACCCTTTTAAAAACTTTGTTCTAATACCTATTCAACGACATATCATTTATGGAAATCGATTGAGTAGTTTTTCTACAATCGCTCGTCAAAATGCACTCACATCACAAAATAACGAAAATTGAGGTGCACCCTGTGAAGGCCCCTGGTCGATTTTGGTGCCAATCGACTATAAATGATAAGCGGAGACGGAAAATCAAAATGAAAAAAAAATTTATATATATATATATATATATATATATATATATATATATATATATATATATATATATATATATATATATATATATATATATATATATATATATATATATATATATATATATATATATATATATATATATATATATATATATATATATATATATATATATATATATATATATATATATATATAACGATATGAGGTATAACGGAATTATCCGGCACTCTCACGGTCGCAATTTTCGACATACATCAAAAATATTTTCTGTGTATGTTGCGGCAAACAATTTCTTGCACATTTTTGCGAACTGGCCATATCGGGGTACCGTTTAAGCGGCTAGAGTCTTAAAACTCGAATAATCTAAGGCGTTATAACTTCCGTTTGAAACATAAAGTTTAAATAAAATTGATAAATATTGAATATTTGAACCTCTTTTTATCATTTTTTGTCAGATGACAACCTTGGCATTTAGGGTTCCTGAAAAATCAGCTGTTTTAAAAATTTACTAAACTTTGTTGTCCTTGATCTAGATGAAAATGACCAAGCTCCAAAATGAAAACGTTTTTTCACGTGGATACCAACTTATATCTTAAAAAATAAACTTAAAGAATAAATTGTTTAAATTCAGAGGTTGAGAACCTGTGGCTATTAAAACGAAAACAAACGCAAACGGGCTTGCTTTTATCATTTTCGAGTCTATTTTGATTAAACTGATACTAGCTTTTAGTTCAACTTTTCAACTATAATATCAGAAATTTTCAGTTTTCTAACCCTAGAAGTTTCAATGCAATTAACATTATACTAACTCAATGCAAGCCACTAAAACGCTAGATAATTACAAACAAATCTTATAAATATCCCATAGATATATTAAAAAAAATTTTTTTTGTTTTTTGTTTTTTATTTTTTTTTTTCGCAAAATGATATTTTTTATCGTTGTTTTGAATGTTTGTTGTTGTTGTTTTGAAGATTTCTTATTGTTTTGAATTAGGGAATAGTTTCTTTGGAATTTTTGGAAGTGGTTTAGTTGAAATAAATATATGTGTATTGATTACATATTTACAATTGATAGATATTTGTATTATATTTGAGGTGTAAAAGTTGTTTGATGTTGTTGTTGATTATAAATTATAGTATGGCAGTTGTAATGTAGTTAGAACGTTAATCCATCAAAGGATTTAATTTGTTATTAAGGAGTTTTTACCAAATTAAACAAAACTATTAAATTGCATTGACAAAGTAGTTTCCGTTTATGTATTTAGTTTGGTTGGTTTGATAAATTTTTTTGGAAATTCTGTTTCTATTTAAATTTTTCATTTAAACTAATATGACATATCCAGTTCTATTTGTACACAAAGCTGTCTGGTCCCGAAATCTACCTATTTCTAGCGGATATACGTGCCGCTTGGACTTTTTTTATTTAGGGTATGGTTTTTTTTGTGACACATTAAAAATTAAACTTAAAATAGGTAGACTCTTCTATGAAATCTACCTAAAACAAAACATGGATACACATTAAATGAACTTACAATCGATTTGATTGCGCGTCTTTTAGTAAAAATGTAAAAAGTTAAATATTTGAACATTTTGCAGTACATTTGAACATTAGATGTTTACATCGAGCGAGTCTATCCATGCTACTGCATCGGGAGTTGCCAAATTGTAATGTATCTACACATCATCCCTTAACTCCTACAAAATCTTACAATGACCGCACATAAAATAAACAACAAATTTCCATTATATTCTAAAGTAAACAAACCGCAAAATCATTTTCACACGATAACAAAAAACATATGTGAAAATAAACATAATTTATTTTAAACCAAAAGAAAGTTTACGATACTCATATGTCATAAAAACTATTAAATGAAATATGATTACGGTGCATAAGTAAATAATATAATTTTCATTTATTTTTATGATGTAATAAATTTAAACTAAAAACTGAATATGTCGGTCAATTAAAATTACAAAGAAAATATAAAAATTATGTGACACATTTTTAACATTATGAAACAATTAATTTTAAGAATATTTTTGCTAAATGTGTAATTTTTAGTAATATCGATTTTGTATAAATAGAAGAAATTATCGATAATAAAATTCAGATTTGTATATTTGTCTAAAAGAGAAGCAAGTGTTTTATTCATATATATAAGTCTGACGAAGTCCATTTCGCTTAAGCTTAAGTGACTTCTAACAGTTGGAGTATAGCAATCATTTGATTTGCGCAAAGCATTGCTATATGAAAATTGGACTGTACTGACCAACGGACTTTTTGTACAGAAATTATTTCTCCTCACTGAAAGATTTATTCTTTAGTGCAACTCATCAATGGATTTAACACACAATTTCGAAGAGGATTACAAACGTTATATGGCGACCTGTGCCAAACCGAACGAGAGGAAACTGTTTACACTCATCAAAAAGAAACCAATTACTATTGAGGAGTACAAGTCGAGAAAGCCGGACATAATAATAGAACAAAAAACAAACTTTATTTCTAACAAGCCAAAAAGAGGAGGTCAGCTGGCGAAATTAAACCAAGAAATTGCCAGTTTACATCGATTGTTAGTAATTTCGAGTGAAGAACAAAAAATCATATTCCTAAAGAAAGCCGCTGAACTAAAAATAGAGAAGAATAAAATAATAAAGAAAAAGAAGGACACGAAGAAATCAGCAAAATTAAACTAAACTAAAATTTTATATCATATAATAAATATTAATTTCAAAAACTTTTTAATAAAATTAATTAAGAATAATTTTAAATACGATTTTATGTTACAATTAAATATTAATTCCTAAAAATTTCTTTTCAATAAAAAACAAAATTAATTAATAATAATTTTAATTAAACTAAATTACAATTTTATATTTTATGTTACAATTTAATTTCTAAAAACAAAAAGAATTTTTTTTTTTAATAAAAACAAAACTAATAATTAAAAATAATATAGCTAATAGCAATTATTAAATGGGAAATTCCGCGAGAAAACCAGACCGTACTGAGGAGGTCTTTATATCTAATGGAGCTGGTTCCGCAACCAACATTCAATCGGGCGTTAGCGAAATAAATAAATACGAAATTATAGTAATCGTAATAATCGTTGTATTAGCCATACTATTTTTACTCTATAAGATAAAAACTAGTATTAAGAAAAATGTTAGAACAGAGATCATAAGGAATACAGTTTAAATAAACAAAAAAAAATTTCTATTAATAAAAAAAATATATATTTTAAAAATAAATTTTACGTTGTTTTAAATTTTCTTCTGATATAAAATATTTTGATAATGTGGTTTTGATAGTTCACCTTTATAATTTGTTTTGATAGTTCACTTTGATATATGGAATTAGTAAAAAGGGGTAACGAAATAATAAAAGAGTTGCAAAGAACACTCACGAATCTAAAAAAGAATCCAAACAGGGAATTTTCGCATGAACACATATTAAACTGTTCTACTCAATTAAAAAATTTAAGGACAGAGTTTAGAACCCTATTCACAAAGCTAAATTTAGATACAGATGATGAGATAACCAATAAATTGAAGAGTAGATTCACGGAAGTTTACGAAGAACTCAAAGAAAAACTAAAAGACTATTCTGAAAATCTTTTAGAAATTTCTCTACAGAGTGATAACTTGGACAACATGTCTTTCGATATAGAAAAAACATTGAAAATTGTGCCAATTTTCGATGGCAAATCTAATGAATTGCCAATATTTCTGAACCTGATACAACACTTTAGTGACACACTAAATAATAATCAGGAAAAAGAAAAATTGATAAAATTCATCTTAGATACTAGGTTGACAGCAAACGCCAAGACCAAACTTATAGCTGCCAAAACACCGAAGACAATCCAAGAACTAAAAGAACTATTCAATAAAATTTTCAAGAAACGATCCACATCTCTGAATTTACAAACTCAGATAGCTCAATCAAGGCAAGGTAATCAGTCAGCCGAAAGTTTTGGAAATAAAATAGAGCAATTAATTACGGAACTGAATTCACTGCAGGTATCAGAGCAGGGTGAAGCACACACCGATATTATAACCAAATTAAATGAGCAAGCGGGTCTCAATGCTTATAAAATCGGGTTAAATGAACCGCTAAAGAATACGGTATATGCTGCAAGGTTAGGCTCATTACAGGAAACGATCCAATACGCTTCAGAAGTAGAAGAGCAAACTAAAACCGCGCACATGCTACATTTCAATTCGCGACGTTTTAGGGATGATTTTAGAAATCAGATGGGTAGAAATTTTAGGTCAGGAAATGCGAACTATCAAAACAACAAAAATTTTAATGGTTACAATAACCAAAATAATAGAAATTTTAATAATTATAATAATCAAAATAAATATTTTAATAATAATAATTTTAATAAAAATGGGTATAGAAATAGAAATATTGCTCAAAATAATCATAGAAATTTTAATAAAAATAATTTCCAACAGAATGGAAACTATAACCAATTTAATAATAATAATAATAATAATAATAATGTTAGAAGAAATAGTAATAGAGTTAATATAACTCAGGCGGAAAACTGGGAAGGAGTCTCCGAAGTCCAGTTAACGGACGACTCCATGATTGTAAAATCCCAATGAAAATATTTAAGCTAAATCTTAGTACAAATTCTAATTACATAAAAATTCGCACGAATATAACGCAAGGATATAAAAATTTTTTAATTGATACCGGAGCAGATATTTCTCTGCTCAAAGTAAATAAAGTAACAGAGCATATAAATATTAATGATGAAAGATGTAAGATTACGGGCGTTACTAGCAATGAAACTTATTCACTAGGAACAGTGAATGCGATTTTGAATATTAATAATAATAATGTGGAGCAGGAATTCCACTTAATTAACGAAGAATTTCCAATAGTGACGGATGGCATATTAGGCAGAGATTTTCTGCATAGAAATTGTTGCAAAATTGATTATGAAACATATACAATCTCAATATATATTAATGAAGCAGAAGTCGTATTACCAATGAATACACGACTACCAGATGAGAGCGGATTTATCGTACCAGCAAGGTGTGAAGTTATTAAAGCAGTCAATATAGATTTAAAAGAGGACAGCGTTATACTCAATCAGGAAATACAAGAAGGAGTATTTATAGCGAATGTCATAGTACCAGCGAAAGGCACTGCAAACGTCAAAATTTTAAACACAAAAGAACATGACGTCATAATAAAAGATATAGCCGCAAAGATAGTACCAATTACAAACTATCATGTATTACGAATGGATAAAATCAAGAGCAGTATGACATTAGAGCAAAGATTTGAAAAGATTTCAGATGAGTTAAATTTAGAAGAATTGGATAACGAAGCAAAACAATCAATTTTAGAAATTTGTAAGCAATACGCTGACATTTTTTACGTTTCGGATGAAAAGTTATCAACAAACAACTTCTATAAACAAAAAATTCCAGTGGTGGACAATAGTCCAGTATATATTAAGAATTATAGGCTACCGCAAGCGCATTTAGAAGAAATTGATAAGCAAGTAAACAAGCTTATTAGAGAAGACGTGATAGAGGTATCACGTAGCAACTACAATTCACCTTTACTAATAGTGCCGAAGAAGAGTGCAAACGATCAAGCAAGCTACAGGTTAGTGGTCGACTTTAGACAACTAAATAAGAAGATCATGGATGATAAGTTCCCGCTAACAAGATTGGATGACATCCTTGACAATCTGGGCAGAGCTAAATATTTTTCGACACTAGATTTAACGAGTTCATTCCATCAAATAGAACTTGAGAAAGAATCACGACACCTAACATCATTTTCGACAAATAAAGGTCAATTCCAATTTAAACGATTACCATTTGGTTTAAAAATTTCAACGAACAGTTTTCAACGTATGCTAACGATTGCACTAGCAGGTCTAGAGGCTGAGGCGTTCTTATATGTTGATGACATTATTATATTTGGATGTAGTTTGAAACATCACAACATGAACTTAATCAAAACATTCGAAAGATTAAGGGAATATAATCTAAAATTAAACGCAAAGAAATGTAATTTCCTTAAAACTGAAGTAACATATTTGGGACATCTTATAACTAACGAGGGAATAAAAACGGACCCAAAGAAGTATGAAGTGATTAAAAATTATCCAACACCGATTAGTGCAGATGAAACAAAGAGATTTACAGCATTCTGTAATTACTACAGAAGATTCATTCCCAACTTCGCGGAAATAGCCAAACCACTGAATAACCTAACGAAGAAAAATGCAACATTCGATTGGACAGATGAATGCAATAAAGCATTCAAAATGCTCAAAGAAAAATTGATCAACCCACCTATATTAAAATATCCAGATTTTAATGAAACATTCGTAATAACAACCGACGCTTCGAATTACGCTCTAGGAGCAGTACTCTCACAGGGTGAGATTGGAAAGGATCTACCTATTTCATACGCAAGTAGATCACTGAACAAACATGAGATTAATAAACCGGTCATTGAGAAAGAATTGCTTGCTATACATTGGGCAATCAATTTTTTCAGACCATATGTTTACGCTAGAAAATTTAAAGTAGTCACGGATCACAGACCTTTGATCAGTCTGTTTACACACAAGAATCCTTCATCGAAATTAACTAGAATAAGGTTAGATCTGTCAGACTATGATTTCGAAATTATATATAAACAAGGAAAAAGCAACACTAATGCTGATGCATTATCGAGGATAAAAATTGATTCTGAAACATTAAAAGCCATGATACCTACAACGGTAAATATCGTCACGAGAGCAATGAAGAAGAAAGAGGAAACAAAAGACGTCGAGATAAATAACAACGCAGAGATGGATAAGGGTGGCCAACTTTATGCATGGAACTGCACCTCGATATCTGAAGTGAGGAATCTAAAGAATTTAAAATTTATTATATATGAAAGTTTGCAGAATGATAATAATAATGATGAATTTAAGACATACAGCGATAATCCACTTAAGAACTTAGGTTCTATGAAGGAGAAACTGGGATGTAAATCAAAATATAAATTAGCGCACAAAGATAAAAATAATTATATATCAATTAATGATAAAGAAGTTTTAGTACAATACAGTGATAATCCACGTATGAATTTAGATTTTATGTTGGAGAAGCTGATATTTAGCATGCATGCAGAGAATATAGAAAAATTAGCGCTCAAGAGTAATGATGTAGTATTTACTCATATCGATATGAATGAATTTAAAAGAAAATTTACCGAACTGCAGTCGGATTTAAATAAGATAAATAAGCAAACGAAGTTAAAAATTATAATATATGACGCGCCGTTAAGAATTGAAAACAAAGATAAAATGCTCGAAATAATAAAAGAATTCCATGACACCAAACATTATGGTGGTCATGCTGGTATTAGAAGAACAATAGCTAAAATAAAGCAACGTTATATTTTCAAAAATTTAAATAAACTGGTTAAAAATTATATAAGTAGATGCGAATTATGTACTAAGAATAAGCAAATTAGACATGTAAAAGAAAAATTAACCTTAACTGAGACTCCAAAGACTAGTTTTGAGATCATTTCAATGGACACAGTAGGTCCATTAAGGCTAACAAACACGAACAGATACATACTAACCATTCAGTGTGAATTAACTAAATTTGTAGAAGCTATCCCCTTAGAGAATAAAGAAGCGAGAACAATAGCGAAAGCCTTAGTAGAGAAGTTCATTCTGAAATATGGTAATTTCAAAATTTTAAAAACAGACATGGGCACTGAATTTGTGAATGAGATTATGAAACACGTATGTTCATTCTTTTCAATCTCGCACGTAACTTCAACACCTTATCACCACGAAACCCTTGGTTCCATTGAAAGGAATCATAGAGTTTTGAACGAATACTTACTTGCATTCACAAACGACTATAACTGGGAAGAATGGATCCCCTACTTTGTATTTTGTTACAATATAACTCCTCATACGGATACAAACCATTCTCCTTTTGAGCTAATTTTCGGTAGATTAGCTACATTACCAACTGACGAAAAATTTACAACTAGTGCACCAGTATACAATCTTGACGACTATGTTCAAGAATTAAGATATCGCTTACAACAAGCACACGCTAAAGCAAATGAACTCCTACACCTAGCAAAGATCAAACGTAAAGAATCTTACGATCTAAACGCAAATCCCATAGAGTTGAAAATTGGAGAATTAGTCTGGTTAAAAGCTGGTGATCGAAAGAAACTCGATGCACCCTATTCAGGACCCTATGAGGTCATAGATATTAAGGAAACAAATGTAGAGATAAGAAAGGGCAATATAATTAAGAAAATACACAAAAATAGATTAAAGAAATATAAACCCATTGAGGATTGAAAATAATAATAATCGACATTTATTATAAACAATGAAAATTAGAGTCGATTTAAGATACATTAAATTAAAAATATTAAAGTAAAATCAACAAAATTTTTTACTTTTTTTTTCTATTAAAAGCAAAAAATTTTTTTTTAAGGAATAAGGGTGTAATGTATCTACACATCATCCCTTAACTCCTACAAAATCTTACAATGACCGCACATAAAATAAACAACAAATTTCCATTATATTCTAAAGTAAACAAACCGCAAAATCATTTTCACACGATAACAAAAAACATATGTGAAAATAAACATAATTTATTTTAAACCAAAAGAAAGTTTACGATACTCATATGTCATAAAAACTATTAAATGAAATATGATTACGGTGCATAAGTAAATAATATAATTTTCATTTATTTTTATGATGTAATAAATTTAAACTAAAAACTGAATATGTCGGTCAATTAAAATTACAAAGAAAATATAAAAATTATGTGACACATTTTTAACATTATGAAACAATTAATTTTAAGAATATTTTTGCTAAATGTGTAATTTTTAGTAATATCGATTTTGTATAAATAGAAGAAATTATCGATAATAAAATTCAGATTTGTATATTTGTCTAAAAGAGAAGCAAGTGTTTTATTCATATATATAAGTCTGACGAAGTCCATTTCGCTTAAGCTTAAGTGACTTCTAACAGTTGGAGTATAGCAATCATTTGATTTGCGCAAAGCATTGCTATATGAAAATTGGACTGTACTGACCAACGGACTTTTTGTACAGAAATTATTTCTCCTCACTGAAAGATTTATTCTTTAGTGCAACTCATCAATGGATTTAACACACAATTTCGAAGAGGATTACAAACGTTAAAATAAAATGGATGTCTGAGATGCTGCCATTGTACGTTCGAATGGACACACAGTTGCAATGTGTTTTATGGTTTGTTGTGAAGCGCCGCAGTTACACTCAGGGGACTCTGAAATGCCCCACTTGTAGAAAGAATCAGCACAACGTGCATGATTCGTTCTTATTCGGTTTAGTATAGTCCAGGTATGACGTGGCAGATCGAAACCAGGTTGGGTAGAAGTCGGGTTAGTAATAGAAAGGCCAGTTGTGTTGTAATGATGCCAGGAGGTGACCCAGGCATCCAAGATATTGAAATTAGTTGCCAGCAGGTTGCTGGCAGTTTTATGTGGAGGCTTTCTTGACTTCAATCGACAACGAGTGTGGTCACCGTAATATTCGTGCAAGGGTAACGTGATGTTGTTGGTTAACTTTTTATGTTCACGCATAAGAGCATGCAACCGTCTGAGTGCTGGTGGAGCGATATTGCTTAACACAGGGGCCAAGGAAAAGGGGTGGATCTGATAGTACCACTTATAGTACGCATCGTGGCATGCAGCTGGCAGTCGACTTTTTGAGTATGTGTGCTAGTATGTGCTATCACTATGACAACATAGGGGGGGGGGGGTTCTGTGGAACGAAAAGAAAGCAACTGTTCAATTCATTCGTAAGATACTAGTAAAAAAAATCTTAATATTAGAATATTAGAGCAATTCTTCTAGATTACAGAAACTTTAAAATTTCAATGGGGGGGGTTTGGACACGACTAAACCCGTATGTCGCTACGCCACTGTATTAATTTGCATCCTGTCATATTTAATATTAGTTTACAGCGTAGATTGCAAATTCAAACTTTTATGATATAAACACATTTTAATTTAGTTAATCTGTCAAACTTTTAAAACAATAATGAAAAATAACCTCAAATTATTTCTCTGATTATTGAAAAATATTGGACGGAGAAAATATATCTGATGATTTAAAATTTTTAAGAACAGGAGACGGTGTATAAATCAAAGTTTTTTATTTGCAATGATGTTGTCACCGAAAATATCAATTTAAACATAATTTGCTAAATAGAAAAACTAGATTACTAGATTGCTACAGCACAGATTGAAATTACATCTACTATTTCATTGTCATGTAAAATAATTAAAAAAAGTTTTGAATGCTGTGGCATTTTAGACTGGGAAAACGCTGTTCCTATTTAGAAATTGAATTCAAAATTAAAACGAATTATAGAATGGAAAGAACATGAATTGTGTAGTTTATCTGAGCAATCTAATTCACCATCAGATGAGGAAAATATTCAGTTAATTCAAATACCAGATAACAATTCACCAGAAACGTCCGAAACAGGTTCGGAATTTTCAGATACTTAAATTTTGCGATTTTTTTGTGAAATATGTAGGTACTTAAGGTACTTAACAAATGAGTTTTTTTTTATTTCATATTATTTTTGTATTTTATTTTTTATATGCATTAAAGAAATACATATTTTTACCTAGAAAAGTACATATTACACGTTTTTTAAATTAAACGATATGTTAGAAATTAACAGTAGTGTTTCCAAATAGTATACCACACTGGTATACTATTTGAAACAAGTTTCCCAATAATGCACCATGGTACAGTATTACGTAATTTTTAAAAAAATCAAATTTTCTTCAATTTCCATATAGTATACCATGGTTCATTACTTGGGACTCTACGGTAATTATCTTATACAAAACATATGACCTGCAATCATAGCTTTAATTTTATCCGTGTAAGCGCGGTAAGATATTTGGAGTTCCGCGGGTAAAAAATAATTCGATTTTTCTTCCTATTTTAATTCAGTTTTATTTCGTTTTTCTTTAAAGATGTAGTTTAACAGGCTGATTCTGAGTTAAGAGTAGCTATGATTATTTTTGTTATGACAATTTTTTTATGAGGAATATCTTAATTGCGATTCTGTGTACGTTTGTCACAAAAAACCACATAATAGTTCTACAAATATTTTGCAGAACTTTCAAACGGCTATTTTTATAAACAAAGTTATTATAAAATGTCATGTTTTCTCTTTAAATAATTTAAATACAAACTAAAATGCTATATAAATTATTACTAGGTGACCAATGCAGAATGCAATTGATAAGAAGGAGCGAAGATACGTCCAATCCAAAAGATATGTCCGAAGATATGTTACAATCCAAAAGAACTACAAAATCGCTACAGTTTAATGTGTGGTAAATATTAAAAAAAATGTAAAAATGTAAAAAATGGAGCTGTTTTTATGACGTAAATGTAATTGAAAATGATTGTTCACGCATTATCGTGAATTGTTAAATAGTTTACCTGAAAAATCAAAATATTTTAAATTAGGATTAAAACAAAACCAATTAAAGATTTATAAAATTATGCAAAACATTACCAAAACAATCCTTTTGAAATGTCAACGAAACTTTCAATTTTGAATTGACGTGTTCGGTATATTTTGATCATTCATTCGATATTTTCAATTTTCACATTGAATTTATGTGTTCGTTATTCTATATTATTAATTCGATAGTTTCGAGATCGTTGGTAAACTTGACAGCTGTGATTTGTAGAGTTTTGGCTTTCTATAAAATGGACTGTTTTTGGTAGTTTTGCTCTCTTATTTCTTACGAATTTATATCTGAATAGTATAGTCAGTAAAAAGTGTTGTTTGTATTACCATGTAGTTGGTTGAGTATGAGCTAAGCTCTCTCTTTTAGTTTTAAGTGAATTTTAAATATTTTGTATTCCCATGTGTTAAAATCAATAATTGTAAAATTAATAAAGGAGTTTATATAAAGTTGTGTGCATCAGGTCAGTTTTTTTAATGTATATAAATTAACCAAATAGTTTTTTCTTGTTTCTCTGACAAATATTCGTCGAGTGTGCATGCAGTAAAAAAAAACCTCGTATAAGTTTCATCGATTGGAACGGGTGATGTGTCCATGATATTTTCATTTCATATGTACATAACTTCAACTATTATATGAGCTGATATTTTCATCATTGCATAGTTCATCTCATATGTACATAATCTCAACTATTATATGATCTGATGTTTTCGTCATTACTTCAGTGAATCATCGCAATTACATAACTTCAAATATTATATGAGCTGATATTTTCATCATTGCATCGTTCATGTCATATGTACATGATTTTAACTATTATATGATCTGATATTTTCGTCATTACTTCAATCAATCATCTCATATGTACAAGATTTCAACTATTAAATGAGTCTGATATTTTCGTCATTGCTTCAGTTAGTCATCGCATTTACATGGCTTCAAATATTATATGAGCTGATATTTTCATCATTGCATAGTTCATCTCATATGTACATAATCTCAACTACTATATGATCTGATATTTTCGTCGTTGCTTCAGTTAGTCATCGCATTTACATAACTTCAAATATTATATGAGCTGATATTTTCATCATTGCATAGTTCATCTCATATGTACATAACTTCAACTATTATATGAGCTGATATTTTCATCATTGCATAGTTCATCTCATATGTACATAATCTCAACTATTATATGATCTGATATTTTCGTCATTACTTCAGTGAATCATCTCGTTTGCATAACTTCAATTATTATATGAGCTGAGATATTTTCATCATTGCATCATTCATCTCACTTACATAATTTCAACTATTATATGAGCTGAGACATTTTCGTCATTGCTTCAATCAAAACATCTCATATGTACATGATTTTCAACTATTATATGAGTCGATATTAGTCTCTGTATTTCTCTGGGTCTCACATTACCTTGATATTTGCATCACGGTGTTGGAAGTTGATGTGCCAACCAACTCACATCAAAATATATCGTCAAGAAAAAAAATACAGTCCACCTCTCATCGACGCCGCATCATTTGGTCCTTCGAGCCGGATATATACGCAGCTCGTCTCAAAATAACTTCGGAAGAAATAAGACCAACCAACGTTTTTGGATAATTTAAGGTACCATTTAGTATAATTTATAAGTAACTTAATTATTTAAATTTTCGTCAAATATCATTAACATTATGCATTTCTCTAGCATTTATATTGTCATTGTTTATTAACACGACTTGCGTGATCATATAATCGTGACTTTTTCGGGACATTCACTACTACGGGGTGTACAATATCGCTCAGTCGATTGTTTAATTGTCTATGGTGGATGACTTGTCGGATTGTTCCATTCTATTGACATATTCCGTTCTGAACAATGTTCATCCGTTTTTCTCTTCGATATTAATTTTCCATAGGTTAACATGCCGGATTCCCCTGACGTACACCTCTTGAAAAAACAACGTCGTACAAAATCTCGTCATACCTGAATGGAATTTGAATTCCAAAATAATTTTGTTGTCATCGTTAATATTTTTAAAAAAATCTTTATACATCTCGTCGTATTCTAATGGAATTTGAATTCCAAAATAAATTTCTTATTTTCATTAATATTTTAATTCAGTTCGTCGTACTTTAATGGAATTTGAGTTCCAAATAAATTTGTTGTCGTCGCTACTATGTTGCAAATCGTCATTCATTTTTCGTCGTGCCTTATTGGAATTCGATTGTTCGTTAATAATTGGAGTCATTATTCGTTTCGTCGTACTTAGTAGAATGTGATCTCCAGATATAATTGTTGTCTTCGTTAATATGTTCAAAATCGTTATTCGTTTTTCGTCGTACCTTGTTGGAATGCGATTTTTCGTTAATAGTTGGAGTCACTATTCGTTTTCGTCGTACTTAGTAGAATGTGATTTCCAGATACAATTGTTGTCTTCGTTAATATTTTAGAAAACCGTTCTGTCGTATTTTTAAATCATTCGTCGTACCTGATTAGATTAATTGTTATTTTTAGGATTCTGTTATATTATGTATTATATTCATCGGATTCTAGTAGATTAAATAGCATATTCATCGGATGTTCCAATATTAAATTACCAATTTATTCATCGGATCATTTCAAAATCACCGTTTTTAGGTGTCGAGTAATTAATTATTTAATCCACATCGTTCGTCAATCAACATGGAAGTTTTGATATTGGTTTGTCCAACATTCGCTGGTATTTGGATGTGTTAGCTTCATTAATTTTTCGTCGTTCTCCTTGTTGCTATCATAATTCCAACAGATGTTCACTCTTGTCTCATTCTTCGTTGCCTTGGCAGAGTGTGCCTCACAGCCCACCTTCGTCGTATAGTCGTTGAGACAAAATCAAACAAATTTCTTCAATGTGAATTAGCTCTGACCTTGCTAATAGGCTCACATGCCTCATTTGTAGTAATTGGTTATTCGTCATATCTTACTAGAATTCGTTTCTCAATTTAATGTTCATCAATAGTTGTAGTCATTATTCGTTTCGTCGTACTTAGTAGAATGTGATTTCCGAATAAAATTGTTGTTCGTTTATATTTTAGATATTTTTCTCGTACGTTTCGCCGTACCCTAACACCATTCATCGTGTTTTATTAGTTTGATTGTTATATTTTTAGGAACCTGTTAAATTATTTTATACCCATTAAATTCTAGTAGATTAAATACTATTCATCGCATGTTACATTATTGAATTACCAACTCATTCATCAAATCCTGTCAAATTCATCGTTATTAGATGTGAAATAATTAGTTATTCAATTCACATCGTTCATCAGTTAACATGGAAGGTTTTATATTGGTTCGTCGAACATCCGCTGGTATCTGGATGTGTTAGCTTCATTAATGTTTCGCCGTTCTCCTTGTTGCTATCATAATTCCTACAGATGTTCGCTCTTGTCTCATTCTTCGGTACCTTGGCAGAGTGTGTCTGACAGCCCACTTTCGTCATATAGTCGTTGAGACAAAATCAAACAATTTTTCCAATGTTAACCAATGTGTCCTTGCAAAATGGCTAACATGCCTCATTTGTATTTAGTAGTATTCGTCATTAGAATTCGTTTTAATTCAATATTTGGTAGTTAATGGTTCGGTAGTATCTTAAGCCGTTATAGGTTTAATTATAATTTAATAAAATGTTTGTCTTCAGTAGGAATTAAAGTCATTAGTTATTTTCACGCGTCTTTCGTCTAGTTTATGTTACAAACCGAAAATGATTTCGTTTGAATTAGAATTTTATATTTTGTCATTTCCGTCTGCCAAATTGATAATTCAGGTTGTAGCACCGAGCTTTAATCGTTGACATTTAACTTTTGCAGGCCCCCTCTATTAGCTCAAGATGCGTGCTCAAATGCAACTGACAAATGGTTCATATGCATGTTCGCGTATTTCGTCTCAAAGCAGTCCAGTTGGAAATCGGTATTAACTCATCAGCTGATCCTTTTAGAGCTTGGTTTCGTCGTATGTATGGTATCTCGTAGCGGATTGTGATGTTTTTAAAAATTCTGCTTCCACAACATTGCCAACTTCATTGAAGCTCGTAATCTTCAGCATATCCAACAAGCAGCATTCATGTGGTCTACTCTTCGTCACAGAGTGTGTCCGACAACTCAATTTCGTTGTACAATCGTTGTGTCATTTTAAATTGAGCCTATTGTCATTTCCATTAACCCAGCTGAATCCATTCTGAAACGCTCAGTAGCACGAATCAGCGTAATCTCACATCTTGATGTTGAAGATTTGCAGCAGTTTGTTGTATCAAGTAATTACAAACTAGTGGTGGTTTATATTTCACTAATTAATATTTGCAATCGTCCACGTAACTCAAGCAACAATGTTCTGCGACCAGTCTGTTCAGTCTGACAAGTCACTCACCTCGACTACAGTGATCCCTGAATATTCATACACTTAAAATTTACTTTAGTTGCTGTCCGTAACTGGTTTTAAGGGATTACGTAATTGCAACCATGTCGCAGCCTGGACCGTTTCATTTTGTTAAAGTAAATACTTTAAGGTCGCCAGTATGTTCACGCATTATCGTGAATTGTTAAATAGTTTACCTGAAAAATCAAAATATTTTAAATTAGGATCAAAACAAAACCAATTAAAGATTTATAAAATTATGCAAAACATTACCAAAACAATCCTTTTGAAATGTCAACGAAACTTTCAATTTTGAATTGACGTGTTCGGTATATTTTGATCATTCATTCGATATTTTCAATTTTCACATTGAATTTATGTATTCGTTATTCTATATTATTAATTCGATAGTTTCGAGATCGTTGGTAAACTTGACAGCTGTGATTTGTAGAGTTTTGGCTTTCTATAAAATGGACTGTTTTTGGTAGTTTTGCTCTCTTATTTCTTACGAATTTATATCTGAATAGTATAGTCAGTAAAAAGTGTTGTTTGTATTACCATGTAGTTGGTTGAGTATGAGCTAAGCTCTCTCTTTTAGTTTTAAGTGAATTTTAAATATTTTGTATTCCCATGTGTTAAAATCAATAATTGTAAAATTAATAAAGGAGTTTATATAAAGTTGTGTGCATCAGGTCAGTTTTTTTAATGTATATAAATTAACCAAATAGTTTTTTCTTGTTTCTCTGACAAATATTCGTCGAGTGTGCATGCAGTAAAAAAAAACCTCGTATAAGTTTCATCGATTGGAACGGGTGATGTGTCCATGATATTTTCATTTCATATGTACATAACTTCAACTATTATATGAGCTGATATTTTCATCATTGCATAGTTCATCTCATATGTACATAATCTCAACTATTATATGATCTGATGTTTTCGTCATTACTTCAGTGAATCATCGCAATTACATAACTTCAAATATTATATGAGCTGATATTTTCATCATTGCATCGTTCATGTCATATGTACATGATTTTAACTATTATATGATCTGATATTTTCGTCATTACTTCAATCAATCATCTCATATGTACAAGATTTCAACTATTAAATGAGTCTGATATTTTCGTCATTGCTTCAGTTAGTCATCGCATTTACATGGCTTCAAATATTATATGAGCTGATATTTTCATCATTGCATAGTTCATCTCATATGTACATAATCTCAACTATTATATGATCTGATATTTTCGTCGTTGCTTCAGTTAGTCATCGCATTTACATAACTTCAAATATTATATGAGCTGATATTTTCATCATTGCATAGTTCATCTCATATGTACATAACTTCAACTATTATATGAGCTGATATTTTCATCATTGCATAGTTCATCTCATATGTACATAATCTCAACTATTATATGATCTGATATTTTCGTCATTACTTCAGTGAATCATCTCGTTTGCATAACTTCAATTATTATATGAGCTGAGATATTTTCATCATTGCATCATTCATCTCACTTACATAATTTCAACTATTATATGAGCTGAGACATTTTCGTCATTGCTTCAATCAAAACATCTCATATGTACATGATTTTCAACTATTATATGAGTCGATATTAGTCTCTGTATTTCTCTGGGTCTCACATTACCTTGATATTTGCATCACGGTGTTGGAAGTTGATGTGCCAACCAACTCACATCAAAATATATCGTCAAGAAAAAAAATACAGTCCACCTCTCATCGACGCCGCATCAATGATATTGGAAAAGGAAATTTTTGAATTTGTTATAGTTTTTGAAATATTTTTGGAATTTTGAAAAAAGTTTGTATTTTTGATTTTGTAATAATTTTTGCAATATTCTTAGAATTTTGGAAAAAGTTTTAAATTTTGGTTTTGTTATAATTTTTGCAATATTTTTAGAATTTTGAAAAAAATAGAATTTTTGAATTTTATATATATTTTTGGGATCTTTGGAATTTTGAAAAAAGTTTCAATTTTTGATTTTGTAATAATTTTTGCAATATTTTTAGAATTTTGAAAAAAGTTTGAATTTTTAAGAATTTTTGGTAAACTTTTTCTTCGGTTATAATATGTTTACAGTAAGCATAATCCCAACACATCAACTCTAATCATCTGTAAGTCAGCAGTTGCCCTATATGCGGTTAAACCAAATATTGTCTTTGCAGAAAATAATTTTCAAGAACCATACGGAAGTTCATCGGAAGAGTTGATTTGTTTTTTTAGATGATAGTTCGTTATGCCAAACTTCGACAAAACTTTGAACAGCATCCAAAAAAGATTACGTTCTCCAACGTAATTTTAATTTTATTGACAATTCTGTGGACTTGTTCAACTGTGCTATGTTTGGTTCTTAATCTAAATTGATGGCCGAGTATGGAACTTTGTTATTCTAAAACTAGTATAAAGTATTTTTATCTGTCTTTTTTCAAAAAGCTTAGATAATATTGGCAGGATGCTATTGTATAATGTAAATTTAGTTTCTTACTTTCTTGTATTGTGATTATTTCAGATATTTTCCATTTTTGAGGATTATATTCTTTTCTCATAATAACATTAAAAAAATGATTGATTTATTTGATTTTGCCTAATGAGTAGATTATTGCTTGATGGTCTCTTAAATCTTTTGCTGGATTTCTACAATGAGAAGTCTGTGTTTTCAGTTGATTTCGGGGTATTATTAAATTTTAATAATACCACGAAATCAACTGAATTAAATATTAATCTCTGATCGCTATATTAAGAACTTTTAGAACTGATCAATTGGATTTTATCCGGCGCTTAGGTGGTAGTAGGCTGATAACACTGATGATTGATGATGTTCCAGATCACTGGTTCAAACAGATTGATGTTGCGTTTTTTTGTATGGTTACCAAATTTACCAACTTTATGATATACCGGTTATACGGTAGATTTGTTTGTAAAACCCGTGTCAACGGTGAACAACCGGCAACTTTAAGTATAATCATATTTAATCCTAATTTTTCGTGTATATATCTCATACAAGTTAAAAAACATAAAATTATAACAACAAAATTATTACTAAACAAATAGAGAATAAAATTTACCCTTTTAGTGTCGATCAAACGTCAAAGCAAGTGTAAATTAATCTAAATTGAACAAAACTGAAAATGCACGGGCAATAAACGCATCAAAAGATATGAATGAAACTCCATTTTACATACGAGTTTTATAAATCCACGCTTTAGCAATTATAATTTCAAATCGCGACCTCTAAATTCATTTAAATAACTTAATGCTTTTTATCATCTGCTTTATATTTTAGAACAATCTAATTGTATTAATCCCAATATAGTAAATTAAAATAAAACAAATTAGTTTCTATTGTTTGATTTAAAATTTCAAAATATTTTCTTGCTTTTTTAATTTCAATTCTTATTGTCTTCCATCTTCAACCTGATCCTATTTAATTTAATAGACACAAACATTTTATTGTTTTTAAATAATTTTAAAATTTTGTATTCTATTCTTCTAACATACCATATAGTATGTATATAAATTGTAGTCGACTTTATATAATATCTTCA
This sequence comes from Diogma glabrata, assembly GCA_963693315.1. NCBI lineage: Eukaryota > Metazoa > Arthropoda > Insecta > Diptera > Cylindrotomidae > Diogma > Diogma glabrata. Next base: position 289,142,229 of record OY856187.1, on the reverse strand, counting down.
TGAAGATTTTCTTTCTTGAGTTTTTTTTCTCTAAGTATTAAATTTTCTTAAGAAATTCAATATTACTTCGGTCTGAAAGACCTAAGTATTACATTCATGAGCTCAAAGTGAAATTTTTACCCCCACTTTTTTTGACATTTCTCGACGTTTTAGGACCTCCTGATTCTAAAAAAGCAAAAAAAAAAAAAATGTATGTCTGTCTGTCGGCCGGCCGGCCGGCCGCCGTCATTACCTACACTGCAGGGAAAACGGCTGGAGGGATTTCAAAAATTTTTGTTTCTAAAAATAGGTATTCACAAGATGCAGGTCCGAAAGGACGCTGTGTTCGATAACTGTACCGGAAGTGTGTCAAAAAAATCATTATGTGTGTCAAAAATAGCAAATTTTCATATTTTTGGCTTAAAAAACGTTCATTTTAAGTGATTACGAGTAGAAACATTAAATTTGGGGGAATCTTAATGGTCGGGATTGGTATGTGAGATCAAAAACTAGATTATTGCATTATAAGTTTGTCAAAAAAATGTTGTCAAGTGTGCCAAAAGAAAAATTTTTATTTTTTTTTTTACCTAATTTTTTGGAAAAAAAATAAAATTAATTGTTTGTTGGAAATGAAATTTTATTATTATTATTGAGAATTATGGCATTATAAGTTTGTCAAAAAAATGTTGTCAAGTGTGTCAAAAGAAAGATTTTTTTGATTTTTTTACCCAATTTTTTGGAAAAACAATTGTTTGTTTGAATTGAAACTACTTCGGTTTTATTATTATTATTGAGAATTATGGCATTATAAGTTTGTCAAAAAAATGTTGTCAAGTGTGTCAAAAGAAAGATTTTTATTTATTTTTTTACCCAAGTTTTTGGAAAAAAAAATTTTTTGTTTGAAATGAAACTACTTCGGTTTTATTATTATTATTGAGAATTATAGTATTATAAGTTTGTCAAAAGTATGTTGTCAAGTGTGTCAAAAGAAAGATTTTTATTAATTTTTTTACCCAACTTTTTGGAAAAAAATAAAATTGTTTGTTTGAATTGAAATTTTATTATTATTATTGAGAATTATGGCGTTATAAGTTTGTCAAAAAAATGTTGTCAAGTGTGTCAAAAAATGTCAAATCATTTATTTTTTACCCAATTTTTTGGAAAAAAAAATGAAGCTGTTTTTATGACGTAAATGTAATTGAAAATGAAAGTGAACATGGAAATTTTTGAATTTGTTATAGTTTTTGAAATATTTTTGGAATTTTGAAAAAGTTTGCATTTTTGATTTTGTAATAATTTTTGCAATATTTTTAGAATTTCGGAAAAAGTTTTAATTTTTGATTTTGTAAGAATTTTTGCAATATTTTTAGAATTTTGGAAAAGTTCGAATTTTTAAGAATTTTTGGCATATTATCGGAATTTAGAAAAAGTTTAAATATTTGATTTCATTCTAATTTTTAGAATATTTTTGGAATTTTGAAAAAGTTTGATTTTATTTAATTTAACAATATTTTTGGAATTTTGATTACAATTTTCCGGCAACGTATTGATGTTTCGTGTTAGTTTTGTAATAAATTTTTAAACAGATATAAAAAATACTTGTACTTTAACAAAGAGTTATGTTTGATATACATCGCTGCCCAAAACTAAAAACCATGTCCTTGTGAAAGTTTTTTGCCGAAAACTATATCAAAATCCTTTACCCAGACCGAAGTCTTGATATCTCAGAGCTGTGAGATTTCAGCCCCTCCATATTTTTATTATTAGATTCAATACATAAAATAAAATGTGTATAATCAAAAAGAAGTTAAATGTCAAATGCAGAATGGATCTAAATGAATAAAGAACAGATAATGCAAGCGAAATGATGTCCTGTTTTCTATAGAATGGTGGAAAAAGGACATATTACATACTTTGTTTATATTAACATAAAGAATAAGAGGAAATTCATGATATAGACACAAGAGATGCTGATTATATTATAAAAGTAAGGTGTTTCAAAAGTTAATATTTAATTATTATTAGGATCTATTTTTTTCTTAACCTTGCAAGTTTTTAATAAATCTTTATTCTGAAGCTGTACATATCAAGGAGATATGCTTGTTTGAAAAATTTAAATTGCCACTCAGAAAATCTATGTAAATAATGCCTAAAAAAGGGTTACATTCTGTAACGCACTCTTTTCAGTATCTTGTAAATCAATCAATGATTTATAGCAGCTTACACGCCGTTATTACTTAAACGAAATTAATCTCAATCGTTTATATAATTGTTACCAATTGAGTGAAGCGAAAGCGAATTTTAGAAATAAATTCAAAAAATTTCAATTGGTATACAATAACAAAGGCTCTCACCACGCAATTCTAGCTGAGACATAAAATTTAATTTTGTATTATGTTCTGACATAAGTTTCATTGTTAAATCAATCAAAACTAACAATCAACCCCATAGATTCACTAAACCATCCAATAGAGGTTGAACAATTAAATAAAATGGTTTCAATTTTCTTGATTGGTTTGAATGATTTCGCTGTGAATTGTATGTTTCAAAGATCAACGAACAATAAAAATTTAAAAATTATATATATAAAAGTAATTATTTGTAGAAATATAATAATAATAAAATGCCAGCTATTGAATTGAATTTGAATTGTGTTGGATTTAATTGTTTCGTTAAATTCGTTTTCTTATAACGATCTCTTACCCCCCTCGAAAAGTGAAAAGTACATTATATATACTATATAAAATATACATACAACAGCGAGGAAAAACAATTGTATACACTTTTTGTGTTTTATTTGTTCTTTTGTTAAACGCGCGTGGTTAAGCTTTTATATTTTATTTATGTTTTTTTCTATATTCGTTTCTTTTGTAATACAAAAAAAATTTTACAACAAATAAGAATAAGAAAAAAAAATAAAAGTAAATGTTTGAGTTGTTGCTAAACTGTTGGTTATTTTCTTTGGAATGAAAACAGTAATGGAGGGATACAATTGTCCAATATAATAAAAAACTTGTCATTAAAATAATACTAAAATAATTTAAACTCCTTTACCGCCTAGTGAGGAATTGTTTTCAATTCACTGTTTATTTTTAAGTTTGAAATAATTAAAGACATTCGATTTTAATTGTGATCGTCCTAGTTTCTGTTGTTTCAGATTAAAATGTAAAAACCAACATTAGATCCAAATTATGAAATTTTAAATAACTCATATAATTTCTGATAAGGTATCGACAACTTGCGCTGAGTTATATATTTGTTTTCAATTCTATGTAATAAGTTTTCATAAAATATTTTATAGACCAGAACTCAAATTAATTTTTATGTAACTATTGAAAATAAAAAAAAAATTTTATAAGTACCTTATAAGTACCTTTCATGTTAAAATATTTACAATAACCTAATATTTACAAAACCTTATACAATAATTACATGTAATGTGTGCTACTAGATCTGATACTGTATCAATTTTCGCACTATTCAAAAACTATCATACATATCAACTTTCAAATATGTTTTGTTCTAGTTAAAGACAATACCGCCAGTGATTGGTGTATGTCCTTATTTATTTATATGGTTTGTGTGTTCTGGTTTTAAATCTATAGATCTTTACCTAAATATTAATAAATGTGTAATACTCAAAGTAAAATCAAGACCATTTCATACTGATTTTAACTATAACATTAATAATGTTGCTTTGATAGAAAAAGACTCAGTTCGAGATTTAGGAATTATAATGGATTGTAAACTAAAATTTAATATTCATATTCAAAACATTGTTAACAAATCACTCAAATTGCTTGGATTTATCATGCTAGTCTGTTCCAAATTTAATTACTGGAGGTCCCTTATATCAATTTTTAATTGTATCGTTAGAGCACAATTAGAATATATATCTCCAATCTGGAACCCTAAATATAATATTTATATTTCCACACTTGAACTCGTCCAAAAAAAATTCACAAGGTTTTTGAATTACAAAATGAGCATTCCATATGAAAATTATAACTGTTGACTTGTAAGATATGGTTTAAAATCATTAGAAGACCGAAGAACCTTAGTCGATGAAATTGCGCTCTTCAAAATTGTCAATAGAACGATCGGAACAAAATTATCTAATAAAATAGTTCTAAGAGATTTATCTATGGTAGATATAACATCAGAGCAGTGGCGAAGCTAGCATGGGTGGAACCCGGGGCGAATATTATGGTGTCACCCCAAGAATGAAAACTGTCAATATTAATAAAAAGCCAATAAACGTAATTTATAATTTTATTTAATTAATACATATGAGCATTACTATTAATAGGCTACATATAATTAAAGTAGTGTTTTATTACACATTCTTTTACATGGATGAATGAAAATGAAACGTTTATGAAAGGGTATAGTAAAAGAAAAATGAGAGTAGAATTAATATACTCTCACAAACATATTATGTACAAACATTTTAAATCTCTTCTTTCTAGCTTTAACAGCTGCAAACTTAGAAATCACATCTTCAAAATTTATATTTTGTGTTGCCTCATGTTCTATTGTTAATATGCCAAGATTTTAAAGCCTCGTTTGGGTCATTGTTGCCAGCATGTAATTTTTAATAAATTTTAATTTGATGCAACTCCTCTCACTCGAAGCCACTGATACGCAAATAGTCAGAAATAACTTTAGTGCGACCATAAGATTCGGAAGAAATTGTGTAAAATCCCATTCCACGGTCAATTTCAAAATGTCTATAGGCACACCCAGTTAGAAGCTGTTGCATTGGCCGCTTTTAAATGCCTTCTCAACCTTAGTATCTCTATGACGAGTTCTGTTTCTGATACCTCATCATAAAAACCGGTAAATTTTGATTCAGATAATTGCAACTCTTCACTGTTTGCCAAAAGCCCATTGTTTGTCAGCACAACCTCGAACAATGAAGCTACATCTTGGACTGACTTTAATCTTGTTCGGAGTTCAACATTGAATCAGTCAATACATTCACACATGTCCTTTTTAAGCTCAGCTCTTAGTGTCAGTCGTACATCAGGGGCCAACTCACCAGCCATTCGTTTTTTACGACGAATTCGTCTTTCACTTGGAATGTCGTAGTCCTCCGATTTTTTCACAGCAAAATTTTTTGCCTCTGATACAATATGACTAGGTTTTTCTTCAATATAGAGACGAAGTGACTGTATTTTTATAATTAATTGATCAATATACAAGTTTGTGCTTTGCAATACAATCCAAGCACAATTTATTCCCCTTAAAACATCATTCCGAAACAAAAGATGGCAAAGAAATGTAAAATCACACACAATCACCACGCATATGGTTCTGTGCGCCTCTAGTGTCTACATTTTCTTATTGATCACATAATTTCTCAATTGCAGCCATGAAGCATACTGAGCATTCCAACGCGTTGTTGAGAGTCTTGTAAAAATTGCTTTGCTGTGTTTAACAAGCACTTCCCAGCGGCTAGTCAAAGCAGAAAAAAAATGTAAAAATTCCACTGTTCCGAAAAATGTTACAAAAGCTACATTTTGTGCAAATGAGTGTTGGTCACATAAATTAATTGAATGATCTATACATCAACAAATATTGCTTTGTTCTTTTTTGCTTTAATAATAGCTTGCACTTCTCCATGTATACCACTCGTAACAGCTGCATTATCATAACCTTCGGAACGACAATTCACAACATCTAAACCGTCATTTTCAAGATTTTTAAGAATTTAATCGCTTAAATCAGCGGCTTTTTTCCATCTAAAGGAAAAAATCCAAGGAATACTTCTTTGATTTCCACTTTTCTATCATCAATTTTTACATAACGAATCACTTCTGACATTTGATCAAGATGTGAAATGTCAGGTGTGCTATCAAAGATAATTCCAAAAGATTTAGCCAAAATATTTATATTTTTTTTAAAATTTAATTCAAGATGTGTTCTTTTAATACTACAGCATATACTTTGACAGTAGTTTGATTAATTCTCGGAAATTGCCCTTATTTAAAGAACTTTGTCTTTCATTAGATAAAAACAAAGTTATATCCAATAATCAAGGATAAAAGATGTTTCCACTTCTGTTTTTCATTATTTATTAATAGCAAGACTGCGTCTCCTATATCGTTTTATGAAATTTTAACCTCGTTTTCAAAGTTTTCCACTTTTCAAATTGGGTTATTCTAAAAATTGCGAAACCGTTTTTCAATAAAATTAAAATTCATAAATGCAAAGTTCGTGAAAATTGGCATCATGTAATTTTAACTTACAATTAAAACGAATTGAAAAAAGTAAAGTCAGTCTTCATCCTCAATAATGATAGATAATATGCCCAAAAACCTAAAATTCGTTTAGAAATTTCGTTTTTTCTACTAATTTACTCTCCTAATAATATAGTCAAGAATGTAAACGAAATACATCTCGAGCACAAATTTGTCAGGGCTCAATTAAGGTCCTGATCAGGTTTGCCCTAATCCGGGTCAGACATTGGTAGGGCAGTCTGATTGGGCCTCGATCATGAGTGTCACGCTTTTGCCCTATCAGGTCCTGATTGGGATTAGCGGATCAGACCCTGATTGAGATAATCGGATCAGGGCCTGATTGGGATATCCGGACCAGACTCTGATATATATTTATATATTATATTCATAAATTAATCACATTAAAATAAAAAAATTACAATCGAAAAAATTAAAACATACACTTAAAACATATACATACAACATACCACCTTGTACTCACTATCATTATAGTCTTTCAGCCAAGAAGCGATAACTAAAACATACATGAAACGATTTGAAATATATATTTCTAAAATGGACAATACTCTAGTGAATTTTAAACGATTGAAATTTCAGCTAGGGGTCAAACACGAAAAACCTGATCAGGACCGGATATATTCAAATAAGGTTAACCCTAAAAGGGTATTCTAAATCAGGCCTGGAACAGGCCCACATAAGATTGCCTTAATAGGGAATGCCCTTGTAAGACTGACCAGGCCCTGATCACGCACTGACTGTATGCAGGTTTTCCCTAACTAATATCTGCTCGGGATCTTATAAAACCTTCTATATAAAATGTTCAAAATGTTACCATTTACAATCAGTAAGACGAATATCCCAGATAAAATCCACTCACAATTCGAAATTATTGGACGTACGTTTTATTTAAATTCAGGCAAAGGACAAAAATCCAATGATGCCCCGGTTTTGTACAATGTGTACAATTCATCCTTAAATTCGGTATATTGGACAGATGTTATATTGGACAGATCCGAAATCATAACCATTATATAATTGACTAAATGGAAATTTATCCCAGATTTTGTTCAATTAGTCCCATATCTTCTTATGTATCACAATTAAAAAAAGTCCAGCGGCAGGTATATCCGCTAGAAAAAGGTAGATTTCTTGATCAGACATGCATACAAGTAGAATCAATGTATCAAATTAGTTGAAATCAAAAAACTAAAAAGAAACGGAATTATCCAACAAATTTCACAAAAGACATTTAATACATTAACCGAAACTACTTTATGCAATTTCGGAACAGTTTTGTTTAATTTGGTTAAAATTAGTCATAACATATTAAATCCACCAAAGATCAAACAAACGTCCAACAAAGATCAAAAGAACTACGTGACAACTTCAATTATACCATCACACATAATTTATAATCAAACATTATTAAACAATTTTAATTTAAAATCATCTTTGTGTTGTATTTTTAGGTAGATTTCATATAAAAATCTACCTATTGCAATGGGCTTCATCTCGGAATTTCGGAAAAATTTTGATGCCAAACGACTATATGTGATAAGCGGAGATGGAAAAACAAAAAAAAAAAAAAATTATATATATATATATATATATATATATATATATATATATATATATATATATATATATATATATATATATATATATATATATATATATATATATATATATATATATATATATATATATATATATATATATATTAGACTGGTCGTTAAAAACTAAATTTTCCGAGACGCCCCCTAGAAAAATTCTTTGTGGTCAAAAAACCACAACGGCACTATTTTTTTTTTTTTTAAGTCAAAAGAACACGTGCCGCAAAATCATCGAAGTTTATTTTTTGATAAAATTGTTAATATCTCATAAAATATTCAGATGTCAAAAAAAATCACATACCAATTTTTGTAGGAAATTCAATTCTCTACAAAAAAGGTCCAAGTCATTTTTTTCCTAAAACCTATATTTCTGATGATATTTTGAAATAAAACTTAAAATTCGTCGAAACTCGTAAAACTTAATGATGAAAATTTCGACGAAAAAGTACTAATTTTGATTTTTTTTGTCACGATTATTTTTTTATACATTTCATTCTATAGCATAAGAAGAAAATTAGGACTTTTTCGTCATCTTTATTTTTTATGTTTTTTAAAAATTACGAAAACTTACAAGTTCATTTTCAAAATATCATGAGAACTATACGTTTTCGGGAAAAAATGACTTGGACCTTTTTTGTAGAAAATTAAATTTCCTACAAAAATGGTTATGTGATTTTTTTTTACATCTGCATAATTTATAAGATATTTGAAAAAATCTACGAATTTTTCAAAAAATCAACTTCGACGATTTTGCGGCACGTGTTCTTTTGATTTAAAAAAAAAAAATTAATGCCATTGTGGTTTTTTGACCACAAAGAATTTTTCTAGGGGGCGTCTCGGAAAATTTAGTTTTTAACGACCAGTCTAATATATATATATATATATATATATATATATATATATATATATATATATATATATATATATATATATATATATATATATATATATATATATATATATATATATAAATATATATATATATATATATATATTTATATATATATATATATATATATATATATATATATATATATATATATATATATATATATATATATATATATATATATATATATATATATATATATATATATATATATATATATATATCTTATATATATAAAAATCACGTGTCACGATGTTTGTCCGCGATGAACTCCGCAACAACGTAACCAATCTTAATGAAATTTTGAACAATGTGTGTATGATGGTCCAGGTTGAGAGATAGGATAGTTATTATCTTGATTAAATGCCTGAATATTTTTTAATTACGAGTTAAATGTTAAATATGGATGGTTCATATGCCAACTTTTAGATGGCAGAGTAAATCAATTTTTTCAATTGATAGTAAACATCAACTTCGTGTAAGGCTATTATTAGACTATCAAATATGTTTTAGTAAAGAAAGCTTTGTTTTATTTTATAATAAACGAAAAGCATATTATGCTAAGTCAAATACGTTACCAAGGATTATTAATAATTTTGTGGAGGTTATATATTAATCATATAAGTGTTAGTATCGAAACCTGTAAAAAAATTAGTGTATTGGTTTTTATAAAGTTTGAATAAAAATAAAAGTACAAATTAAAGAAAACAATAATTTAAATTTATTAATTATTTTTTTAAATTATTCATTGATCTTCAATATTAATTTACAAAAATCAATATCAAATTTAAAAATGCTCTTATTTGTATTGCTAATTAAAATATAACGATTAGATGTAAAAAAAAATTGTCATCAAAACTGGATGAAAAACTAGGAGCGAAGTTTATTTTACAACATTTACATTCTCCAATTTCATGTCATATTTTTTTATTGACCAATATATTTGATAGTGTGATATACGCCTCATAAATTTGGGTTAGCCAATAGATGGTGCCGTATTTGTATTTGAAACGTTGTTTTTAGGCGTGCCATACACCTGTGCTAAACTATGCGAAATATGCGAACTATGTTTTTAAAAAAGTAATGTTTTAATGCGAATAAAGCTTTTTAAAAAAATGTAATGTTTCCGTTTTTCTTTTCTTTTTTAAATGTTTTGTTTCCGTAATGTTTTTTTCTATAATTACGTTATATACATTATTTTTTAAAAATTATCATATTTCGCATAGTTTAGCTCAGGTGTATAGCGCGCCTTAACGTTGAAGTTTTGCAAATACACTAAGATTTGCTTTTTCAAATTGTCGTGTATTATTTCTTCATTGGTGATTGGTGATAATTATTTTAATTGGTTTTTTGTTTAAATATCGGTTTATGCGCGTAGGTTGCTTTGATCAATGTTTTTATAGCAATAATTAAAAAATTCAATAACGAATTAAATATATACTCACGCAGGAAGATTTGTAAAATTTAAAATTTTAGATCTATGGGTGTGACAACCCCGCGTACTTAGATCCCTGCTATTTGCACATGAGTTAGCTGGAGCTATCGTAAACCACTGGCTAGCACTAGCCAAAGTGATATCTTAGGGATGTTGGCGGATGAACTTTTTTCAACCAACGATAGCACCCTAGAGAATAGAATATTCTTTGATGATGACACGCTATTTTTTTAAAATAAAATGTGTTGGGTAGTACGAATTACAATGTGAGCAACAACAACTCATGACAACCTTTGAAGAATAAGGTCCCACAACAACATGCTTTCTAAGGTGTTGATGGACGCAAATTTTTTATTTTTGTATATATTTTTGAATAATGAACTTTTTCGTTTGATCGAAGAAATGAGCTTCCATATAACTATTAAATATACCGGGTTTAATCCTTCAGCAAAACCATGTTTTACATGATCTTTGTATATGATTCTAGCACTTTAAGGATAATTGGTAACCCAATTTAGCTTTGTTCCTACAAATTTGAAAAAAAAAAGTATTTCATTTTCATTTCCTCTATTTTATCATGAAATATTGCCCTATGTCGTTTATTATTATGTGAAAGTATTTATTATTTAGTTCTTCTTATTCTATTCATTCTCCTATTCATTCTTTGAAATGAATATAAAAAACAAAAAATAAGAAATTTGCGTCCATCATCTTAAAAAACATGATGGTATGGAACCTAGGTCTTAAAGGGTTTTATGTGTTGTATTGAGAGATATTGTTATTCCAACTACACAACACATTTTATTAAAAAGATATGTCAAATATTTTGAAATAGCACAAATTTTTTTGAAATGTTTTGGTGAAAAAGATGATGAACAATTTCATTGAAGCTACAATTTTGAATGGAAAATTCAAAGGGGAATATGTACAGTTGCTACGCATATCAATGTTCCCAACAGATATGGCAACAGCATGGCAATTCAAACGTTTAGTTTCCAGTGCGACTCGCTTTTGCAATGACCATCAACAAAGCACAAGGAAAATTGCTGCAAGGATGTGAACCAGGTAGATTTGGAGAATCCGTACTTCTCACATCTGGACAACTGTGTGTGGCCATCTAACGTATAAATAGTACACGAATAAATACCTTCTGATTTATTCGTGTACGTATCTAGACGGAAAAACACAAAATATAATGTGTGCCCACAAGCACAGGAACAAAGAAATAGAATTAAAACGACATTTTGAAATTTTTTCCTTATCAAAATAAATAATTATTGCTATAAAAATGATACAATATAAATTGAATGTTAGGTACGTTTAGTTTGACTGAAACAACTGAAAAAACAACAACAATTGCATTCAATTTTTCTTTGTTTTAAATGCTTCAGTCAAATCGAGCACGGCTGTTATCAAAACGAGTTTTCTTGAATTTCCTTTCTTATGAGATACCGACAATATGCGACGGCTATAATGTTAAATAAACAAAAGTTTTACACTATTTGGTGTAAAATAAATAAAATTTTGAGAGATTTTTAGAGTGACTAAACTTAAAGTAATTATTTTAATTCACATGAATTTTGCAATTTTAAAGCATTTTTTATTTTCTCTCAAAAAAACTTCTTTAAAACAGTTTTTGTGTGTTTCGTGTCGGGAACAAATACAATTTACAATTGTATAATCACAGATGAAGAATTCAATTTAAATAAATATGAGATAATGAAGTTTCAATTTAGAAATTATCTGAACATGAAAATTAAAATATGTTTCATTGTTGTTTCATCCACTGTGGCTGAGTCTGTAAGATAGCTTTGAACTATGATGTCTCTGATGAGTTTGAGTTCAATCCCGACAATAATTAATTATTATCGGGAATAATACTTTCAATAATTACTTTGCGCAATAATTACTCACAAAATTGCCCCAAAATTAATATTCCATTAATGTTGTCTATATATGGAACATATATGCCAATATATTGACCGTGTGTAAGATATTAGTTTCGCATTGATTTGCAGCAATCAATAATCACTTTAAAATGACTTAAGATGTTGACTAATATTTCTCATCCTATGAATTCACATCTTATAAATTCTAATACAAAAACTTCCAAATAATTTTGATTTTTTTGCATCACTTCTTTTATTCCTTTTTTGTATCACTTCTTCTATACCTTCATCTAATGTATTGTCGCTATTCTTTCTGCCCTTGCTGACCATAAAATGACAACGATCAAAACTTTTTGCAACGTTTTTAATAACCTACCGGTAAAGCAAGCGTATATTAAACCGCATGAACACTGTGAAAATTAGTGAATCCATTTTTGTTCCGTATAATGTTCTATATAGAGACACACCTGAAATCTTATTTGATCGCGTATTTTTTATATATCCTTTGTTTTATATATAATACTATTTTTTTTATATTTTACTGATCAACTAGAGCGCTGATCCTTTTACAATCATATTTTAAAAAAAAATCATTTGTCATTACTGCTCTTAGAAATTATTGCTACTACGTCAACAAAATGTATACACACAAGCTTTATTTATAGGCGTAGCAAAGCACGCCGGGTCCCGCTAGTATATATATATATATATATATATATATATATATATATATATATATATATATATATATATATATATATATATATATATATATATATATATATATATATATATATATATATATATATATATATATATATATATATATATATATATATATATATATATAACGATATGAGGTATAACGGAATTTAGCGGCACTCTCACGGTCACTCTCACCAAAATAATTTTCTGTGTATGTTTCGGCAAATAATGTCTTGGACAAGTTCGTGAACTGGCCATATACGGGTACTGGTTAAGCGGCTAGAGCCTAAAAAGTTGAATAATCTAGGGCGCTATAACTTCCGTTTTAATAATAATATTTTAATAAAATTTAAAAATATTGAATATCTGAACCTTTTTTTATCATTTTTATCCAGATGACTACTTTGGCGTTTCAGCTTCCTCAAAAATAAGCTGTTTTAAAAATTTACTAAACTTTGCTGCCCTTGATCTAGCTGAAATGGATGGCCAAGCTCATATTTGAAAACTTTTTTTCACGTACTTAAAATATAAATCTTTCCAAAATTTTCAAAAATAATAGTTTAAGTCTAACGGTTGAGACCCTACGGCTGTTGAAATGAAAACAAACGCAAAAGGCAATGCTTTCATCATGTTTCAGTTTATGTTATTTAATTTTATCTTATCTTTTCAACTATAGCCTCAAAAAATTTCAGCTTTCTAACCCAAAAGGTTCCATTTTTATAAGCATTATAATGCAACCCTTACAAGAAAAATATCAACCCATTTAATACCATAGAAAAATTATCAAAATCTCTTTTGTTTTTATTTTTTTTACTAAGTAACCGTTTGAAAAAAGATTAAATAAGAACAAAAAAACACAACAACAAAAGATGATTTTGAAATAAAATTGTTTGATAATGTTTGATCATAAATTATGTGTGATGGTATAATTGTAGTTGTGACGTAGTTCATTTGATCTTTGGTGGATTTAATATGTTATTAAAAGTAGTTTAAACCAACTTAAATAAAACTGTTCCGAAATTGTATTGATGGAGTTAGTTCGGATAATGTATTTAATTTGGTTCGATAATTTTTTTGAATTATTCTGTTTCTACTTATATTTTTTATTTAAACTAATCTGACTTATCTAATTTTATTTGGACACAAAACCGTCTGACCCCGAAATCTACCTATTTCTGGCGGATATACCTGCCGCTGGGATTTTTTTGTTCTCATTTAAACTTTTTTCAAATACATAGTTTACTTAGTGAAAAAAAATTAAAAATACAAACAAAAGACATATGATAATTTTCCTTTGGTATTAAATGGCTTGAGATTTGTCTGTAATAGGTGCATTATATTGCTTATAAAAATGGAATATTTTAGGTTAGAAAGCTGGAATTTTGTGAGGCTATAGTTTAAAAATTGTCTTAAAAGTTAAGACGAATTTAAATAACATAAACTCAAACATGATGAAATCATTGCCTTTTGCGTTTGTTTTCATTTCAAAAGACCTGGGGCCTCAACCTTTAGACCTGAACTATTTTTTTTTAAATTTTGGAAAGATTTATATTTTAACTTTGTGTAAAAAAGTTTTCAAGTGTGAGCTTGCCATTTTCAGCTAGATCAAGGACAAAAAAGATTGGTAAATTTTTAAAACAGCTGATTTTGCATTAACCTGGAACGTCAAAGTTGTCATTTGGATAAAAATGATAGAAATATGTTTAAATATTCAACATTTATAAATTTTATTAAAATATTATGATTCAAATGGAAGTTATAGCGCCCTAGATTATTCGACATTTTAGGCTCTAGCCGCTTAACTGGTACCCGGATATGGCCAGTTCACAAACTTGTCCAAGACATTATTTGCCGAAACACACACAAAAAATTATTTTGGTGTAGGTTGAAAAATGCGACCGTGAGAGTGCCGCCAAATTCCGTTATATCTCATATCGTTATATATATATATATATATATATATATATATATATATATATATATATATATATATATATATATATATATATATATATATACATATATATATATATATATATATATATATATATATATATATATATATATATATATATATATATATATATATATATAAATTTTTTTTTCATTTTGATTTTCTGTCTCCGCTTATCATATATAGTCGTTTGGCACCAAAATTTTTCCGAAATTCCGAGATGAAGCACATACCAATAGGTAGATTTTTATATGAAATCTACCTAATAGATTTTTATATGAAATCTACCTAAAATGGATTTGATTAACATAAATTCAATTTTTTTTTATTTTGTCAAAGCAATACACTAGGCAATATATATTTGACAAATGATTTCTTTATTGCAATATTGCAATGTTATTAAATATTTTTTTAGTAGTAGCTCCGAAAAATGATTACTTTTAGAACTGTTTAGAGTCCGCAAAATTATATTTTAGCGGCCTAGTACTTAAAGTCGTTATGACAACATTTTAGTGGATTCAAAATTTGTTTTCATTTTATATTATAATTATTTTCAAATTATAATCACAATTGCTTTGATAAGTTTTGTTCAAAAATCAAATTTTTAGGTACGCAAGAATAGAAATTAAGCAATAAATTAGAAAAAAAATCCTAAGAGCTAATACTAAAAACGTTGTATGCAACACGTACGCAAATGGCTTTAGCAAACTCATCTTCATATTACAGACTCGGCTAGCGCCTCGTTCGGAAACATTACGATTCGTCCGCTAAAACCATATTTAGCGTACTTGTTACATAAACTACTATTTTCTTATTAAGTTTTATCATTAATATTATAAAACTGAAAACAAACAGGATGAGTATGTCTACCTATAAAAATTTGCAAAACTATAGTAATTGCATAACTATCATTTTATTCCACAGTAATTATTTATATGTGTCCATTCGAATACGATCCATTCCAATTTACGAGTTTCAAGATAAAGGAAAAAAAACTTAGTTTGAGATTATTTACAAACAGGGTGATTTGATTGTTTATTGGCTTCCTTAGGTGTTTGCAATTAATTTGTTTGAAATGTAAAACATATTAGGTAGTAAAGTTAAGCTGATATTTTAGAAATAATTTTGGAGTAGAGACATAAATTTGGAATAGAACAGAACTCAAGGATGCCACCCTATCGACACAGGGTGCCACATTATTGATGGAAACCACTTTTCTTATACATTATTCAGCATATATGTTTGCAGACCTGGTCGTTAAAGAATCATTCTTAATGCTATCATTGAAAAGGCCACAAAGAAAAATATAAACCCACATATCATTGCGTGGATTATCAAGATGCTACAGAGTCAGAATATAACGGCTACACTAGGTAATTATTCAGTGACTGTTACTGCATCTAGAGGATGCCTACAAGGGGGTATGATCTCTCCACTGCTTTGGTGTTCTGTGGTAGATTTGATATTTGTTTGTTGCAAAATTGGATAGATATAATTTTGCTTGTAGGAAGCTAATTTTCTTTTTAAAATTTGTTCGATATCTGTTTGAAATTAGTTTGTTTTGTTTAAACTAATCTGATACATCAGATTCTACTGGCACACAAAACTGT
The DNA here is from genome assembly GCA_963693315.1 of Diogma glabrata. Classification (NCBI taxonomy): domain Eukaryota; kingdom Metazoa; phylum Arthropoda; class Insecta; order Diptera; family Cylindrotomidae; genus Diogma; species Diogma glabrata. The sequence continues at coordinate 289,125,913 of OY856187.1, read as the reverse complement.
CTGATCTCGAAATCTACCTGTTTCTAGCGGATATACGTGCCGCTTGGACTTTTTATCGATTTATCTTTCCGTTATAGATCTACATTTTACTGTAATACTATAGTAAGCTATTATTTCATAACACATAAACATCGTAAGATCGGTTAAACTTACGTTTAATTCCTTTTAATATTTCTTACATATGTGTTGGAAATAACTTATTTCGTTGAATTATCTTACAATTTTATGTATGACAAAATAACAAACAGTTTTGTTTTAACGGAAAAAGGTATTAGCATAATATAAATTTCCTTTCATCAGAAACACTTTTTCGAATTTTTCGATACTAAAAATTAAAATAAAAGAGATGACTATACGATTTTTTAGTCTCTTGTGCAGCATATTTTTCTCATGAATGACAAAATCTGAAGTAAATTTTGCATTCATGCTATTTCTTCTTAAAATTAAGTTTCAATTTAAGTAGAAAATTTTTAATTATTTAAAATGTTTTAAAATTAGTTCAATTAGTGTAATTGTTTTAATAGTTCCAATTTCGCGTAGTTTAAATTTAGAAAAAGTTTATATGTTATGTGCCGTTGAAAACAAAGAAAACAAAAAAAATTTTAAAATGAAAAAAAATTGTATGTTATGTGCCGTATTAAAAATTTAAAAAAAATTAATAATGACCTTTATGTCAATTTCTCTTATGTTTTGTGATGAATTCTATCGCGGAGATCAAAATGGACGGATTCATTTTGAATTCACGTCTTTTTTCTTGATTTAAGTAGTAAAAATTTTACTTGGTGCCAATAAATTAGTTCAATTAGTTAAATTATATTATTTAGTGCTGTGCTAGATCAATTTTAAAACCAAATTTGGCAAAAAAATTTATATGTTTGTGAAATTTACATAAATAAAAGAAAAATCATATATGTTTGTGTTACAAATCATAAAACAAAAAAAAATTTTCAAATGACCTTGTCGGTCATTGTCTCTGATGTTTTGTGATTAATTCTATCGTAGAGATCAAAATGGACGGATTCATTTTGAATTCACGTCTTTTTTTCTTGATTTAAGTAATAAAAACTTTACTTGGTGCCAATAAATTAGTTCAATTAGTTAAATTATATTATTTAGTGCTGTGCTAGATCAATTTAAAACCAAATTTAGCAAAAAAAATTATATGTTTGTGTCATTTAACAAAAAAAAGTCGGACAAGTGCGAATAAAATTCGCTCGCCAAGGGTTCCGTGAATGTAAAAGAACACAATATCAAAAATAAATGACATAAAGTTATGTTGTAAAGTCTTTATATCGCCAGACTATGGACGCATAACAGAATAAATGTCAATCACATCAACATTGATCAAAAATGTTACTTGAGGTTAAATCTTATCCATACCTGTTTATGGTAGCTAAAGAAAGATTTAACCAGTATTTCAATGGTCTAAATTGGGAATATTTGTTCTATAAATCAGCATCGAAATATAGGGTGGTATACATAGACTTAAAATAGCACTTTTTTTTATGAATCACTAAAAAACTGTGCATCGCAGAATTCTAAAAAATGTTGCAATGTTTCTTAAATTAAGTGCTCTTCCAAATGACACCCCACTCGTTTGGTTCCAAAAAAGTATTTTTTTTACCCTCCCCACACCCATCCCCTAAACACACAGAAATATAATTATTTGAGAGTTCGCTATAATTTTCGTTCAAAATATAGCAAACTTCCTGTCTCTATGAATTTTTTTAATTTTTTCTGTCTATCAGTGTCGAAACGTAGGGGGAGGAACGGTCTGGAATTTACACATTTTTTAGAATAACTCAAAAACGGTGTACCGCAAAATTCTAAAAACAATTGCAATATTTTGGAAGTTTTGTGTTCTTTCAAATGATACCCCACTCGTTTGGGTCAAAAAAAGTTTTTTTTTACCCTCCTTACACCCTTCCCCTAAACACACAGAAATATAATTATTTGAGAGTTCGCTATAATTTTTGTTCAAAATATAGCAAATTTCCTGTCTCTATGAATTTTTTCAATTTTTTGGGGGGGAACGGTCTGGAATTTGCACATTTTTTAGAATAACTCAAAAACTGTGTACCACAAAATTCTAAAAAAAATTGCAAAGTTTCTGAAATTTGGTCCTCTTTCAAATGACACCCCACTCGCTTGGGTCAAAAAAGTTTTTTTTCACCCTTCCCCACCCCAATCCCTTAAAAACACAAAAATATAATTATTTGAGAGTTCGCTATATTTTTCCTTCAGAGTTTATCAAACTTCCTGTCTCTGTGAATTTTTTCAAATTTTTCTGTTAATTAGGCTCGAAATGCAAGGGGGGGGGGGACCAACTTTTTGTGTCACTTTATTGATAATAATTCAAAAACTGTGCATTGCAAAATTCTAAAAAAAATGACAATATTTCTAAAATCAAGTGCTCTTTCAAATGACACCCCACATGACCTGGTTTTAAATGATGTTTTTACCCCTTAACATTCGCACCCCTTTAATAAATATAGTTATGAGTGTCTGCCACTTTTCTATATTTTTCATTAAAAACCTACTCAATTTTCTATCATTCCAAATATATTTCAAGATTTTCGATGAAGTAGGGTCGGAGTTAATCGGGGCAATAAAACATCCCGAAAACGTCATTTTTCAAAATTATACAAAAAATGGTAAAGTGTAAAATTCCAAAATATATTTTTAAATAATGCTGAAACAAAGCCCTTTCATATGATACCCTACTCGTCTCGCTAAAAAAAAGTATGTTTTCAAAGGCTTTACATCGTACCTCCTTAAAACAAACGAACACAACTTTATTTATTTTTTAACCCGCCATCTTGTGTGGATAGGTTAGTTTTATAAGCACCTCAAATTTCAAGTTCATCGGATTAATGGTTCACGAGATAATCGAAATAATGTGAAAAACACGTTGTACTCTCACCAATAGTGTTCCGTATAAAAAACGGAACCCTAAAAAGAGAAAACGTAAGAATTTACAAAAAAATAAGATATATGTATGTGTGTGTTGTAACCAAAATTAACAGTCTTAGCGCAATTTTTTATATAGATTCTTCTATACAATAAGTTTGTTAAATTTAGTGATGTTTATTTTTCTAAATGTTTTATAAAATTGTTTTCTTTCATCTCTGCTAAACTAAAGTTATTAATATAAAAAATTTTAGTTGTTGAAAAAAAATAACAAAATTCTTTTGTTCGTTCGATACAAGTAAGAAAAGAAAAACCAAATTATTTATTCTAGAAATATTAATAGTTCCATTTGTGGTTTTCAAAACACAAATCAAATCGTGTTATAAGTAAAATGTATTTCGTATAATAATCTGTTTTTAAGTACACATTTAAAATTAAAAAAAAAATGTTAAATTAAAATAAAGGAAAAATTTTTAAACTATTTTGTGGTGTATTGAAAATAAAATTTATGCTTGCTACGTGGTGTGATTGCAATTAGTAATTGTCCTTCAAAGTTGGATTTAGTACAAAATCAACTCAAAATTTTATCAGTAATTGCCTATTATATTTAAACGCATCATTTGTATCAAATTTTTGGCTATTACTACCGGATATTATACATATTTCAACTCAACATTGATGTCAAAGTTTTACTATTATTATTGTGTAATAATATGAAATATGTATACATATTTCAACTCAACATTGATATCAAAGTTTTACTATTACTACTGTGTATTGTACATATTGCAACGCAACATTTAGATAATATTTTTTTGCTGTTACCACCGTATATTTTGACATATTTCAACTCAACCTTGATATCAAATTTTTGCTATCAAAGTTTTACTATTGCCACCATAGATTATACATATTCAAATTTTTGCTGTCAATACCGTATATTATACAGATTTAGCCACATCATTTATATCAAATTTTTTGCTATTACTACATATTTCAACGCAACATTTGTGTTAAAGTTTTACTATTGCTGCCGTATACTATACAGATTTAACCACATCATTTATATCAAATTTTTTGCTGTTACTAAATATTTCAACGCAACATTTGTGTCAAAGTTTACTATTACTACTGTGTATTATACATATTTCAACGCAACATTGATATTAAATATTTGCTGTTATCAAATCAACATTTATATCAAATTTTTGCTGTTGCTAACGTATATTGTACATATTTCAACTGATATCAAATTTTGGTGTGATTACAACTGAAGTTCAACTCAACATTGATATACAATTTTCTTGATACTTTACCTGTTGGATTGTTCATCGCTGATGGAGGGCTGAGGCCGTAAGACTTGGAAGTCGGGAGGATTTAACCATGGGGTGAGCGAACTTGATTTATTTTAATTACTTTTTTACATAGAGGTGTGAATGTGTGTGAAAAAGGGTGTGCCAGTGATTGAATGGGGGCGTGCTTGTCGTTGCGTGTATGTGTGTGTGACCTGGCGGTGCGTGTAGCGAGACACATTTAGTCTGAATCGGAAATGATTCTAATCTAAATATTTTTACCTCCGAGGTAATACTTAACCTACCAAATACCTTTTCTTTTATTATATTACCTAAATTTATGAATTTATTTTTTTACGTAAATCAAAAATCATTCTCAAATAACCTGTAATACAAACAAAGAAAAATACAAATCCTTGTCATGTTTTATGTTTTTTAACCATATTATACATTAACCAACTGTAAACTACAGGTATTGAAATAAACTGGTTTGGACATGTTTGTTTAACTTACAAATTAAATTATAACTTTGTTTGAGTTGTAAATATTTTTTTTTGGGAGTTACTTATGGTTTTATAAATTTTTAAAAAAATGTTATGAATAAATAAAAAGGGAAATAAGCAATAAAGACTTTCAATATAGCGTGTGACGTTCTCCAGTGCTCTAAGATCTGATTCACGGTGTACCAGCAATGGCAGCGGCTTACGATCTGTATCATATGGGTCAGATGAGAGCCATACAACGAACTAGTGATTACTACCACTTGCGATACTTGCGGCGGGTCTTAAAGCTTAAGTGTCTGGCTTCGCAGTCTAAGTGTGTGGGTGAATGTTAGCATGTATGAAGCGTGAGTGTGTGGGCATCTGGGAGTGATTGTGGGGGTTGGACGCGCTGATAGTGGTTCTTTCGCATAAGGGGTCGCCAGAGTCTCCATTTTTCACTTGTATTTTTTTCCATTTCTGGGTATTTTCGTAAATTGCGTACATTTCTGCATTTGTGTTGAAGCAGCAGGTAAAAATCTTTCAAATCCACGATGGCAGAGCTTTAGTCGTTACGGCGTTAAATTTCTCTAGGTACGCATCCTGCTATGCCATTCTCATTGGTTCGCCAATGAGAAAGCTCTTCATTACAAATTGGCGCCCAACCATTTAACCATGGGAATCCACCACGGAATTCGGTAGCGACAATTCCAAAAATAAAAAAATTTTGAAGAAACCATTTTACTATAGTCGAGTCCAGACATAGTATATAGATAAAAAAAGTAGGGTCTGCGTCGGACCAGACGGTGGAAGTTATACTTCTTTGGCCATTCGCTCGCACACACGCACACAGACAGACAGATAGGATACATTAAAAACAATAACTAAAAAAAAACCAAAATATTATTCAAAAAAAAAAAAAAAATAAAAAAAAATATTATTCCAAAAAAAAAATTATTCAAAAGAAAAAAATATCGTTAAAAAACACATTGCCAGACAAATAATAATTAAATAATTTTTATAAATGTAGATGGCAAAAGATTAAGAAAAAAGTTAAAATTTTATTCCAAAGATTTAATTCAAATAATTCAATGTGTCACGAACAATTAGGTGAGCGTAAAAATATTTGTTTATTGGATGTCACAATTGTCAATTACTTACTCCGAAACCACCGTACTCGTCATACAAAATAGGTATACTGGTTCATTGCTATTGGTTTAGCGTCCTATTTCATGTAGACTTATAATCAATTATCAATCCAGAAATTTTTCTGTTCTGAAGAGGGTCGTATTGCAATTTGCAAATATATTTTATCGATTGTCTGCAATACTCTACTACATTGATGCATATGCCGGCCGGCTAAAGAATACCACCATTTTTAGTGAGTATTTTCGTTTATCGGGTTTTATCGCTTTATGGTCATCGTCTTATTTCGACATTCCTTCCCACAACTTAAAACAAAAATTGGAAAAAATAATAATAAGACTAATTTCATTCGTAAATTCAGACTTTTATATTATTATTAAAACAGTCAAATCACAACATTTGTTAACATATTTGCATATATTTTATAGATCCCTTGCAATAACAAAAATAGTTTTGAAAGTAAAACGCTTTAAACCTGTAGCTTTGATAATGTTCATAATCTTTATCTTCGGTACTAAGGTTCCAATGCAAACTCTTGGTTCATCAAAGTTTCTAAGAAGAGGAAAAGAAATGTCAATTTCCAATTTTTGCAACATGTGATGGCAGTTCTGCTAATGCAAGCAGGTTTGTTTAATCATATATAAGCAATGCTTATATGTATCGTATTGGTGCTAATGCATAGAAATATGTACATATTATATATAATTGCAAACCATAAGAACATATTTGTTGTAAATTAGAAATATGTATTTGTTAAAAAATAATTTAACATAATTTTCATATAAATGTACATATTTATTTGTCACATTATACATTAACTATTCCTTTTAATGATAATTCCGAAAAGTGAAAAAAAAATTGATCAAAGATAACTAAGCGAATACTGTTTTATTATTATAAAATATGATTGATTTAGTAATTTCGTCTTTATTACCATACAGCATAAGGTTGATTTACTAATTTCGTCCTTATTACCATACAGCATAAAGGTTAAAATATAACTTAAAGAAGCGTGACGCGGTTTCTCGATTAACACCCCATCAAAATATTTACAACGAGCGCAAAGAAGTATAACTTCAAAAATCAGAAAGAAACGAAATTATCAATCAACAAACAGGATATTAATTAAGGAATAATAATCTATTATTAGGAAACCAAGAAGGAACGGGTCCAATCGCTGACGTTCAGGATATGCATTTTAGTTTATAAGTAAATTTAGCTTTGTGTATTAGGATATATAAATCTCTATGTTTTAAGTTAATGTTGCATATTCTGAACTCGAACCGTAAGTGTTTAAACTTTATTAAATATAAATTGGTTTTTCTGTCCGCGCTAAGGATAGACCTATTTTCCTTCTCGTGATAATATTATTAAACTAGCATAGATGCCTCTTTAAGACTAGGTTAGTCTGTGAGTTTGTGAAGTAAATTTTGGTTTAATACCTTTCTTCATTTTTTTATATATCGCCATCTTCTGCCATAGCTCAGTGTAGTTGTTTTATCGGAGAATTTCCTCTCGTCAAATTTTTTTTTAAAATCAACCAGTATTTCGAATTCCCTCGTCTGCAATAGTGTAGTATACTAACTTTCTCGCATCTCACCACCTTTCTGGTTATTTATTAATTTAATAATTGAATCAGAGGGATTTATTTTTTTTTCACCGCTTTTCCATAGTATAGATTACCGATTTTCTCCCTATTTCCTCAATTTTTTTTCTGTATTTAGTGACCTTTGAGTCCCGGGAACCCAGTTTCGCCCTTAATTGATTCTGAACCGTTTATAAGTATCACCGTCTACAATAGCAGTAGTATACTTATTTTCTTTCGTATCTCAACCTTTTCGATTGTTTGGTCAAGTACCAGTTTGATCACGAATAATAGTTTTATTGTACATTTCACCGTCATCAATAGTCAGTATAACGAGGTTTTTTTTTATAACTTGATCACGAATAATAATTTTTATTGTTTTATTTATTTAGCGTATGGTTTTTGTTGTGACACATTAAAAACAAAAATAAAACTTAAAATAGATAGATTTTCATATGAAATCTACATAAAACAAAATATAAATACAAATTAAATGAGCTTACAATCAATATGATTGCGCGTCTTTTAGTTAAAAGTTAAAAAGTAAAATATTAAACTATTTGAACATTGGGCAGTACATTTGAACATTAGACGTTTACATCCAGCGAGTCTATCCATGCTACTACATCGGGAGTTGCCAAATGGATGTCTGAGATGTTGCCATTGTAACGTCGAATTGGACACACAGTTGCAATGTGTTTTATAGTTTGTTGTGGAGCGCCGCAGTCACACTCAGGGGAATCTGAAATGCCCCACTTGTAGAAAGAATCAGCACAACGTCCATGATTCGTTCTAATTCGGTTTAATGTAGTCCAGGTATGACGTGGCAGATCGAAACCAGGTTGGGTAGAAGTCGGGTTAGTAATAGAAAGGCCAGTTGTGTTGTAATGATGCCAGGAGGTATCCCAGGCATCCAACATATTAAAATTAGTAGCCAGCAGGCTCCTGGCAGTTTTATGTGGAGGCTTTCTTGTCTTCAATCGACAACTAGTGTGGTCACCGTAATATTCGTGCAAGGGTAACGTGATGTTGTTGGTTACCTTTTTATGTTCGCGCATGAGTGCATGCGAGCGTCTGAGTGCAGGTGGAGCGATATTGCTCAACACAGGGAGCCAAGGTAAAGGAGTGGACCTGATAGTACCACTTATAGTACGCATCGCGGCATGCAGCTGGCAGTCAACTTTTTGAGTATGTGTGCTATTCAGCCAGACTAGTGCGCCATACTCAGCCACTGAGTAAACCAGACTTAGAGCAGTTGTGCGAAGGGTTGCTGGAGTAGCACCCCATGTCGAGCCTGCCAGTTTATGCAATATATTGTTTCTCGTTTTAAGTTTTTTTGACGTATTCTCTAGGTGGAGCTTAAAAGAAAGAGTTCTATCGAGAGTAATACCCAGGTACTTTGGCTGTTGATTGTATTTAATGACAGTGCCGTTAAATAACACTGATAGTTCGTGTTTTGCCAGTTTGTTGTTTAAGTGGAAACAAGAACTCTCGGTTTTACTTAGATTAGGAAATAAGCTCCACGTTCGAAAATAGTCATTCATTATCGCCAGGTCAGTTGACAGCAAATCTTCCAAGACACCCATGTTTTTATTTTGAGTGGCCAGGGTCCAGTCATCCGCGTACCCAAATTTCTTTGATGTTGTGTCAGGCACGTCATGGATGTACAAATTAAAAAGTAATGGCGCCAGGACGGAACCCTGTGGCAAACCATTGTTAAGCATTTTGGACCTACTACAGGAATTATTTAGATGAACTTTGAATACACGATTACTCAGCATGTTGTTAATTAAACGTGAGATGGTGTTACAAGGTATTACATTGAACAGCTTATATACAATCACAATTCGCCAGACTGTCATATGCTGCAGTGAGATCGATGAATACTGCGCCTGTTTTTAATTGTTTTTGAAACCCAGCTTCGATGTAGGATGTTAAAGCGAGCAGTTGGTCAGTGCAGCTGCGATTGGGACGGAAACCAGCTTGTTCGACTGGGATCTGGTCATTCAAAATCGGTGCGATACGGTTGTATATGAGCCGTTCTAGCAATTTGTAGCAGGTGCTCAAAAGTGCGATTGGGCGATAGCTTCCTGGTTCATTGGATGGTTTACCTGGCTTAAGTATCGCTATCACTTTCGTAGTCTTAAAGTATTTTGGAAGATTGCCGGTTTCTAGGATAATCGAGAAAAATTTAGTTAGCCATTGTTTTACATTTTTCCCCGCATTTCTAAGAAATTCTGGAAATATGCCATCGTAGCCTGCTGCTTTTCCGTTTTTTGTTTGGGACAGAGCTGAATCTAATTCTTCGATACTAAAAGAGTTCGCATACTTCGATGGAAACGAGCAATTGCGCTTTATTTCTTTTAATTTACGTTTAATTGTTCTCTTATGAAGGCGATTAAAAGAAGAACGAGACATGTTTACGATATGATTTGCAATGTCCTCTGGATTTATTTCATTGTTAGCGCGAGTGATGGAGTTTGAGCCACCCAGTTTCCGAAGGAGACTCCATGCTTCCCTGCTTGAATGGGAAAAATCAATGTTTTCAACAGCGCTAATCCACTTTTGTTTCCTCGCGGCGTCCAGTGAGTAAATCAAGTCATCAGCCACGTCTGCTTCACCACTACTAAGGTACTCCTCATACAGTTTATCGCTCTCCCTACTGCAGCCAGGAATGTATTCTTCACGGAAGCCTCTTGGGATGCATTTCTTTGCAGTTTAGATGATGGCTCCAACGAACCTATCATAATTTTTAGGAGTGGGTGGGATCCAGCGAATCACTGCATCCAACTCCAACCTATATTTATCCCAATCAGCTTTGTTAAAATTCCATCTAAGTTGAGGAGTAGAGTTAACGAGTGGGATTTGGATTCCAACCTCAAGGATTACTGGACGATGTTGAGAGCGTGGAAAACCTTGTAAGACAACCCTAGATATTGGAATAGGGTTACGTTGTTCGTTTTTTGTGGAAAAACAAAGGTCGGGATTGTAATCACGTTGCCATCTAGCAGATCTAAAGGTTTTCATGTCTTTTGCATCATATACCAGGAACATGTTGTTATCATCCGCCCAGTCAGTCAGTTGTATACCATTGGGATTGTTGTTTGAGTAGGACCACTGGGTGTGATGGCTATTGAAGTCACCAGTATATATTGCTGGGTGGTGAAATAATGGTAGGGTAGCAGTTGGCCATCCTGTATTAGGAGGCTTGTATACGTTTACAATCTTCATGTCTGATATATCAACAACAATAAGATGAATGTCGTTGTCCGTCTGTGTAAGTACATGGGTGCAGTTCATGATTTCTGACTTAACATTCGTGGCAGATCCATATGTTTGATGGTAAATAGCACTAATTAATTTGTAGCCAACAATGTTTCCTCTAGAGGTAAGTTGTGCTTCATCTGCTGCATGCGTTTCTTGCAGAATTACAACGTCGATGTCGAAGTCTTTTAATACTCTTTGTAGATGTTCAGTTTTTGACTTGCTTATGCCTTCAATGTTCAATTGCAAAATACGGACTGATGGTCCAATATTTTTTGTCTTATGGTGCTGAAAAGTACCGTTGTTGTTGTGATTTTGATTTTGGTTCATTTTTTATTTGTTTTTTTTGTATCACAGCCAAGAGTTCGAAATGAAATGTTTGGCTACCAAGTTTGAATAGACTATTTGCGTTAACCAGGGTGTAGCACGAGGAGCTTGTCTATTATCACACCCCATCAATTTTTATTGTGTAGCTCACCGTCAACCATAGTTAGCTTAACGAATTTTTCTATAACCTAGTCAAGATTCATAATTTTTGTTTGCACATTCTACCGTCAGCAATAGTTAGTATAACGATTTTCTCTTCACCCTCCACATTTTTGCTTTTGATTGGTCAAATATTGCGCAGATGTTTGTGGTTTGAATAATCATAATGTCAGCCACAGATAGGATTAACGTATCGGTATAGTTGGTACATCGGGTCAAATACTTCAATCCATTGTGAATAGCATTGTGAAAACTGATGAAATAAACACTTTTTTGTATTCGATGAATTTAATTAGCTTCCTCAATCCTCACATCTAACGCCGAACAAACAAATTACTCGGTATTACGTAATCGTGAACAAATACTGGAAGCCAGTGTAACTTTAAATGAAAAATTTTCAAACAATTTTGTGAAGTGATATGACGAATCCAAACGATGTCGCACCAAAACGTGAAATTCCAATTTTACATGGAATCAAACAATTTGGTTACGTAATTCCACAGCAGGAAAATGATTTTAAAGAAATGAAATTGAAGATTGTGGAAATAGATAAATTACATCTCGGTTGGTTTCGTTTAAACAATGTTCAATGTTCACTAATTATCCATCTCTTGCCGAATGCTATTGTGAATTACTGATTAACGATGAGTGGCACCCATGAGCCTAAACGTCTGAAATTATTATTAAAATCTTTTTTTGGGAATCCAAATTTCGAATTCTAAATAACCACCGCTCTAGTTACTTGCGGAAATGAGACGGAACATATACATCTAATATCTAGATCTGGATGTTCTCAAAGACATCACTGATTTGTTTACATCGTAACGAACGAGGCGTTACGGAAGTTTTGGACTCAATAATATTTGGATAGGTTAAAATTTCGAAAACGGACAGGCTCGATTGTATGAAAAGAAACGTCATTTTTTTTTTAAATTGCCAAGTTCGAAAGATCAAGTTGTTGATTTTGTTATGATGTGGAAAAGATAACATAAGTTGAAATTTGGGTTACCGTCTTTGGTTCTATTTATCTTGATAAATAAAACACCAAGCCTTATTTATCAAGATAAATAGAACCAAAGACGGTAACCCAAATTTATCGGTTAGATCAGATTCAGTGTATGTGTAAGGAATTACATATACATTTGAACAAAGAAACTTCAATAAGTTGAAATATTTTTTTTTTATTGATGATATTAGACATGAGTTAAATGATTTATTGGATTTACCGACTTCTCAAATACCTGAAGACCAGAAGCCTGGTCATTCCCAAGTGTATTGAACCACCTAAGATCGGACCTAGGTAAATGATTGATGGTCCTATTGTGGATAATAGGCTCCGACTTTGTCTACCCTTGTATTCGCAGATAACCTAATTTCAGGCCAGGTAAAATACTGGCTTGGTTTAGATATTGAGATACTTCCAGGGGGTGTGGTATGGAGATTGTGGTTACTCGAGGAATACGCTGACGAGTGTATTGCAAGGGCCCACAATCCACCAGCTTCATCTCATGGGGGTTTAGCAAGAACAAAAATATTGTCGGTAAAATATTGTCTGTCGTAATATTGTTTTGAGCGATGCAGGTGAACTGCAGAAAATTATCTGTATCGCTCTCCCAAAAGTTTGCGAAGCCAACGTTTGAAGGTTAGTAGGTTCTGCGGCCTACGAACTGGAAGACCTGGTTTCCTAACATAGAGGTGTTTATCATTTTAAGGACAGTCGCGCCTAAAAGTCTGTAAAATTTTCTTTGTCGGTATGATGTTATATTTCGTTTAAAATTATGTTTCACGTCCATTGCGGGTCAGTGATATGAATGACCTTAAAGTATGAGGGTGGTTTCGTCTCGACATAATAGTACAGCGAGTGTGTCTCAACCTTGGAGTTTATTCGTCGTTCAAGGTCTGTATCGGACTTTCCTGTCTTGAATGATTACCGTTTGTCAGTTCAGAGGTTGAAGGTATTATTGTTCTCTCAATTAATTGTTCAGGAACGATCTGAGTAAGCTCCCAAAATCTTCAATTCGGATACGTACAACAGTGTAGCCCTGCTAGCGTAGTCGGAGAAGCATGAGACTCGTGAGTTCAGGTGTAGGGTTCGAGCCAGAACGATGCAAACTGATCCGTTATTTGGTCTTGTTTGGTGGGGGATAACAAGTAGCAATTGATGTTAAACTTTGGGACCAGTCTACGTCTTCTCAACTTCTTTTTGGACCGGGCGTTACCAAAAATCACTTGCCCTGTTATGTAGACTGGAGTATGATAATGTAGAGCGGTAAAGTTCCCGATTTATATAATTTCTGTTTTCTCACAATTCACAATTTTGCTCATTACCCGTAGTTCACAATAGTTTCTCATTAGTTCTACATTCGTCTATAGTCATATTTCTTATAGCCTCCGTTTCATAAATTCGTTCTTAGCATGAAACAAGTAACAATAATATTTCCTTTACAATCCCCTATTATTGACTCACAATACGTTTTCACCCGCATTACTTTACCATACTACTAAAATTTGAATTCTCCGGACACTAACCGTACTTGCTCAACAAAATTTTCAAACCTCAAACGGCTGTGCATATTTGTCCAACCGTCGCAATAGAAAAAAATTATTATCCTACAATTGGTTATGTATTCGATTTCTTATATGGATGTTTTTTATCGATTTATCTTTCCGTTATAGATCTACATTTTACTGTAATACTATAGTAAGTTATTATTTCATAACACATAAACATCGTAAGATCGGTTAAACTTACGTTTAATTCCTTTTAATATTTCTTACATATGTGTTGGAAATAACTTATTTCGTTAAATTATCTTACAATTTTATGTATGACAAAATAACAAACAGTTTTGTTTTAACGGAAAAAGGTCCTAACATTTATTAGCATAATATAAATTTCCTTTCATCAGAAACACTTTTTCGAATTTTTCGATACTAAAAATTAGTATAAAAGAGATGACTATACGATTTTTTAGTCTCTTGTGCAGCATATTTTTCTCATGAATGACAAAATCTGAAGTAAATTTTGCATTCATGCTATTTCTTCTTAAAATTAAGTTTCAATTTAAGTAGAAAATTTTTAATTATTTAAAATGTTTTAAAATTAGTTCAATTAGTGTAATTGTTTTAATAGTTCCAATTTCGCGTAGTTTAAATTTAGAAAAAGTTTATATGTTATGTGCCGTTGAAAACAAGGAAAACAAAAAAAAAATTAAAATGAAAAATATTTGTATGTTATGTGCCGTATCAAAAATTTAAAAAAAATTAATAATGACCTTGTAGGTCAATTTCTCTTATGTTTTGTGATGAATTCTATCGTGGAGATCAAAATGGACGGATTCATTTTGAATTCACGTCTTTTTTCTTGATTTAAGGAATAAAAATTTTACTCGGTGCCAATAAATTAGTTCAATTAGTTAAATTATATTATTTAGTGCTGTGCTAGATCAATTTTAAAACCAAATTTGGCAAAAAAATTTATATGTTTGTGAAATTTACATAAATAAAAGAAAAATCATATATGTTTGTGTTACAAATCATAAAACAAAAAAAATTTTCAAATGACCTTGTCGGTCAATGTCTCTGATGTTTTGTGATTAATTCTATCGTGGAGATCAAAATGGACGGATTCATTTTGAATTCACGTCTTTTTTCTTGATTTAAGTAATAAAAATTTTACTTGGTGCCAATAAATTAGTTCAATTAGTTAAATTATATTATTTAGTGCTGTGCTAGATCAATTTAAAACCAAATTTAGCAACAAAATTTATATGTTTGTGTCATTTAACAAAAACAAAGAGAAAACGTAAGAATTTACAAAAAAATAAGATATATGTATGTGTTGTAACCAAAATTAACAGTCTTAGCGCAATTTTTTATATAGATTCTTCTATACAATAAGTTTGTTAAATTTAGTGATGTTTAATTTTCTAAATGTTTTATAAAATTGTTTTCTTTCATCTCTGCTAAACTAAAGTTATTAATATAAAAAATTTTAGTTGTTGAAAAAAAATAACAAAATTCTTTTGTTCGTTCGATACAAGTAAGAAAAACCAAATTATTTATTCTAGAAATATTAATAGTTCGATTTGTGGTTTTCAGAACACAAATTGTGTTATAAGTAAAATGTATTTCGTATAATAATCTGTTTTTAAGTACACATTTAAAATTAAAAAAAAAAATGTTAAATTAAAATAAAGGAAAAATTTTTAAACTATTTTCTGGTGTATTGAAAATAAAATTTATGCTTGCTACGTGGTGTGATTGCAATTAGTAATTGTCCCTCAAAGTTGGATTTAGTACAAAATCAATTCAAAATTTTATCAGTAATTGCCTGATATATTTAAACGCATCATTTGTATCAAATTTTTGGCTATTACTACCGGATATTATACATATTTCAACTCAACATTGATGTCAAAGTTTTACTATTATTACTGTGTATTATACATATTTCAACTCAACATTGATATCAATGTTTTACTATTACTACTGTGTATTGTACATATTGCAACGCAACATTTAGATAATATTTTTTTGCTGTTACCACCGTATATTTTGACATATTTCAACTCAAGCTTGATATCAAATTTTTGCTATCAAAGTTTTACTATTGCCACCATAGATTATACATATTCAAATTTTTGCTGTCAATACCGTATATTATACAGATTTAACCACATCATTTATATCAAATTTTTTGCTATTACTAAATATTTCAACGCAACATTTGTGTCAAAGTTTTACTATTGCTGCCCTATATTGTACATATTGAAACGCATCATTTATATCAAACTTTTGCTATTACTATTTATTTCAACCCAACATTTGTATCAAAGTTTACTATTACTACTGTGTATTATACATATTTCAACGCAACATTGATATTAAATATTTGCTGTTATCAAATCAACATTTATATCAAATTTTTGCTGTTGCTAACGTATATTGTACATATTTCAACTGATATCAAATTTTGGTGTGATTACAACTGAAGTTCAACTCAACATTGATATACAATTTTCTTGATACTTTACCTGTTGGATTGCTCATCGCTGATGGAGGGCTGATGCCGTAAGACTTGGAAGTCGGGAGGATTTAACCATGGGGTGAGCGAACTTGATTTATTTTAATTACTTTTTTTACATGGAGGTGTGAATGTGTGTGAAAAAGGGTGTGCCAGTGATTGAATGGGGGCGTGCTTGTCGTTGCGTGTGTGTGTGTGACCTGGCGGTGCGTGTAGCGAGACACATTTAGTCTGAATTGGAAATGATTCTAATCTAAATATTTTTACTCCGAGGTAATACTTAACCTACCAAATACCTTTTCTTTTATTATATTACCTAAATTTATGAATTTATGTTTTTACGTAAATCAAAAATCATTCTCAAATAACCTGTAACACAAACAAAGAAAAATACAAACCCTTGTCATGTTTTATGTTTATTAACCATATTATACATTAACCAACTGTAAACTACAGGTATTGAAATAAACTGGTTTGGACATGTTTGTTCAACTTACAAATTAAATTATAACTTTGTTTGAGTTGTAAATATTTTTTTTTGGGAGTTACTTATGGATTTATAAAGTTTTAAAAAAATGTTATGAATAAATAAAAAGGGAAATAAGCAATAAAGACTTTCAATATAGCGTGTGACGTTCTCCAGTGCTCTAAAATCTGATTCACGGTGTACCAGCAATGGCAGCGGTTTACGAGCTGTATTATATGAGTCAGATGAAAGCCATACAACGAACTAGTGATTACTACCACTTGCGAAACTTGCGGTGGGTCTTAAAGCTTAAGTGTCTGGCTTCGCAGTCTAAGTGTGTGGGTGAATGTTAGCATGTATGAAGCGTGAGTGTATGGGCATCTGGGAGTGATTGTGGGGGTTGGACGCGCTGATAGTGGTTCTTTCGCATAAGGGGTCGCCAGAGTCTCCATTTTTCACTTGCATTTTTTTTCCATTTCTGGGTATTTTCGTAAATTGTGTGCATTTCTGCATTTGTGTTGAAGCAGCAGGTAAAAATCTTTCAAATCCACGATGGCAGAGCTTTAGTCGTTACGGCGTTAAATTTCTCTAGGTACGCATCCTGCTATGCCATTCTCATTGGTTCGCCAATGAGAAAGCTCTTCATTACATAGTCTTGTATCAAAGTGATGTAACAGATTGGGACTGTCGATCAACCCCCCCCCCCCCTCCCCTTTGTAATGGCAAGTGCTTGTGTTTTTTTAGTTGATTAATAGCTTGTGTTTTAGTTGAAATTTAGTGATTTTTTATAAGTTCTTCAGTGCCACCGAATAAAAAGCTTTTCCCCCACTAAACAAAAATAATATAGAGTGCAGCTCCAAAGTTTCAACCCTATAACCTACATGTAAAATCTGTAGCGGTGTTGAGCGTTCTTAGACTGCAGCTCACAGAAGGGTTTAAGCCGGGCAATCTAACTGGACACCTTAAAATCCTTACTAAATTACAAGTCGAACTGCACACATACCATATTTCGGATTGTATGCCAAAAACAATAGATTAAGACAGGCACTTTGATGTCAAGATATTGGCCAGAAATCGTATTAAAAACTACAAAAGGTCACTGCCACGTAACGCCAGCATCTAGTACACAGATGGTTCTCGAACCAATGTGGGCACAGGAGCAGGAGTGTTCTGTCTTAGAACAAAACAAACGGTTGTCTTATGCACCACGTCTTGGGCACCACCTAGAAATTTTCAAATTTAATTTAGTTTTTTTAATTAATAATTTTAATTTTCCTAATGGTTTGCCTAAATGTATATTATATTTTATACTTTAATATTTTATTCAACTTTCACTCAGTTATCTTTGATCGATTTTTTTTCATCAAACAGAATTACCATTCAAATGGAAAATTAAAGTATAATGTGACAAACAAATTCATTTAGATGAAAATTATATACATTTATATATTTATTATATACGTACATGCAGTGGCGTAGCTAGCATGGGTGGCACCCGGGGCGGATATTGTGGTGTCACCCCAAAAATAAAAACTGTCAATAATAATAAAAAGCTGATAAACGTAATTTATAATTTTTTTTAATTAATACAAATGAGCATTATTATTATAAGCCCGCAAGTAATTTTTAACTAATTTTAATTTGCTGAAACTCCTCTCACACGAAGCCACTAATACGCAAATAGTCATAAATAACTTTAGTGCGACCGTAAGATTCGGAAGAAATTCTAAAAAATCCCATTCTACGATGAATTTCAAAAAGTCTAGGTACACCCAGTTAGAAACTGTAACATTGGCCGCTTTTAAATGCCTCCTCACCCTTTGTATCTCTATGAGGAGTTCTGTTGCCAATACCGCATCATAAAAACCAGTAAATTTTGATACCGATAATTTTAACTCTTCACTGTTCGCCAAAAGCTAAGTGTTTGTCTGCACAACCTCGAACAATGAAGCTAAATCTTGAATTGACTTCAGTCTAGTTCGGAGTTCAACACTGAATCGGTCAAGACATTCCAACATGTCCTTTTTAAGTTGAGCTCTCAGTGTCAGTCCAACATCAGGTGCAAACTCACCACCCGTTCGTTTTTTGCGTTTTTATGACGAATTCGGCTTTCCATTGGAATGTCATAGTCCTCCGATTTTTTCGCAGCAAGATCTATTGCCTCTTCTACAATGAGACTTCGTTATGAATTGACTCTATTTTTGTAGCTAATTGATCAATATTCAAGTCCGTGCTTTGCAATCCAATCTGAGCACAGATATTATTTCTCTTAGAATATCATTCCAAAACAAAAATAGCAAAGAAACGAAAACTCACATGCTGCATTGATAAGGTTCTGTGCAGCGCCTCTAGTGTCTACATTTTCTTGTTGATCACTTAACTTCTCAATTTCAGCCACAATCCCATCAAACTTTTCGGCCAATACTTTTACTGCAGCATAATGAGCACTCCAATGCGCTGTTAAGAGTATTTTAACAGTTGCTTTGTTGTGTTTAGCAAGTCCTTCCCAACGGCTAGTCGAAGCAGAAAAACATGTAAAAATGGCTTCCACTGACGAGTGTTGGCCGTATAAATTAATTGAATGATCTTTGCACCCCACAAAAATTGCTTTGTTATTTTTTACTTTAGTAATAGCTTGCACTTCTCCATGTATACACTCTAAAAAAAAATTGTGTAAATTTACCATTATAATAGGAGGTAACTGAATGCCTCCTATTATAAACGTAAATTTACAACAGTGCGTAAAATAAAAAAATTTACACATTTTGTCGTAATTCAACAGTTCGTCTAAGTATGCATTATTACACAAAAAGTATTAGTTATAAGCCATATTTGATGTATGTTTGCCTATATTTTGATGTAAATTTACTACAAATTAAGTATATATACAAAAAAAAAACACAAAAAATTGTGTAAATTTACATCGGGTTATGTAAATTAAAAACCTTTTTGACAGATTCTTACACTAAAAAAAGGAGCATATTTCCACGAAACTATACTTGATTTTGATTCACTATTTAACCCAAAATCTCTTTAAAATTCCTCACAACAAAAAGTATTGATATCCTATAAAGGGCCGATGAAAATGGTCTACGGACTTACATATAAGGAATTAATTTTAATGATAGTGGGCAATATTGCATTATTAGTTTTAGTCCACATGTAATCGTAAAGAGTGATTTAAACAAAGCATTGTTCATCCTAATAATACACTATTTTCCTAGTAAAATAAATAAAATAAATACTTTTGTTTTAGTTATTTAATGAAAGTAATAATTAAATATTTTATACTATTAACTAAAATTAATTAATGAACTTTTGTTAATTTAATTTTTAGTTTGGATCCAATACCTTGCAACACGCTCAATAAAACAAAGAAAAGTATATATCTATAAAATATTACATTGAGCATATACTGTACAGCTTAGTTTTACAACCAGTGTTGCGATTTTACAATACAAATGTTTAAATTTACGTAGCTGGACGGGAACAGAACACAAATGAAATGAATAATACAACTTTGGGTGTACTAGATGCACAAGTTGACGTAAAAAAACATAGGTTATCGCAATATTACACATTTGTTCGAATTTTTAAAGTTATGATTTTTAGATACGAACTATTGGTTTAAGATTAAACCTTGGTTAGAAAAGTACACAAAAAACGATGTTAATTTACAGTTATTATCGCCGTGATTTTACACCTCATTATTTCTATTTTTTAGAGTGTACTACTCATAACAGTTGAATTATCATAACCTTTTGGAGCGACAATTCATAACATCTATACCATCATTTTCAAGATTTTACACTGAAAAAAACATGTCCCATTTCCAATCGAAATGCAGTTGTCTCAACCTCACCGTGCGGGCAGATATGGCGAATCGAAATACGAGATTGATTCAACAACCGTACAATGATAAGCCGATGCAGTTGAGACAATCACATGAAATATTTATGTGAAAATAAAATATAGTTCAATTAATCTCAAATACTTAAATTTTAAAATGAAAAATTCATGATATAAGGCCAAAGAAATATGTTTTCATGGAAATAGTTATTAACTTTATTCAACTACTGTTATATTGGATAGCACTTTATATTTTAATTACACCTCATTCTGTTATCAGGAAAATGTTACTGAGTACTGAGTAGTTGTCCCAATCACGGTGAAATTGTTTGTAAATATCTTTTCTTTGCATAAATAATAAACTGCCATCTTCGAGATGAGGTTATCATAACTTCAATTTTTTTTTCAGTGTAAGAATTTCATCGCTTAAATCAGCGGCTTTTTTCCACGCAAAGGAAAAAATCCAAGGAATACTTCCTTGATTTCCACTTTACTACCATCACTTTTCATATAACGAATCACTTCTGACATTTGATCAATATGTGAAATGTCAGGTGTGCTATCAAACATAATTCGGAAATATTTAACCGATTTAATTTCGTTGACAAGCTTAAACTTTACGTGGATCGCTAAAACATTTATGAACTCATTTTGTATATCTGGTGACAAATATGATACTTTTGGTGATTTACCATGCTCCAAATTCAAAATGTGTTCTTTTAACACTACATCATACTTTGACAATAGTTTGGTTAGTTCTAAGAAATTGCCTTTATTTGAAGAACTTTGTCCTTCATCATGTCCATGAAATGCTGGGTTTTGTTTAGATAAAAACAAAGTTATATCCAATATTCTTGATAAAAGATGTTTCCACTTCTGTTTTTTATTATATATTAATTGCAAGGCTGCGTCTCGTATCGTTTTATGAATTTTTAACCTCATTTCCAAAGTTTTCCACTTTTCAAAATTCTCCAGATGTTCATTTGAAGTTTCATGCTCGGCCACTTTGGGATTTAGTTTCCACCGCTTCTGATATCCAGTAGTAAATGTTGATTTTGTATTATTATTATTGGTGACAGCAAATACACGACAACAGAAGCAATACAGGACGCAAGTTATTATTTACAGGAGAATAAACAATCCATGGCCGTAGAATTTTTTCACCATTATTCATCATTTTATAAAACTATTCTTTAGAAAGATGGCGAATATCACCTTTTATGTCTAACCCGTGTCTAGATACAGTAACAAACGACCCTTCTCTATTTTGAAAATGTTCACTTTCTTTTTTTATGATTTCAATGCGAACATTACCAGAGACGAGTATATTCCAATGTGATACATCTCTTAAGTCCTGAAGTGATTCACCCATGCAAATACTGTCTTCGATAGTAGAAGCATTAGCGGCATTATCACTGTCATTTTCATTATTCCTTTCTAATTCGTCATCATAGGTTATCATTATTAATTCTGTATTGTTGCTGTTACTTTCCGAAGATGAGCCAATATTCTCTGAAACATTCGTTGCATCAACGTGATAATCAGTTTCTTTTGATGAACCTTGGATATCATCGGGTTTTGTAACATATTTATAGATTTGGTCTTTCTCTGCTGGAACCAACTTTTTCTTTAAAAAGTATGAACTCCTCGTGGCATATTTATTTTTTGGGATATTTGCTAAACGAAATCTAAAAAAATATAGGTATCAGCAAAGCATTAATTCTAAATATATTTGTAGGATACATAATAGGTACATAGTTCAAAATAAGTACACTGTGTTAACGACTAAATACACCGCCAAGAAAATTAATTTATTTAAATTTCCTTGTAACAACTTATATTAAATAATATTTGATAAAATGAAATATACAAATCATAGCCTAATATTATAAGGAACTATTTAAAAAAATATAAGTATGAAATCCTAAAAGATATTTTATATAAAGAATTGAAACCAAAATTAAATATCCAATTAGAATCATGCTCAATAATTTACAAAATTGAATGTGATTTTTGTGAAAAATTTTACATCGGGAAAACCGGAAAATGTTTTAAAGACTGATTTAAGGAATACCTGCCTAAGAAGAAAAATAAACAAAATTTAAAGTTTATTTTTGCAAACCATTTACATAGTTAATAACAATAGCTACACCACTTTTAAAAAAAAATTGAAGGCTTTACATTTATGTAGCCAAGGATCTTTAAAAGAATCACTTGATGAGTTTGAAATTTCCAAGGGATTTAAAACCCAACAAAATGTAATTTGAAATGATAAACTTTCATTTAATTCAAATATATAAATATATAAAACTGAAAACAAACAGTATGAGTATGTATCAACCTACAAAAATTTGCAAAACTGCAGTAATTGCATAACTGCCATTTTATTCTACAGTAATTATTTTTGTGTCCATTGAAAAACGATCTATTTCAATTTATTCTTTGAGTTTCAAGATAAAGGAAAAAAAATTATTTTGAGATCATTTACAAACACGGTAATTTGATTGTTTGTTAGTTTACGTAGGTGTTTGCAATTAATTTGTTTGAAATTTAAAACATATATTAGGTAGTAAGGTTAAGCGGATATTTTAGAAATAATTTTGGAATAGAGATATTGTAACTCAAGGGTGCCACCCCTATCGACAAAGGGTGCCACATTATCGACGTAAACCACTTTTCCTATACATTATTCAGCATATGTGTTTTCAGACCTGGTCATTAAATAATCATGCATGCATACTAAATAATATATCGTAAAAAACGGTCAATATGGTATCCATAGGAATATTCAAAGCTATTGAGTAATTGTGGTGATGGGATTCAATGCTCAACATGTTGATTCGATTAATATTGTTAAAATTTTATTTCACGTAATAACTCAAAAAATTTTAAAAAGTAGAATAGATTCTTTTGAACCAATAACACATTTATAGGACACATTTATAAGTTATCACAATTTATAAATTAAAATTATATGGATAACCTGGTTAAAATGGTTTCTAAGTGATTTATCGTTGAAAACATGTGATGGTTTGTTTAAGTTTTTACGTTCGGGTGTCACCCCAAAACGGTTTCGAAGTGATTTATCGTTGAAAACATTGTGATTGTTTGTTAAGTTGTTTACGTTCGGGTGTCACCCCAAAACGGTTTCGAAGTGATTTATCGTTGAAAACATTGTGATGGTTTGTTTAAGTTTTTTACGTTCGGGTGTCACCCCAAAACGGGTGACACCCGGGGCGGGTTGACCTTCCGTTCAATTTTCAAACTATCGGGATTGATCAGCTAGAATGCTAATGATCTCTGTTATGCATATTTCCCAAATGGAAAAACGAAAATAGGCTCCTTCTATTCTCATTACGACTCTTTGAAATTATTCTTACTAATACAACAAAATGTACGCACACAAACTTTTTTATAGGCGTAGCAACGTACGCCGGGTCCTGCTAGTATTGAATATTTGAACCTTTTTTTATCATTTTTTGTCAGATGACAACCTTGGCGTTTAGGGTTCCTGTAAAATCAGCTGTTTTAAAAATTTACTAAATAACCAAGCTCATATTTGAAATCTTTTGCACACGTAATTACAACATAAATCTTTCCCAAATTTTTTTCGCTCCAAATGGACTTATACCACTTTCAATAATAACACATTCTAAAAAATAAGAACAAGAGACGTAGTATAAGTCCCATGTAAATGGGTCATTCTTTTTTGATTTGGCTGAAATTTTTTTTATGCGTTTTATATCGAAATGGATGTTTGAGGATTTTTTTTTTGGAAAATATAGCGGTTCTAAATTTCTTGATGAGTTATTTTCAAAAACTCATAACTTTCGTTCTATTAAAGATAGAAACTTCTGTTTTGTTTTATTTTAAAGTTAAAAGATGCTAGTTTAAAAAAAATAAAATTAACGAAAATTGTTCACAAATTTCTATTGATATAAACAAATAAAATGTTGAAATCGATCTTTAGCCATTTCTCCACCCCGCTCCACCCCAAATTGGGCTCTATCGAAGGTATGATTATATATATAGAAAGAGCCCATTATTATCTTTCTAAAACTACCACTAACTCAATTTTTTCAAAAATGGACTTATACCTTTTTCAAAAAAACGGTTCATTTGTCTTTTTAAAATGACCAATTAAAATAATTCCAAAATTGAGAGTTACTATTTTTTTAATTAAAATAGTATTTTTGAAATTATCAAAAGTAACAATAATAACTTTTTCTTTTAAAATTTTTTGAAATAATTATAAAAGTTACAGTAATTTTAATAAAATTTGTTTTTTTTAATTTAAATTTAATTTTAATTTTAAAAAATACAAGAATTTGAATAATTTTTTGTTAAAAAAAATTTTTTTTTTTTTTATTTGATTTTAATTTTAACGTAACATGATTTTTAATGGGTAGCGAAATCCGAAATTCTACGTCCACGCCGTGCTACCTGGGTAACGCTAACAGAATTAGGTTGGTGTAGTTGAGAGGGGCAGAGTAAATACTGCTTATACTCAATGATTCTGCACCATGGCGAGTCATTGGCGCCATAAAACCAATGCAACTCAAGCGTCTGTTCTCCATGTTAGGGGCGGCTTGGAGCGGGCGTCTGTCTTGGATCAAGCGGTTCGCTATATAAATGTGTAGAAAGCGTCTGTTCTCCATGTTAGGGGCGGCTTGCAGCGGGCGTCTGACTTGGATCAAGTGGCTCGCTATATAAACGTGTAAAAAGGTTGTTTCTGGTGACCTTAAGATGCAGAACGAACCTATTCACGAAAATTTGGGTTGGGCGAAGGGCTAACACCCCATTTCCGTAAAAAAATTATTGTCATGAATTCTGTACACAGGCCTCGGAATATCTCGGATTCATTATTGGAACGACCTCGGAAACTGTACCCGGACTACGATTTAAAAATGGGAACCTGGAACGTGCTAAGCCTTAGAAGACCAGGAGATCTCCTAAAACTCACAAAACAAGTCGAGAGCTACACACTAGATATAGTGGCATTACAAGAACTAAGATGGCCAGGAAGTGGAATCCATGAAACAGCGAAAGGATACACTCTTTATTATTGCGGTCATCAAAACGGAGGAGATTTTGGAGTTGGCTTTCTTATACACCGTCGCGTGAATCAGCATGTTATCGACTTCTGCCCAATTAATATGCGGCTATGCACACTGAGAATCCGCACGCAAAAATTCAATGTAACGATCGTCAATGTTCATGCACCTACTGAAGATAAAACAGATGATATTAAAGACCTGTTCTTCCTAGAACTCGAAGAAGTCATCAATAACATCCCACGGCACGATATATAAAATCGTGGTAGGTGACTTTATTGCTCAAATCGGTAGGATTGCAGAACTTAAAACACATATCGGCCCTAACAGCTGGCATCATACCAGCAACAATAACGGTTTTCGCGCAGCCGAGCTGGCTATGATGTATGATCTAGTAATTTCCAGCACTTTCTTCCCTCACAAGAGAATCCACAAGGCAACGTGGAAATCAAATGACGGAAGAACAGAAAATCAAATCGATCACGTCATGATTTCTAAGAGACACTCCACAAGTGTAACTGACGTTCGATCATACAGAGGTGCTGATATGGACACTGATCTTTTGCTTGTCATCTTTAAGTACAAGTGCAAATTATCATCTACATTTAACAGACAAGCAAAAAAGACCGTGCGCTGGAACGTCGATGCATTTAAACATCCGGAAACGCTGAACAGATATCAGGAAATAATAACACAAAACATAGAAGAGCATGACATCTCTTCTGAGGTGCCATTAAACATACAAGAAGAATGGCAAACGCTTCAATCAACCATTATAGCAGCAGCACAAACTACAATCGGAAAGCGGCCACCAAAATCACACAACGAACGGTTCGACGACGAGTGCCGCCAATCCGTTGAAAATAAACAAAAACTGCGAGAAAAATGGTTAACAAGGAACACCCGAAACTCCCAAGCTGATTATCTATGCGCCAGGAAAGCATCAGCAAAACTTCTACGTAAAACGAAACGCGAACACATGAAGAGCTGCATTGAAGACATCAACCAACATGCGGCCAGCGGAAATTCAAAAGAGTGCTTTGCCAATGCACGGAATCTGACAAAAGATTTCCACCCAAGATCTACAGCCATCAAAAATGAAAATAATGAACTTACAACAAGTGAACGTGATGTGCTGGCAGTGTGGCGATCCCACTTTCAAGACCTATTGAATAGGACGAATGAAGTTCATCCTATTCGAGCAATTGCTCCATCAACTGAGGAGATTTTTGTCCCTTACCCAGCAATAGAGGAAGTTGAAGCTGCTATTAAAAAACTGAAAAATGGCAAATCACCAGGTGTCGATGGAATTCCCGCAGAACTTTTTAAAAATGGTGGAGCAGCTCTGGTCTCACGTATATACGATCTGATTCTTGCAATCTGGGACCAAGAAGAACTACCTGCTGAATGGAAAACAGCTCTCATTGTTCTGCTACATAAGAAAGGTGACCGTCTAAAGTGTGCGAATTATCGTGGCATCGCACTGTTGAACACAGCATATAAAATACTAGCTAATGTCGTATTTGCTCGACTCATCCCGTTCGCCGAATCTATCATCGGTGACTATCAGTGTGGTTTTCGTCCCAACCGCTCAACCACAGATCAATGTTTTACATTAAGGATGATTCTGGAAAAATGTTGGGAGTACAACATCAGCATTCACCAGCTCTACGTTGATTTCAGGCAAGCATATGATAGTATCATCCGCGACAACCTCTGGTCCGCACTCATATGCCTTGGTATCCCAGAGAAACTTGTTTCTCTGTGCAAACTCACAACATCGGGATCAAATTGTAGAATGGTAATCGAAGGGTCAGTTTCTGATCCTTTCGATATAACATCAGGTGTTCGACAAGGTGATGCACTCGTGCCTTTACTGTTTAATTGGGCGCTGGAGTACGCGATAAGAAAAAGCCGAATTGAGACGCAAAACTGCATATATAATAAATCTAGTCAAGTTCTTGGCTACGCAGATGATATTGTGCTTCTCGGACGTAGAACGAGCGATATTAAAGATAGTCTCTCTCAGCTTGAAAGAAATACTAAACGACTTGGATTATGCATCAACACCGGCAAAACTAAAGTGTTAACAACATCTAAGAACATACCTCCCGGAAATCTGGATACTGGCGACTACGAAGTGGAACGCGTGGAAAACTTCAAATACCTCGGGTCTGTAATAACATCGTCAAATGATATGCAGGCAGATATTAAAGCCCGTGTCTCTGCCGCATACAGAGTTTTCTACGCATACTCAAAACTTCTGCGATCAAAACATCTTTCGCGGTCGTGTAAACTCACACTTTACAAAGCATTAATTCGACCTGTGCTTACATTTGGAAGTGAAAGCTGGACACTGACTTCCTCCGATTGTAGAATTTTATCAACATTCGAGAGGAAGGTCATACGAACAATTTATGGTCCATGTAAAGTTGCTGAAAATCAGTATAGAATCCGAATGAATCACAAAATCAGACAGCTTCTTGGAGGCTGCGATGTAATCTGATTCATTAAATCTAACCGGATCAGATGGTTTGGTCATGTAGAAAGGGCTCCATTAGATAGAATGATAAAAAAAGCTTCCTCGTCGAAGA
>OY856187.1:289037307-289097562 GCA_963693315.1 Diogma glabrata | reverse complement strand
AACGAGTGAGTGATAAAGTCGAATAGCAAAACATCACGTATTCGCATCTCTATTACAATAAATATCTATTATTACAGTAAATTTAATTAAACAACTCCTTATCAACCAAACTTGTCCAAAATTATAGATTTAATCAGCTATATCTCCTCTAGATTTGTTTTCTCTAATTTTACAGTGTCCAAACCACAAACATTCGAACTAAAACCATGGCACGTTTTGATACATGCAAACATAATGAAAAGAGATTAATGTCAAATAAAAACATATTTTTAATTTTCTATTTTAATAAAAATTCTTTTATAACTCATGCAGACTAATAAATTTATAATATTAACACTTGCAATCTTACTTATTCACATACATAAGAACATATATCCCTTCCAAGCAGTTTTTAAATAGTACACGAGGAGTGGTGTAAAAAAATTATATGAAAGGAAATAAAGTTTTGTTGTTTCTTTTGTGAACTAAAATTAAATTAAATTAATATTAATTTTATTTTTCTAATATTGTTTTATAATCCTTGAAAAACTCATAAGTATTTAAGAAAAAAGTGATACGATAGTTAGTTTGACATATTATACAAATAGGGTGATCGAATATAGATATCAATTTAGTATTTTATAAATGGCCATGTTTTTTTGTCAAATAAAAAACGCTTTTCTAACCCTTTTGAGCTATTCGAAACCAGGCTCGCCGTTAGGGATAGGCATTTGCCTAAGCCTCGCGCTTATATTAATTTATTGTTAATTTTTGTACTGTTAATTTGAGTACTCTGAATCGGAGTTATGCGCGGCTGAATTTTGAGGCTTTTTCACGTAGTTTTGGTAATGGTGGCAATGTTTTGTGAATAGGTGCCACAAATTTCATCCGACTTACGTATATTTTTGCAAGTAAAAAAGAAAATAATTGAATAATTGAAATAAGTAAGTTTAAAATTAATAACTTTTCTCTTTTCCGTTAGGCGGCGCGTAAAACCTTGGTTTACTTCAAAGCTCATATCTCAAAAAGTAGCTTTTTTTTTTTGTTTTTCAAAAATTTTAAAGTAAACATATGCAGCTATGAAATTGAGAAATAAAAAGTCAGCAATTCAATATCGATTTTTTCTTACAATTTTTTAAAGTTTGATATATGAAAAATTCACATGTGTTTTTTTATTAAGTTAATAATCCTGTACTAAATGTGGATCTAATAAATTAAACATTTCATATTTTAACACCTGCAATAAATTTGAACCATTTTCTGTGTATTTCTGATTGAAAAACAGGTTTTATTCAGAATAAGAATAGGAGATCCCAATGATCGAAGATTTTGTTATAATTTCAACAACACCAACACTATCATTAGAAAAAAAAAAAATTAAAAAAATATTTTTTCTATAAACATTATAATTTAATCAATATTATATAAATTATTACATTAAAAAATTAATTTATATAATTCTTTTTGCCTTTAAATTGAAATATTTATGATTATCAGAAAAAGAAAACATTTTGGCAATTATTTTATCGGGTGTAGTGTTATCCGGTTAAAAACGGTGGAATCCTTGAGTTCCACTTATGGTTTTAATGTCCGAAAACCGCATCGAAAGAAATTGCTCCTGTAATTCGATATCTCCTGAAGACACATATGAAAACTTCATAACGTGGTTGGTTTTTTCGACCAAATTTCCGCCCGTTCAAATAATTCCCTTGCTGTTGATATTTTTTCTCCTTTAAGCGAAGCTCTCCGGGCTTCTCTTTTAATTGTTCCTCCAATCCCATCGGATGGACCCTTTCCGTGCGCAGTTGTAAAGAAATGCCATTCTGCAGGTATTTTAAAATCATCAATATGTTTGCAGAGATTTATGAAATTCTTCTTATTTTTATATTGAGCTGCTGAACCATCAGTAAAATATAAAATTTTTTTGATACTTGGATATATTTCTTGCTGTTTTTCAATGAATTCAATACACCTTTCCTGGTATTTATGAACTGCAACTGTGTTATGCATTAAATGATCAGATATAATGACAAAATATAAGACCTCTAGTTTATCATTACATGATTTGTAGTAAATTACGATTGGGTGGATTGTGGCTTGAACTTTATTGAACTTTATTGTGCAGCTTCTATCTCATTCTGCGTTATCATTGAGTATCCTGGATACGTTGATTTGACCAAAATTTACGTGGTAGAATTGTCAACAAAAACACTTGTTTTGATTTAGAGCTGGCATCTTTAAATTCCTTTTTAAGGTTCATAAGCCATGATGTATATTCACATTCCTCGTTTGGTGATAACACTTTAACTGAATCTACTTGAAATATTCTTTGACTTATTGCCGATGTGACACTTGCAATTTTTTTATAACTTCCTGTTGTAATATGTTTTTGTTTGATAGGAGATTCGGCTAACCTTCCAAGAACATTGTTAATATCTTCTAAAGTGTCATTAAGTAGTTCAAGAACTGGTGGAGATATAGTATCAACCGAAACTGGTGATGGATCTAAAGATGCTATTTGAATATTTTCGTTCGATGGAACATTTTCAACATCCTGATTTATAGAAATAACTTCACTATCGATAGTTTCCGAACATGAAAGCTGCTGTAGAAAATTTTAGTTGCATATGAATTTTTATTCATTTTAATAAAAAAATTAAATTTACCTTGTTTTTATAGATATAAGTGCCACATGTTTCACATATAAACTGGTCATCACGCAAAGTGAAATTTAGGGTTGCAGCTTTCTGAATAACAGCTGGTGTGACCAGTTTCACATTTTTTGATGTCCGCTTATGATTTTTGAGACCGTACAAGTTACAGCACAATTTGAAAGGCATTTCTATTATGTATTATCTTTTCTAAACGTTATGTCTTCTAAATATTTTTGAATATACTTGCTATAAGACAATCACATCATATACCTTTTAAATAGTTTTGACATAGGTAGAATCAGGTAAAATTAGGTAGGTACAATTTAATATATTTTGATTGGATGCAAGCATAATTTGTTCCAAAAACCGTTTGTGGGCGTCATTAGAAATTTTAAATGTTAAAATTATGAGTCTCTAATGAGATTTTAATTAATAAAAAGGGGCTGACATTTTTTAAAATGAATAAACATTTTACAGACCCTTTTAATAATTTAAATTCCTTTATTTTACCACTTAACTTAAATTAATTTTTAATAAGTTTTTAACCATTTACCCGCACAGAAAATGGTTCAAATTTATTGCAGGTGTTGAAATATGAAATGTTTAATTTATTAGATCCACATTTAGTTCAGGATTATTAACTTAATAAAAAAACACAAGTGAGTTTTTCATATATCAAACTTTAAAAAATCGTAGGAAAAAATCCATATTGAATTGCTGACTTTTTACTTCTTAATTTCATAGCTGCATATGTTTACTTTAAAATTTTTGAAAAACAAAAAAAAAAAGCTACTTTTTGAGATATGAGCTTTGAAGTAAACCAAGGTTTTACGCGCCGCCTAACGGAAAAGAGAAAAGTTATTAATTTTAAACTTACTTATTTCAATTATTCAATTATTTTACTTTTTACTTGCAAAAATATACGTAAGTCGGATGAAATTTGTGGCACCTATTCACAAAACCACGCCACCATTACCAAAACTACGTGAAAAAGCCTCTAAATTCAACCGCGCATAACTCCGATTCAGAGTACTCAAAAAATAAAAGCAGAAATCACTTTTTTCCTTTCGTCAATGCCAACAATATATCAAAATTTCAGATTTTTTAAAAATATTTGTTTTTTTTTTCGATGTACGTTTTCGAAATAATAGCCCATAGGCAATAATTTGCGAAATACAAACAAGTGTTTCTTTTATTAAAAATAAATTTATTATTAATAATGTTTCGCCAAGTGCCAACAGTAACCTGTTGGCAGGTACTATAATTGTATAAATACTGTTTTATTATACAATTATAGTACCTCGACATTTAGATATTGTTTTAGTCCACACAAATTGTAACAGCGCCCAGCGGCGCTGTATGAAACTTTTTGTACAAAGAGTACAAATTTGTACAAAAAAATTTCTCTGCAATCTATCAGCGTGGGGTCTTAATGGTTTGGTTGTAATCACTTACGATAAAAAAATATAGGAGGCATGCTATATTCAATTATTTATCAAACCAAGGAAGTTACCAGCAGTTTTAATTTGATAAAAGCTAAAGCAAATTGCAAGAATCCAATCCATTTATTTATGTGTTTAAATTTAGATGTGACTGTTTAAATTCAATATATTCCATTCATAATTTTCAATTACCTTTTTTTTTTCTAAAATTTAAATTAATAAACCCTGCTTAAATTGAATTTTTTGAATATATAACAAATTGAATTATAAATTTTTAATTCACTAGATTTGAATATTGAAAATTTTGAATTATATATTAGAGATTTTTTAAGCACTTAAACTCAAGCAATTAAGTTATTTTGAATTTAAGTGCTCAAGAAACCTCAAATATATCATTCAAAATTTTCAATATTCAAATCTAATGAATTAAAAATTATTAGCCAGGTTTTATGTACAGAAACATTGTCTTTCGTATAAAGTACCCGAGTCGAACTTTAACTACGATTTAAGTAGTAGATGTATGAGTGTGATTTTGTTTGTAAAGGCTGATGATACAATTTAAAAGACCAAAATTCAGAAATCAAAAAAATTAAATATTTGAACTAATTGAATTAAAATAATACTAATTTTCCAAAATTTTCTCAATATTATGAAAAATTAAATTAAAATATCGATAAATCGACATGAAACAAGACAAATAAAAAATATTAAATAAATATAATAATTTTTTTAAATCACTATAATTAATTATTGCAAGGGCCTGTTTATTTACCGATATTGTTTTTATTACATTTACCGAAAAATTTCTGTCGTACATAATTTTATATGCAAACAATAAATTAAAATTATTCAATTCAATTAAACGCATGTAAATTATTTCCTAAAATGCTAAATAAAACAAGCCATGTTAGAAAAAACATTTTATTTTTCTATTCTTATTTCTTATTCTTTCTTTTCTTTTGTTTATTATTATTATCATTAAACAAATTTGGTTTCTCAATTTGGTTTCTATTATTATAGAATAGACCGAAAGAAAATTTATTTTTAACGTCTATTTAACAACTTAATGGGATTTTTCCGGTAAGTCGCTTTTGCAGGAGTTATGTAGATGTTATTTTTGTATTGCAAATAAGTGATACTTAAATTCTCTAAATTCTAAATAGAAGAATCTGTAGGTTTTAAATTTCGACTCGGTTAAATTAACATTCAAATAACACCTAGAATAATGCATTACATCACATAACCTTTTAATATAGAAAAAATCTTTATTTTTGTTTATACATAAGCCAGCTTATTTTAGTAATCAGCTAGTGGGATGGGGGGTGAGACCATAGGTGGCCACGCCAACAACTTCCCGTAAGATTAAAAACTAACCAAATTTATATGCATTTGAAATTTCTTTTGCTTTATATTCTATTTTACTAATGAGACAACAAAAAATACGATGATAAAATACAATTAATAATAAAAAAAAACTCGCATGTATTAGTGTTTCCTTTGACATGTTAATATAAATATGTAAAGGTTTTTAGAATTCATTGATAATTTTGGTTTGCTTTTGCACATTAAAAAAGGTCGAAATAATTTTTCAATTTTTGAAGAATTTGGGTTACGCGTTGGTGTTGTTGTCTACATAGATTGATATTTGATTTATTTTTCATCTTTCAAATGCACTTTAACCATATGTTTGGTTGTTGACTTTAGTCAATTTTTTTTGGTCAGAAATTGATTTAATTTGATTTGGTTGTGTAGGATAAAAATATTTTTAAATTTCAAAATCTATGTATTAAAATTTGTATCAATTTAATGTTTTAAATTTGAATACATGAGTTCTAAAAGAATAGATTATGAAATTTAAAAATATTATTTTCTAATAATTTGTCTTATGATAACTTTAAACAAATTGGGTTTAAAGTAGTTATGCGGTTATGTGTTCTAAAAACTTTTTTACTTCATATGGCTCAAAAATACATTTAACTTAAAATTAATGTTTAATCATATCAAAGCGATACAGTAGATCGTTGTTTGTGAATATAATTATAACACCTCAGCCAAATTCTGTAACTGTGAAGTGGTGAAGTGTTAAAAATTTCTTTATTTCGATTTTATCACCAAATTTTTATTATTTTAACATTTTTTGCGATTCTATATGCAATTTATGTGCGATGTGATGTAAGTGTTAAAAAATCTTATAGTAGGCGACTCACTAAACGTCAATCTAAGTTTGTTTTTGGTCTTCAACCACTAAAGTTTGTCTGGCTATTTCTTGTTTTTTTCATTTAATTGTTTTAGTTAATCAGAAGTTGATTAAAATAGTCTTTAACCTAAATAATAAGACGAACAGTGTTTAAAATTTGTAAACGTAAATTTAAATAAGCTTTAACCTTTAGTGTCTAAACATATTTAAGAACCAAAAAAAATATTATCTGTGTGTGTTGTCTTTATATTTTGGAAATTAAACGGTGTTTTTCCTCACATAAAAATTTCAAACTACCAGAATTGGAGTGATAACGGATAGTCATAAAAATATCGAAAAAAACCAATACGTCACAATACAAAGTTATAAAGCGAAAATTCTCCAAATATAAAAATCTTGTATGCTTTTATTAAGGCTTTGATTGTACTGACAGTTTCCACACTCAAATTTTACAGTTTCTGGATATTACATTCTGATAATTCAAAAATTATGTAGTTATTCCATTCGATAAGTCGCAAGAATTTAGTTTATTTCAAACAAATTCAACATCCATACTTCTTTAAGTTAATCAAATAATTTAAATTAAGACAATCGGATACACAAATGAACCATTCATCTTCATTATAGTTGAATGAAACCTACGCAAAACATAACAATCATATGTCTTCAAAATAAACTATAAATTTCGACCAAATCCTACCAAATTTATTTTTAATATAAACCATAAAAACAACTAAAATAGTAGCAACTAAAAAACTTTTTAGCAACTAAAAACAAAGTGGAAAGTTTAGAACCAAAAAAATATTATGTGTGTGTGTTGTCCTTTACACTTTATTAAAAATTAATTTCTATAGGTGGCGGGTAGGTAAGTAATATAAGTTTTTTTTTTTACTACTTGCATGAGAAATTTCAATTATTTACTCAAAAACCCAAGACAAAAGTTATTTTTCTCAGCTATGGTTACTAATAATTATTCCCCACACCTAATAATAAGTATTTTAGCACCTCCGTAAATAAAATAATGAATGAATGCAAAAACTTCTTTGCAACTATAGTAGTTTATTTGAAATTTTAATTCGTGTTAAACAGAATTCTTTTGAAATTTAGTTTAGTTGTGAGTTGTAGACTAAAAAAATTCTAAATTTAGCAACAATATTGAATAGATTTTCAATTTCACGTCAAAAATATATAAAAGCTATATTTTTTAATGCAAAGCATATGTGATTTTTATATAGTTTTAAGAAAATTCATTGAAAATAAATTTCTAACTAAGCAGCCCTGAATAATAAATATCCAATACGCAACCCAATGATATGATAAAAAATGTTTCACCAAATCAAAATTTTTATTTATTCACCATTTGCTTATTAATTGACGTTTTATTTTGTGAATAATTAATAGTTTTAGTGCATTTTTTATATCAAGTAGTAAAAAAAATAGTATATAAACCTCGGTGAAGAAAATTTTCTCCATTTCGGTGCTTAATTCGCTCGAAACTTCGTTTCTCGCGAATTAATATCCACCTCAATGTAGAAAATTTATTTTATCACCTCGGTATATAATGTACTATTTGTTAATAATTTTAAGTATATTAAATCTTTTTCCTCTTATTATTATTATATTAAGGTTTATAAATAGTCCGATTAAATGAAATGATATGAAATGATATGAAGTGATTTAGTTTTTTTTGTTGAGAGAGCACGGGACGAATGGTGATGGCGACCCCAAATTCCGTTAGATAATTCTTTTTTTGTGCACCGAACCAAGACAGCGACTGAATAAACCCAGAAAAGGCGATAAACCCACCCCAACACCACTACAGCTAGCGGGTTAAATAAGATATCGCGATACAAATCATTTCTGGGTCTGTAAACTGACGTAATACGTCTTAATGTATACAGACGTAATACGTCACAATCCATAAAATTTTCATTGATTGTTTTATTTAATAGAAGTATTATAAAAAATCCTTTATTTATTATTTTCAAAATAAATTATTTTTTGTGAACAAAATATAATTGCTGAGCGAAATTAATTTTTAATTGGATTAAATAAAAGATTTGTTCAATTAAATCATGCCGTCAGTTATGCAAAGACATATTTATGAGAAATGCTGAAATAAACGAGATGTCAAGTATAATGCTATTTTTTGCAGATAAGACTTATTTTGAATCTAGTGGGGTCATAATTAAGGTTCTAACAACAGGAATTTGTTCCTCTATTGTTCAAGAAATATAGATTTTGAAAGAATTCTATAATATCACATTAGAAGTATGTTATATTACCGTTCTGGATAAAAAGTAATATTTGGTAAATTTCCATCACGACAACGATAGCAGACGTCGATCTTTTTAACAATATTCTGAACACACTTCTGCATAATTGTTGAGATAGAGACAGATGACGTTTTCAATGGTTTTGGGCTCTTGCATTATTTGTAATTTACAGTTTCATTTTCAAAAAACATGAAGTTCAAGAAAATAATACATAAACCTACGACAAATATGAGCGTTTTTATACATGAAATGTAAATCTAGTTGACTGTATTTAGACGTGACCTAACTTATGAAGTTGTTATTTTTATTCCTCCCACCGACTAATTATGTTCCATTTGACTCGAAAATGAAGTGTATGCAGTTTTACTGAAATCGGCAAATAATTACCCACCGCGCAGTGGCGTCGAAGATAAGAAAATTAGCAGAATAATAGAATTTTTTATGTTTATCAGATATAATCATCTTAAAACATAATTTATCTCATAATTTCGATTTTTTTATTAAAAGCTCATTACTTTACGATTCTTACGAGCCTAAGTATGTAGAAATCGATCTTAGGAAAGCGTTTTTATCGAATTTCTTCTTCTTAAATCAAAAAAAGAAGTCGGACAAGTGCGAATAAAATTCGCCCGCCAAGGGTTCCGTGAATGTAAAAGAACACAATATCAAAAATAAATGACATAAAGTTATGTTGTAAAGTCCTTATATCGCCAGACTATGGACGCATAACAGAATAAATGTCAATCACATCTACATTGATCAAAAATGTTACTTGAGGTTAAATCTTATCCATAGCTGTTTATGGTAGCTAAAGAAAGATTTAACCAGTATTTCAATGGTCTAAATTGGGAATATTTGTTCTATAAATCAGCGTCGAAATATAGGGTGGTATACATAGACTTAAAATAGCACTTTTTTTATGAATCACTAAAAAACTGTGCATCGCAGAATTCTAAAAAATGTTGCAATGTTTCTTAAATTAAGTGCTCTTCCAAACGACACCCCACTCGTTTGGTTCCAAAAAAGTTTTTTTTTTACCCTCCCCACACAGAAATATAATTATTTGAGAGTTCGCTATAATTTTCGTTCAAAATATAGCAAACTTCCTGTCTCTATGAATTTTTTTAATTTTTTCTGTCTATCAGTGTCGAAACGTAGGGGGAGGAACGGTCTGGAATTTACACATTTTTTAGAATAACTCAAAAACGGTGTACCGCAAAATTCTAAAAACAATTGCAATATTTTGGAAGTTTTGTGCTCTTTTAAATGATACCCCACTTGCTTGGGTCAAAAAAAGTTTTTTTTTACCCTCCTTACACCCTTCCCCTAAACACACAGAAATATAATTATTTGAGAGTTCGCTATAATTTTCGTTCAAAATATAGCAAATTTCCTGTCTCTATGAATTTTTTCAATTTTTTCTGTCAATCAGTGTCGAAACGTAGGGGGGGGAACGGTCTGGAATTTGCACATTTTTTAGAATAACTCAAAAACGGTGTACCGGAAAATTCTAAAAAAAATTGCAATGTTTTGGAAATTTGGTGTTCTTTCAAATGATACCCCACTCGCTTGGGTCAAAAAAAGGTTTTTTTTACCCTCCCCACACCCTTCCCCTAAACACACAGAAATATAATTATTTGAGAGTTCGCTATAATTTTCGTTCAAAATATAGCAAATTTCCTGTCTCTATGAGTTTTTTCACTTTTTTCTGTCAATCAGTGTCGAAACGTAGGGGGGGGGGACGGTCTGGAATTTGCACATTTTTTAGAATAACTCAAAAACTGTGTACCACAAAATTCTAAAAAAAATTGCAAAGTTTCTGAAAAGTTTCTGTCCTCTTTCAAATGACACCCCACTCGCTTGGGTCAAAAAAGTTTTTTTTCACCCTTCCCCACCCCAATCCCTTAAAAACACAAAAATATAATTATTTGAGAGTTCGCTATATTTTTCCTTCAGAGTTTATCAAACTTCCTGTCTCTGTGAATTTTTTCAAATTTTCTGTTAATTAGGCTCGAAATGCAAGAGAGGGGACCAACTTTTTGTGTCACTTTATTGATAATAATTCAAAAACTATGCATTGCAAAATTCTAAAAAAAATGACAATATTTCTAAAATCAAGTGCTCTTTCAAATGACACCCCACATGACCTGGTTTTAAATGATGTTTTTACCCCTTAACATTCGCACCCCTTTAATAAATATAGTTATGAGTGTCTGCCACTTTTCTATATTTTTCATTAAAAACCTACTCAATTTTCTATCATTGCAAATATATTTCAAGATTTTCGATGAAGTAGGGTCGGAGTTAATCGGGGCAATAAAACATCCCGAAAACGTCATTTTTCAAAATTATACAAAAAATGGTGAAGTGTAAAATTCCAAAATATATTTTTAAATAATGCTGAAACAAAGCCCTTTCATATGATACCCTACTCGTCTCGCTAAAAAAAAGTATGTTTTCAAAGGCTTTACATCGTACCTCCTTAAAACAAACGAACACAGCTTTATTTATTTTTTAACCCGCCATCTTGTGTGGATAGGCTAGTTTTATAAGCACCTCAAATTTCAAGTTCATCGGATTAATGGTTCACGAGATAATCGAAATAATGTGAAAAACACGTTGTACTCTCACCAATAGTGTTCCGTATAAAAAACGGAACCCTAAAAATGTCTGCGAAAATTCAGAATATATAAATTTTTATGTTAGATTTAGACTTTGTTTGAGTAACACAAATTTTTATTTTGGGATACATTGCTAGCAGAATTAACCGGACATGGTAAAGTAGATCGTTTGCCAACCATAATAACATTTGGTAATATTGAGAAGTTGGTAACGGTTCCATAATGCGAAGAAGGGAGCGACTTATCGATTGCGAATGCGATATATGAATGCCTTGAAGAATGGGATCTTACTGATAAAGTCGAAGCCATGTGTTACGACACGACATCAAGTAACACAGGACCAGAAAAATGTTGAAAAAAAGATTAGCCACAACTTGATTCGATTCCCATGTCGTCATCACATACAGGAGATTAAACCATGGGCTGTTTAAGATCTCAAATTTGGAAAGACCGCAGCACCCGATGTTTCACTGTTCAACAAATTTCAGAAGGCATGGGATGGTAAAATTAATCCACCAATGTTCAAAAGTGGAATATCGGACAAAAAACTGGGAAACAAAATTCCAAAACAATCGTGAGAAGCTCTAGTAAAATTTTGTCATGAAGAGTTGGAAAAAGCACACCCACGCAGCGACTATAAAGAATTTTTGGAAGTTACATTGATTTTGCTTGGCGAAACCGTTGAGAATTACAAATTCAAACGCCCAGGTCCGACAAGTCACGCCCGATGGATGGCTTAAGCCATTTATCGCCTGAAGATATTTATTTTTTTTTTTTTGTAAAAATTTGGTTCAAATGCATAGATGGAACAGCAGCCTGATTTGGATTTCATCAGGATTTGAATTTCATCAAATCGGCCATCGCTTTTAAAAAAATTGACCAAAGAGTTTCAGAAGAAATGTTGAGCAATATTTGTTATCATCTTCACTATTTAATGGAAGCAAATATTAGCTTGGCTTTTTTCGACCCAGAGATTTCGTTTAATGAAAACCGAAAAATGGTTCAAAAACTTGAGGTCCCAGTACGAGACATCCCCATCGCACCCCAAACTCGCAAAAAAGATTTTGACGCGTCAAACATATGCAACTTTTTGCTAATAAGAACATTAGTGATTTTGTCACAGAAAAAACTCAGAGGTTTTTTTAATCGATTGAAAATTTGTATTGATTTTTTACTACATGACCCATCGGAATGAGGATTTCGTCAAAGCCACGTTGTTTTGCCAAAGTTTGCATGTTGTTAATGAAACCGCCGAACTCGGTGTTAAGTTGATGACATGGAATACAACAACATTCTAACTAAAGACGAGGAAAGTACACAAAACACCATTCAGGTGGTCGAAAACTACAGATGCAAATACCCATCATACAATAAATCTAATTTAATGTATTGATTTCTTTTGGAAAAATGTTGCTTTTGAATGAAAAATTATTATAAATTTAACCATAAAAATTAATTTTTTCTCCTTGAAAAAAGATTATTATGAATTAGTGAATTTTCGTATATGTAAGAAGAAAAATTAAGATAAATCGCTTTTCCAAGATCGATTTCTACATACTTAGGCTCGTAAGAATCGGTAATTAATTAGTTTTTAATAAACAAATCAAAATTATGAGATAGGTTATGTTTTAAGATGATTATATCTGATAAAAATAAAAAATCCTATTATTCTGCTAATTTTCTTACCTTCGACGCCACTGCGCGGGTAATTATTTTCCGATTTCAATAAAACTGGATATAGTTAATATTCGAGACAAATGGAACATAATTAGACGGTGGGAGCGAAGAAAAATATGGTTTGAAAATTGTTCATACATATCTGGTCATGCCTACTGTATATACGTATATACATACATATAGATATTTTAATTCCGAACTACGGTCTAAAACACATAAATACCAATCATTTTGAATAACACAATTTAAACATTAATTTAACTATTTTTAAATATTTTCGAAGTTAAATTTGAAAAAAAAATTTTTGATGTTATTTTGAAATCTGAAATAAACAAATCACATTGATGTAATTGTGTTTTTTGACATAATGGCGTTAGCAACAAAAGAATCCATTTAAATTTTATTTTATCACTAACCAAAAGTCAGTGTGAACTTTGCAGTTTTAACATTTCACTCATTTAGATTTTTTTACGGTGAACTGATAAAAAATTTATCACTTCACCGCTTCACAGTTACAGAATTTGGCTGCTGATGTTCTAAATAATATGATATAAGTTTATCCTTGAGCTGCTTGTTTTAGGTAGATTCCATATAAAATCTACCTATTGCAATGGGAATTCTTGGAGTTCCGGATAAAATTTTAATTTTTTAACAAAATGAATTTATTGGGCGTCGTATTGTTCGAGGAGAAACATATTTTTAATGCCGGGTGAAAAACACGTGAAATCAGCAGGGTCTGGAAATGAGGTTTTAATTTTGTATATTTAGGTATTGGAATTCGTTGACATCAATAAAAAAAATTTTCTGCGTTTTTAGTTCTTTTTTTTAACCCTGTCTTAAGATACAGGGGAAATTGCTCGACCCAGGTGTATTGAAATGGCTCTACAGTCAAAACTACTGGACTGATTTTAATGTTATATAGCTCAAAATGTAGGTATTAAACAGAGCTAAAACAATAATTCACATTATATGACCTTGAACACTTTTTAATTTATCGAAATTTTATTTTTTTTCTGAAAACCTTAGCGAAGACACGTTTGCTTTAGTGCAAATCAATTTTCATCATATCTACAAAATCGTACACTCTACAAAAAAATTTTGTAAGCAAAAAGTTTGAACGGCAAAGTTGACGGCATGAATTAATTGAACAAATCTTTTATTTAATCCAATTAAAAATTAATTTCGCTCAGCAATTATATTTTGTTCACAAAAAATAATTTATTTTGAAAATAATAAATAAAGGATTTTTTATAATAATTCTATTAAATAAAACAATCAATGAAAATTTTATGCATTGACGTTTGATATTTAGTGAGTCGCCTACTATAAGATTTTTTAACACTTACATCGCATCGCACATAAATTGCATACAGAATCGCAAAAAATGTTAAAATGATAAAAATTTGGTGATAAAATCGAAATAAAGAAATTTTTAACACTCCACCACTTCACAGTTACAGAATTTGGCTGCTCAGGTGTTATAATTATATTCACAAACAACGATCTACTGTATCGCTTTGACATGATTAAACATTAATAAGTTAAATGTATTTTTGAGCCATATGAAGTAAAAAAGTTTTTAGAACACATAACCGCATAACTACTTTAAACCCAATTTGTTTAAAGTTATCATAAGACAAATTATTAGAAAATAATATTTTTAAATTTCATAATCTATTCTTTTAGAACTCATGTATTCAAATTTAAAACATTAAATTGATACAAATTTTAATACATAGATTTTGAAATGTAAAAATATTTTTATCCTACACAACCAAATCAAATTAAATCAATTTCTGACCAAAAAAAATTGACTAAAGTCAACAACCTAAACATATGGTTAAAGTGCATTTGTAAGATGAAAAATAAATCAAATATCAATCTATGTAGACAACAACACCAACGCGTAACCCAAATTCTTCAAAAATTGAAAAATTATTTTGACCTTTTTTAATGTGCAAAAGCAAACCAAAATTATCAATGAATTCTAAACGATATGAGATATAAGGAAAACGACCGGCACTCTCACGGTCGCATTTGTTGAGGTAGATCAAAATAATTTTCTGTACATGTGTGTTCTATTAATATCTCAGACGAGTTCGTGAATCAGCAAAATCCGACACGTGGTTAAGGAACTAGAGCATTTTTCCTAAAAAAAATTGATTTTTTAAAACCGTTATAACGGCCGTTTAGATACTAATATTTTAAAAAACTTAACAAATTTAAAATTTTTGGAATCTTTTTAATCAATTTGTTTTAAAAAATAGACCTCTGCAGTTAGAGGTTCCTGAGTGAGTGGCTCCAACAAAAAAGTTTGCAAAAAAATATTTCTTTTAAACAACCGGCACTCTCATGGTCGCATTTGTAAGGCCAGATCAAAAAACCCTTTCTAAAAACGTGCGTCTTATTAATATATTGAAAAAGTTCGTAAATCAGTCAAATCCGACACAGGGTTAAGAAACTAGAGGCTTTATACTAGAAAAAAACTATATTTTTTAGATTCGTTATAACGGCCGTTTGGATTCTAATATTTTTAAAAACTTCATAAATTTAGAATCTTTAAAACCTTTTTAATCAGCTTCTTTCAAAAAAAAGACCTCTGCAGTTGGAGGTTTCTGAGTGAGCGGCTTCAACAAAAAAGCTTGTAAAACACAAAATGCGTTTGAATCAACCGGCACTCTCACGGTCGCATTTGTAGAACCAGATCAAAAAACCTTACGTTAACATGTGTGTTTTATTAATATCTTGGACAAGTTCGTAAATCAGAAAAATCTGACACGTGGTTAAGGAACTAGAGGCTTTATACTAGAAAAAAAATTCGTTTTTTTAATCCGTTATAACGGCCGTTTGGATACTAATATTTTTTAAAACTTCATAAATTTAAAATTTGTGGAAACATTTTAATCCGTTTCTTATAAATATAAACCTCTGCAAATAGAGGTTTTTGACTTGTTGGCTTCAACAAAAAAGTTTGCAACAATCCATAACTACAATTTCCAAAAACCTTATAATAGTCAATGAAAAAAAAATAAAAAGGTTTGAATAGAAGAAATTAATTTTTTTTCTTAGAAATAAACTATTATGATATTTTGCAGTAATTGGACGACATATGATATACGGAGGTTTATGTCATAAATTGTCACACACATATTCTGTGGTATTTGATTTGATATTTGTTTGTTGCAAAACTGGATAGATATAGTTTTGCTTATATGTAGCTAATTTTCTTTTTAAAATTTTTTCGATATCTGTTTGAAATTAGTTTGTGTTGTTTAAACTAATCTGATACATCAGATTCTACTGGCACACAAAACTGTCTGATCTCGAAATCTACCTATTTCTAGCGGATATACGTGCCGCTTGGACTTTTTTAATTTGCAAAAGCAAACCAAAATTATCAATGAATTCTAAAAACCTTTACATATTTATATTAACATGTCAAAGGAAACACTAATACATGCGAGTTTTTTTTTATTATTAATTGTATTTTATCATCGTATTTTTTGTTGTCTCATTAGTAAAATAGAATATAAAGCAAAAGAAATTTCAAATGCATATAAATTTTTTCCTTTTGTTTATTTTGATTTGACATGTTTAATCTATCATATAAGACAGAAAGAATGCAATATATATATATATATATATATATATATATATATATATATATATATATATATATATATATATATATATATATATATATATATATATATATATATATATATATATATATATATATATATATATATATATATATATATATATATATATATATATATATATATATATATATATATATATATATATATATATATATATATATATATATGCTTAATGCTAGACCATC
Source organism: Diogma glabrata (assembly GCA_963693315.1). Lineage (NCBI taxonomy): Eukaryota > Metazoa > Arthropoda > Insecta > Diptera > Cylindrotomidae > Diogma > Diogma glabrata. The sequence goes on along the minus strand of OY856187.1, from coordinate 289,080,869 downwards.
ACCTATGTTTCGATCGTAAAAATTAAGCATTTTTGTTGTATTTTTTGATATACTATTTTTTCGTTTACCAATTATTGTTCTTATGGTTTATTTTTCTATGCTTATGTATTTTTTAGTGTAGTTATAAGTCAATCAAATAATTGATTGCTCATTTCTAAATTGCATTCAGACTTAAGCTAATCAACGATAATCTTAAGACTACGAAGGGAGGTGTTATGTAAACTCTACTATAAATATTATTTTATAACTAGATATGTTCAACTGTATTGCAAACTTAAGCCATGCCACATGCAAAATATAAACGAACGAATTATTCGGTCGTTTTAAAATGAACAAAAAATTTATCGGCGATATTTACAACAACAACAACACTAAAAATGATAGTTTACAAAAAAAATATGAATTCTTATATTGAATTTGAAATGAAAATTTTTATTATGAATTTAATTATATTTCTAAAATTTTAATTTAGAACAAACTCAACGTAAATTTTAAAAAATTACACAAACAAAAACTTCCAAAATGAAAAATACCATGATGTGAGGTTAAATCCGAACGACAAAAAAAATCGGTCATAAGTTTACAAAAATCTTTCATAATTCGACAAAAAATCGGTGGAGAATTATGAACGATTTTTTTATTTCTATCGGCGGTAGAAATCGTACAAAATGATTTTTGGAAAAATCATCAATTAAAATTAATTTAACAATTGGCTTAGTTTATTTTAGTCAATAGGTATTCTAATTTACTATTTTGCATAATTTCCAAATAAAGCAAGTTTTCGTTTAAACAAAAATTATAAAATCGTTGCTAGCGATCCCGTAAAAAATTTTGTCATGTGCCAACGACTTAAAACATTGAACAGTATAAATTACTTTCCTTCTCTCTTCGTCGAATTTACTAATTTTCTTTATTCTCTTCCATTTATTAATATCAGCTTTATTTGAATGTTTTTTCCATAATAATAGTAAATTTATTATTGTATTGCTTTTAACCTATAGACTAATGAACTTAACTTATTGTCTAATGAAAATTTTCCAATAAAAAAATTATCATTATTCAATTGGTATGATTCCAATTGGTCAAATTGTTTTGATTGTATAAAAATTATTTTCAAATTATAATCACAATGGCTTTGATACGTTTTGTTCAAAAATCAAATTTTAAATTGAATTCTCTTATTTCTTTTAGTTTAATAATGTTGAAAAGAAGTATCAAGATCCATAAAGAAATACAAAATTATTTCTTTTAGTTGAATTTGGTTGATTGTCTGGAATGTGGTTTTTTTATCATCAGGCTTTTTTATAATCAGAAATTTGATTTATCAATTACAACAATAAAGATTTATTGTTTTAATTGAAGAAAGCGTTTTTATTTTATACAATACATAATTCTTTGTCAGAGAATAAAGTAGTGTAATCAATTCCATGTTTAATGAATTTTTCTACTACCCAACTTAAAAAATCTACTTTCGATGTTTGTTCATTGCATCGAAAATTTCTTTTTCGTCACCAGTGATAAAAAAACCTATACAAATTACTTTCGTACCTAGTGACGAAAGCAATTTTTTAAAAGCCATCTATTTCCTAATTTCTTAACTAGAATAAATCATCCTAGAACAACCTTTAAGAGAATCAATTGATTGAATGAACTAATTTTGTTAGTGTTAATTTGTCATTTTTTAGGAAGACGACGTCAATTATAGTTTTAGAATCCATTTATTTATCCAGTTCACTAAAAATGATTGTACTGCATACCCCGTACTTATTGCTGTCAATGGTATATGGTTTTTTACGTTTTCACAACCTAGCTCATTTGCATTCCTCGCATATAGGAAGCAATGAAGGGTTATAAAATTGTTTGAACTGGCTTTTAAATCGACTTTTAAATTGTTAACAAAAAGTGTGAGCGTTTTTCAAAAACTTTTAAGATTATTTTACACTGCCAATTTCTGTTACTTTTTCTTTTGCTAAAAGAGAATAGACAAACAATGTAACAAATTTTTTAAACATTTTCAAAGTTTTTGGAAAACCAACACAGCTAAAATGCATATTAAAAAAATGTATCCAATTTAGCAGTTTGACGATTTTTTTGTTTTATAAATAAATTTTTCAAATAATGTATCCAAATGGATACAGATGTATCCAAGTGGCAACGCTGAGCTTGAATTTGTTTATTAGAAAACCGTCTTTAGTTATAAGTCTACTAGACGCGAAATGCAAAAAACAATAAACCTTTAAAGATGTGTTATTTAATGATTCTAGGGACTTTAGAGACCAAATAGAATAAAAATATAGAATTTTGTAGTGTAAAAAGAATAAATATATGTATACAGTTGACGACTTTTTTGTACGAAAGGACAATCAGGCTTGTAACTAAAGACGGTTTTATTTATAACATAGAAATTGGATAATTTATTCATATTGAGTCATCTATATTTTAATAGCAGAAATATAAATTCAAAGATTTTGTTTGGATGTTTATATGTTTTAAAATTTGCATTTTAATTTTAAATGAAAATGCTTAATAATTAATAATAATTTTTAAAAAAGTAGTAGAAAAAGTACAGTTTTCTACTCGCCGAAACTCATATTTTGAATCTCGCGACCATTACCAACCTCGGCTATCGCCTCGGCTGATAAACTGTCCTCTCGCTTCAAAATATGTTGTTTTCGGCATCGTTGAAAAATATACTATTATTCTCTCGCAAATTTAAAATTTGAGCGAGGCACGAGCGAAACTTTTGATTGAGAATAAACAATTTCATTACACACTGATTGATTAAAATACTATTATATGTGCCCAAAATTATGAAAGTGGTCTAAGTCATATATTTCTTGTTTTGAGATATTTAAAGGTTTGCAAATGATTAAATTAAAAAACATTTCTCTATTATGATAAATTTTATTTTAGGACTTTGTTAGTCTTCAATAATGAAAGTTTATTATGCATGTGAAATTTTGTATAAATCTCATTCCGAAATATGCTTTTTACAGTTTGAATTGACTTAGACCATTTTCATAATTAACTGAACGGAGTATAAATGACTTAACGCAAAAGCAAACTTCGAAATTCTAATGTTATTTATTAGTTATTTTCCCAACTCATTATTTTGTCACCATTAACTTTCACTTAAAAAGGTGCAATTTTGACATTTAGGAGGAACAGCTCATTTTTTTTGGCCTATGGTCCGACGGTATAAAAACTTTGCAACACAACGTTTTGGCAATTATTTTTGACATTTTGTTCGACTTTTTTGTTTTTTTTTCTTCAAATTTTGTCTTAGAATACTATCGTAATTAACACTGGATGAATTACATTTTTGTTGAAATAACAAGTACTCTATAACGGATCTTTTTTGACAATATCGTCCAAATTACATTGGGCTAATTTAGTTTGAAGTAATTTGATGCGATATAATGGATAAACTCGTTTTTTTTCAAATTTTGACTTAGACCACTTTCATAATTATGGGCACATATGTTTGTTTGCAAAATTAATCATTCTTGTTGATTTTGATACTCCACGGAAAAAGGTGGATTATTGTACTTAAACAAATAAAATTAAAGTAAATTTAAACTTTAGAAATATTTTAAATCTATCAAATAATTATTAATTAATTGATTGTTAATTGTATCAATTTTACATGAAATAAATAAAGATAAAGTGAAAATAAAATTAGTTAAATTGTTAAATTCACAAATAATGAAATTTTGTTTTAGAGTACATATATATATATAAATCACGTGTCACGATGTTTATTCGCGATGAACTCCGCAAAAATGTAACCATTCTTGATGAAATTTTGTACAGTGTGTGTATAACGGTCCAACTTGAGAGATATGATAGTTTTTATCTCGAATAAAGGCCTAAATATTTTTTAATTGCGAATTAAATGTGGATGGTTCATAAACCATATTTCAGATGGTGCAAATTAGTTTATTGACAAAAATTCTACATCGACTTTTTAATCATCCGTGTAGGACCCATATAGACTATCAATGTTATAGAGCGATTTTTTTGTTCCGTCGTTTGCCGCAATGGCGTTGCAAAGGGGGGATAAGAGAATAAATTCAAAACAATTTATATAGGATTTCATACAAAACACAACTTGAATAATTTTAAAAATTATCAGTTGTAATTTCCCAAGGGCGGTGATAAATCGAAATAATTTTTTGCCAAAAATTTCGAAAGCAAGTATGCTCGGCCTACGGCCTCGTGCTTTTATCAATACCACTTGCTTGAGGAATTTTTCAAAAAATTATGAGAATTTATCAACGAACGAGGGGAATTCGTTTAGAAAATTTTTTGCCATTTTTCATTTATTTATATATTTTTTATGAGTTATACGTTGGCCTACTTTGATAACAGTGAATTATTTCAACATTAGAATGATAATTTTTAATATCCCAGTAGGCCAGACGTATAACTATTTGTTGTTAGTATAATTCAAATGTAATTGGTAAAATTGAATGATGTCATTACATTTTAGAGAATTTCATTGGTTTAAATTAAAATAAAACTAAGGCAAAAAATTTTCTATGAAATTTCTCATTTTACTACAATTTAATAATTTAAATTTGTTTATGTACTATTAATTGACTATATATATTAAGCATAATATATAAAATATTTTATTTTCTTCTGTCCGTAAAACAAATATGAAAATAGGTTATATTTTTCATACAACTTTGTATGGGAAATTTCGGAAATTTTTATGTTGTTTTTTGAGCGACTTAAGAATAATATTTTATGTATTACGCTTAATATATAGTCTTCATAAGCAAATTAAAATTGTTCAATTGTGGTAGCATGAGAAATTTCATAAATAACTTGTAAAATTATTCAAATTATGTTTTGTATGTAATTCCATATAAAGTTTTTGTGATTTTTTCTCTTAACCCCCAATTTGCAGCGCCATTGCGGCAAACAAAGCAACTGAAAAATCGCTCTATAGACTATCAAATATGTAAGAGTGACTTTTTTATGGAATTTTTGGAGGAATCTTAGAGGAATTGGAGGAATCTTGGGATCTAACACTTCACTGTAGTTGTTTTTACTTGGTTTTTGTATTAAAACAACTCTAGGTTCCTTCCACGCTTATCAAATATGTAAGAGCGATTTTTTTATGGAACCTTTGGAGGAGTCTTAGAGGAATTGGAGGAATCTTTGGATCTAACACTTAACTGTAGTTGTTCTTCTCTGATTTTTGTATGAAAACAACTCTAGCTTTCCGCAACGCTTCTGGGACATAGCTATACGCTAGACATGCCTTATATAAATTTAATAGTGATTCAATGAGGCAATGCACATTATTCTGTAGCATGCATGAATAGATTCCATCAGGACCAGGCGACTTAAAGGGGTTGAAGGAATTTATGGCCTATCTCAGAGATCTTATGTTCACCACATTCTCAGCCAAGATCCAACTATTTTTATTTGGAGTTACAGTTAGTTATTTTTTCATCCCCGCAGTGGTGCTGCTACCCGGAAAATGTGTACAAAGCAGAAGTTGTGTTGTTTCTTCTACAGATTCCGTATAGGGGGAAGTGGGGATGGTATAAACAGTTTGTACTTAAAGCTCAATAACTTTAAAACCATAAAACATTTTTACTTAAAAACTGTTTCATTGTAAAATTTCATATCTTTACTACATAAAACTATTTTTTTTGATTACGTAACTAAACATTAAGTATAAAAATTTTGAATTTCAAAACATTATGTTTCTCGTTTAAAGTATCCCCACTGGTGGGGTACTTATAAACAATGAGCATTTTTGTATGGGGCACATATAAACACCCAAAAAAAACCACAATAAAATTCATAAAGTACTTTTTTTTAAATTTTTTATTATTTATTGTGCTTCAAACAATATATAAGCATATAACATATATATTTCTTTACAAAAAACAATATTTTTCGATTGTTGTAAAACTTCAATAAATTCAGGTTGAAAATTATAAAGAAAAAAGCAAAAATTCAATCTCATCGTATGTTTAGGTTTTGCAAATCAATATCAAAATTGAAACGGGAAACCATACGTATACCATATAGCCATACCATACGGCACATATAAACGCGCTTATACTATCACATTTTTTTTTTGTTTATATGTGCCCCACGTGGCGATTTTAGGGTTATGTTTTGAAAAAATATTGCAAGATCTAAAATTTGGCTAAAACAAAGAAATATTATGTTTCTTGAATATTTCAGCTATCAAAACATGTTGGAATATTTTTAAACATATGATGGTAAAAAAAGTTATTCGAGTTTTACAAAAAAAAAAATATTTACTTTTGGGTTGCCGAAACACCTATTCACCAATAACTTTTGAATAAGACTGACTTCAGCTGTCAAATTCTCCTGGTGTGTAGTCGATCGAAGCGCCATCTGTGATATTTTTGTCGAATTTTTTGATTGATGTTTTGTGAGGGAAATTAAAACTGTTTACAGTTGCCCCATGTTTATACTATCCCCACTTCCCCCTACCTACCATTTGGCATAAGCAGTAAGCTCGGTTTGTATATGAGCTCTTTTGAGAGTGCTTTCTGAAGACTAGCTGCCACTCGCCACTCTCGCCCAAGCACTCTCTTTAGCACTCCGAATACTGTATAATATATTCCCTCCGACTATCACGATAAATGATCCAGTCATCAGTATTATTTGTTTACTTGGCTATCTCTATAAGTATCCTGACTGCAGATCTCAGTTTTTTCAGTTTTCTTTACCATCAAGGTGAATTTCGTTCATGATGGAACACCCTATGTGGACAAGATTCTTCAAGGCCTTGAGCATACAATATTGAATCCGATTTGCAACATTTTCAATGTCTTGTGTGCACTTGATTGACGGATCAAAGTCCAGAAACATTTAGTTAAGAAGTAGTTTGGACATATTTCAATCAGTAGATTTGGGATTTCTAAAACTGTATTTTATCACCGTATCGACTTTAAAGTCAAAATTTATGCAATTGTGGTCTGACGTGAGAATATCTTGCGATACTCACCAATTTCGAACCCTTTTAGCCAAAACTAGACTAGTGAGGGTAATTTCAATTACTTCCTCTCTAATTGCATTTGAAAAAGTGGGAGCATTACCCTTATTTAGAATTTCTAGATCTGAACTGCCCCAAATGAACAGCGGTTATATGAACTGTCCCAAATTCCATGATGCAAATTTGAATCGCACTCCAGGATCAAGGGAAGGTTCTTGTTACTGCAGAACTCCTTTACAAGATCTTGGGTTCGAATGGTTCCATCATACGGTAGATACATGGATGCGAAGACTACATCAGTATCAACACTATGTCAGTATCAACACTTACCGTAGCTTTAACAGCAACGGCATCTTTCCCACTACTTTGAGTATAAGTATACCGAAAATGTCATTCGACAAGTAAACGCACGAACGAGTGTTTTCCGTAACTGTACCGACACACACTCTGCCCTGTTTACAATTCAGACTAAGTATATGATTTTTTTTTACCAATGGTTCCTGAATCAGGATTATATTTGTATGCTGCATAACAATTGCTTGACATAATTCAGTGGAAGCAGATTTGTAATGCGCAAGTTCATTTGTGCTATTTTTAAGCTATCCATTTAATAATCTTAAAAAAGGACAAAAAAAACAAAAAAAAAAAACAGAAATAAAACCAAAACTAGCGCTTCAGCTTAGTCGTTAGACTTTTCCATCATGCTGGTTACATGGCGAGTGACCTTCACATATGGTTGGTACCGCTTCAGCTTCGGCTTTGCATAAAGACGTCACCGTCGTGGCACCATTGAGTTAGTTACAAGCAAAAAACAATCAACAACGTTAATTGATCTTTATAATTTTTCACTGCAGTATTCATAATTATATCATAAATTTTTTTTGTTGTTTATTGTTTATTAATATTAGGAAAAAAACAGATTTGAAACAGTATATAATAGATAAAACTGAAAATTGATGACTATTAAGATTTAAAATCGTAGATTCATACATAGATTCACCAAAGTTATTTCTGTAATGTTATTTTGTACCCAAAACTAAAAACAATATCCTCATAAAAGTTTTTTACCGAAAACTATATCAAAATCTTTAACCCAGACCGAAATCATAATATCTCAGAGCTGTGAGATGTTAGCCTCTTCATATTTTCGATATAGTATAATAACTAGTTTGAATATAATTTGAATTTTTTTTAAATTATGTATATCAAAAGCCACACTATTATTTCTCCAAAAGTTTTTCTTAATTGTTGTTATTGATATTTATTTACTAACAAAGATAAAATATTTAATCAGACGTTAACAAAACGCTTGAGACTAACGATACAGCAAACGTTAACGTTATCCCTTGGTCCAAAAACCTAGAATGGTTCACACTAAAAATTAGTGAGTCCTTACCTGGTCCTGTCATCAAGACTCCTAATTGCGCAAACATCGTTTATACATTTATACAAAACTTAAAACTCAGTTCAATTACAAGCAACATTAAAACTTAAAAGCGGTTAGTTTTCATGTTCTTTGATGCAATAAACAATTGGAAAAGCAAAAATTACAACAAAATAAAGAAAACATAAAGAGAAAAAAATCCACTTCTTTACCTGTGCCGTGGAAATATTTCAAAATTTCATAATTAAATTCCAGTTCTTTTTATTTACAATACTAAAAAAATCGTTTATTAATTTCAAATTAAAAATCAAATATTTCTCACCCTTACCACATTAATTTCCATATAAATAAATCACCCTTTTGATCTGTTTTTCATTATTATTAGATTTTTTGCTTATAATTTGATTTAAATAAAATAGAATTTTTGTGTGTAACAAATTTTCCGGTGTTGGAAAATGTCACCCGCAGATATTTTCATCATTCTTTTTTCAATTTTTATTTTCATCTTTGGTGTATCAAAAGCACGTTTTATTGTTGAGTTATAAAATAATATAGCTAGAGTTTGAGCTCGAAAATATAAAGAGGGGTGAAATTTTATTCAAATGTATCGGTCGTTGGAAATGAACTGGCGTTGGATCTTTGACATATAATGCTTTGACATATATAAATATTAGGGTTGTAACGTATAATACGGTAACGTATAAAACACGTATTATACGTACGTATAAAACGTATAAAACGTACAGTATAAAACACACAATTATTTACGTTTTATACCGTATAAAAGTAAAATCCTTAATAAATAAAACTACATTTCTATAACATTATCGCGGGCGTATTATTCATCGTACTCGTGATATTTAATATTTATAAAGCCTAGATTTCTGGACTAATGGGAACAGTTGCTTTAGAAAATATAGCGTCGTCATGATAATTTCTTACCCAACTATTCCTATTAGTTCAGAAAACTTCCACATTTAACGTAAATGCTTCTTTTCGAAATATAATTATTTGTTTTCAAAACAAATTTAGTCTGCAATAATTTGACATTTTCAACCATACCTATTATTTATTCATCAATGACCAAAATTGAACTTAATAATCTTCTCACTAAACTTTTTCGTTTGACGTAAATACATAGTTTAACTATTACAACTTTTGTATAAAAAGAAGATTTGATCTGCAAGAACCTGTTATTTTCAAACTGTGTCTATTAATTGGAAGTGGTGCAACCCGGATTCACACAACAAAATTTTGAAAAATTTCTCTCTAATAATCTCTAATAATTTCCCTAAGTGCTATGAAAAAAACGACATTTATTCTACAACAACATAATATTTCCCAGCTGTTCTTATTAGATGAGAGGAGCTGAAGTTGGATTGAACCATATTTTATATATTCAATAACATTTCATGAAGCCAAATAATTAAGTTCATGAGCCAAATGTTTCTAATCCAAAATGTTTCCCATTAAGTAAATGTTGGAATCAAAATGAAAGAAAATCATATACTATACGTGTTGAAAAATTCAAAAATAATTTAATTGCTTGAGTTTAAGTGCTCAAAAGAATCTTTAATATATAATTCAAAATTTTCAATATTCAAATCTAGTGAATTAAAAATTATTAACCAGTTTAATGTACAGTAACATAGTACTTTACATGTACTGTTTTTACATGTACTGTAAAAATATACATTCAAATAACATCTAGAATTTAAATAGTTTTTGTTATAAATTATAAAATATATAAATAATTTAAAACTACGTAATTATATTTTTACTAAAGTATATATATTTTTACTAAAAATATAATTAATATCTGAAGTAAGAAGTATTTTTAATTTTTTATGAATGAATTGCAAAAACAAAATCATATTATACGTTTTATACGTTATATACCTTTTATACGTTTTATACGTTACGTATTATACGTGTAACGTATAAAACGTTTTATACTTGTATATTAACAACCCTGATAAATATATTAAAACGAGCTGTTTAAACTGAACTTTAGACATTTTTAGTGTGGTGTAGTGAAATTTTTCGGTTGCTTTCTTTTATTTTTAGTATATTAACCGTTAATAATTTACATATCTACCCTAATACAAAAAATCGTTCGTTCACGCACGGTCGTTCTGTAAAAAAACGGTTCGTTAAAAATTAAAAAATTTGTTTGTTTGTTATTTTTAACGAATCAAATTATTTAGCGCATGCAGGTACTCAGATTTTAACGAACAAACGCAACAAATGTACGCATCACTATTTTTATACTGCGACGATCTGTTGTACGCTTTATAGTATCATAAAAAAGTTCTACAAACATATGATATACGAACAGTGGGTCGTTCTAGTCGAATTTTTGGAATGTTTTTAGAACTTTGAAAAATTTTTAATTTTTTATTTTATTATAATTTTTGGAATTTCAAATCCAAAAATGTAGTACAAATAAAATAAAATCAAAAAAAGTTTGAAAAAATTCTAAAAATATTCCAAAAATTATTATAAAATCAAAGATTAAACATTTTTAAAAAAATTCTGAAAATATTGCAAAAATTATATATAAAAATAACAAAATCAAAAATTAAAACTTGAAAAAAGTTTTAATTTTTGATTTTATTATATATATAATTTTTGCAATATTTGTGCCGTTCACTGCACAAAGCGACTAACTCCACTTTTTGGAAAATTTTAAATTTAAATGTCAAAGTACTTGCTATAGTCATTACTTTCTATGTTAAAAACAACTTTCCTGAATAATTAAGATAAACACCATAAAAAGTCAAAATTTGTCTGACCATTAAAAAATGACTATTAAAAACCTGAAATTAAAAACTAATAATATCTATTATACTAATTAAATTACTACTATAATAGCTAATTGATATACTTAGTAACCAAAATTAAATAAATGATGTTTATAATAACATTCCTGAATGATAAAGATTAACACTACTAAATATCGAAATTTATTTGACCTTTGAAAAAAGTTCAATTTCTCAACATTTTGTTTTATGGAGTTAATCGTTTTGTGCAGTGAACGGCTCATTTTCAGAATTTTTTAAAAAAGTTTAATCTTTGATTTTATAATAATTTTTGGAATATTTTTAGAATTTTTTCAAACTTTTTTTGATTTTATTTTATTTTTACAACATTTTTGGGAATTTTGAAAGAATTATGAATATGTGATTTTGTAATATTTTCTCGAAACGCTAAATGTTTATGTTTTTGAGTAGTTTGCTGATTGTATCCTCTTTTCACCAAATTATGTTAATTTATGATCTGTTATGATTTTCCGGCAACGTATTGATGTTTCGTGTTAGTTTTGTAATAAATTTCTAAACAGGGATAAAAAATACATGTACTTTAACAAAGTGTTATGTTTGATATACATCGCTGCCCAAAACTAAAAACAATGTCCTCATTAAAGTTTTATGCCCATAACTATATCAAAATCCTTAACCAAAACTGAAGTCTTAATATCTCAAAGCTTGAGATTTCAGCCCCTCAATATGTTTCTATTATATTTTCAATATTAGAAAATATTTAGTTTGTAACTTGACGCACTGAATAAAATGTTCGATTTTTAAACGATATCAGTTTGTCAACTTCGTCGCGGATATGGCGAATCGAACCCTGAAATCGATTCAATACCTGCGCAGGTTTTAGAACGGTGTAGTTCAACTAATGTTAAATACTTAAGTTTTGAAATGAAAAATTTATAATATAAGGCCTAAGTTAATTTCTTTCATGAAAATTGTTATTAACTTCATTCAACTTCTGTTAAACTATATGTAAAATCAACCTCATTCTGTTGGCAGGACAAATCTTTATTTGTACCCAAGTAGGTTTTGCCGGACATTGACATACGGCCAAGCACTATTGGCCCAATAACAATAGCCAAGTACTGTTAACCATTAATGGTTAACAGTACTTGGCTATTGTTATTGGGCCAATACTAGAACCAATCATCGGCCGATCCATGGTTTACAGAAAATAGCCAGTATATTGTTACCTTTGAATGGACAAGCACGGGCCCATGAATGGTAAAAATTACTTGGCTATTGTTATTGGCCAGTACTGTAGCCATGAATTTGCCAATCTATGTCATTTTTTTTAAATTTCACTAGAGTATTATCCCTTTTAGAAATACATAGTTTGAAAAATTTCACATATAGTTTAGTTATCGCCTTGTCGGTTGAAAAACTATGCGATAATATAGAAAAGGTTGGTATATGTTTGAATTTATTTTCATTTCTATTTTATTTTAATTATTTTGTAAATAATTTATTTAAATTTATGTATAAAAAATATTATTTTATATTTTTTTTAATGGCGGAGTCAGGGCGGAGTTTGCCATTACTCAGCCATTCTTGTAACTGAACCAGTTGTATGGGGAGTTTTGAATTTTTTCCGTCATTTTATTTTATTTTAAATTAGTTTGTATTTAATTTATTTAAATTTACATATGATAATAATGTATATTTTTTTTAACGGCTCAGTCATGGTTGCCAGTATTTGGCCTAAGAATGGCAACCATTTATTGTCCGAAGTTATCATCCTGTAAAATTATGTTAATGGCCCAGTCGTGGTTGCCAGTACTCGCCCATTGCTGCATTACTGGCTGCCAGTAATGGACCATTACTGGACCAGTTGTTCAACCTTGTATGGGTAGTAGTTTCAATCACAGTGAAAGTGTTTCTAAGTACACTACAAAAAAAAATTCATAAAGATTCAATAAACGCTGTTTATGAAATTTTATAACCAAGTTATACGTTAAATCTATAAATTTTTTCATAAATAATACGAAATATTTATAACATCTGTTTATCGTTTGATAACTCATTTATGTATACTATAAACCACTATTTATAAAAGAATAATCATTTTTTATTGTAAGTTTCTATATTTAGTAAATATATTTTTGAAAGTATGAACATGATTATAAAATTTTCAACCAGAATTCATTAATAAATTCGTGAAATTTATAAACACAATAGTTATTAATTGATAACTTTCATCAATACTTCGTGCACTTCTATTCGTAAGAATAATAATGTGTTTATTAGCGGCAACTCATTACAAGAATTCGCAGACTTAATATATTTTTCTATAGATATTATAACATTTATTTCAGTGTTTTTTCCTTTGTTTGAATAATAAATTGTTTACTTCTGGGTGAGGTTAACTTCAATATTTTCTCAGTGTAGGCTTTTGAATGCCTAAGCCTACTTTCCAAGCAGATTAGGCTATCAATCTCTGAAAAAGGTGTAGTGAAGTTCTAAAGCATTTTCAAGCAACTAATAGATCTGGAGGTATGGATTTGAGAAAAGCATTAAGCAACAAATAAATACAATCTTTAGATTATAGTTTATTTCTATTTACATTTATTAATTTTATAAAATATTTACAATATATTTTATAAAATTAATAAAATTTTAAAATTTTTTTTACAGAAATGCGTGTTTTTTCAATTTTATTTTTCAGATTTACAGATTTATATAAAATGTGTCTGTTCCTAAGCAATCAAAACAGATTTTTATTAAATTTTACCAATGGTTCAATAAGTTTCCAACAATAAGTTTACATATTTATATATATTTTATATGTTCGCCCAATCTTACGAATTATATGCGCTGCCCAATTACCGGCGTGAGGCGTCATAAACTAATAATTCTCAATCCATTGAACGAACGAAAAAAAACCCAAATTTTACTCCAACAAACTTTGTTGTATAAGTCCAACTAACAGGTTAAGTACAAAACAATCAAGGTGCAATAATAATCGGATAGTGCAACGAACCACAGTAACATATACATATTATCTAACGAACTTTGTTTTATGACTAGAACGGACAATAATCTGGCGAATATGCTCTAAAATTAAAAACGGACTGATTTAACGAACGCAAGATATTCAAATATTGAATTTAACGTACTCTGTTTTATAACTAAAACGAACGTGTTCTATGTTTAGTATAAAAATAAAAGTTGATTCGGTCAGATTAACGAACCATAAATACTTATTATAACAAAAAATTGCAACAATAAATAATGTAGGTCTAAATTAAACGAACAATGTTGTATAACAACAAAGAACGAACGTGTTATGATCTATAAATTGTATTTTAATCAGCGCTAAGCCAAACGTCCCAAAAGGGGCTTTTAAAAAAATTTCATTTAATAATTAACGAACGAGACGAGGTTTAAATAAACTAACGCTTGCAAGATTTTTGAAAAAAAATAATAACATACGGGTCAAAATATTTTTTCTTGAAAAATATTAAAAATCGCGCCTTTGAACGAACCATTGTGATACGACCTATAGCGGTGCAAAAACGCTGTTACGAAAGACGAACAATTGTTATCTGTGTACGTTCGTTGATTATAAAATCTATATTAACGGAATAAACCCAAGAATCAAATCAACTTTGATTATATGTAAAAAAAATTTGTAAGGAAAAAAATATAAAAATATGGAGGAGCTGAAATCTTAAGCTCTGAGATATCAAGACTTCGGTCTGGGTTAAGGATTTTGATATAATTTTCTTCAAAAACTTTTATTAGGACATTGTTTTTAGTTTTGGGCAGCGGTGTATATCAAACATAAAAATTTATACAAAAGTACAAGTATTTTTTATCTCTGTTTAGAAATTTATTACAAAACTAACATATTTGAAACATTAATACGCTGCCCGACAATTATAACAGATCATAAATTAATATAATTTAGTAAAAAGTTGATACACTCAGCAAACTGCTCAAAAACCTCTCCATTTAGCGTTTCGAAAAAATATTACAAAATCAAAAATTCGTATTTCTTTCAAAATTCCAAAATATTTAAAAATTATAATAAAATCAAAAATTTATACTTTTTTTCAAAATTCTAAATATTTTCCAAAAATTATTACAAAATCAAAGATCGAAACTTTTTTCAAAAGTCTAAAAATATTGCAAGAATTATAACAAAATCAAAAATTGAAACCTTTTCCAATATTCCTAAAATATTGCAAAAATTATAACAAAATCAAAAAACCAAACTTTTTTCAAAATGCCAAAAATTATATTAAAATCAAAAATTGAAACTTTTTCAAAATGCTAAAAATATTCCGAAAATTCAAAAATTGAAACTTTTTTCAAAATTCTAAAAATATTGCAAAAATTCATGATTCACAAATTCAAAAATTCAAACTTTCTCCAAAATTTCAAAAATATTGCAAAAATTATAAATAAAATCAAAATCAAAACTACAAACTTTTACAAAATTCCAAAAATATTCCATAAATTATAACAAAATCAGAGACATAAACTCTTTTCAAAATTAATCCAAAAATTATAATAAAATCAAAAATTAAAACTTTTTCAAAATTTTAAAATTTCCGAAAATTTTACAAAATTTAAAATTGAAACTTTTTTCAAAATTCTAAAACTATTGCAAGAATTCATAATTCACAAATTCCAAAATTCAAACTTCTAAACAAACTTCTAAACATCCAAACAAACTTCGAAATTCTTTTAGGATTTTTTTGATATTGCAAAAATTAAAACAAAATCAAATAAACAACTTTTGTCAAAATTCCAAAAATTATAACAAAATCAAAAATACAAACTTTTTTCAAATGCCAAAAATGTTCCAAAAATTATAATAAAATCAAAAATTAAACTCTTTTCATAATTCTAAACATATTTCGAAAATTCTTACAAAATTGAAACTTTTTTCATAATTCTAAAGATATTGGATAAATTCATAATTCACAAATTTAAAAATTTAGTTTTTTCAAAATTCATAATATATTACAAAAATTATAACAAAATCAAATATACAAAAATTTTTCAAAATTTCAAAATCATAACAAAATCAAAAATTTCCATGTCCAATTACTTTTTTCATGTTCAACTACATTTCATTTCATACAAATACTTAACTTTATTTTTATCCAAAAAATTGATTAAAAAAATTGAAAATCATTCTTTTGACAAACTTGACAATATTTTTTTGACAAACTTATAATGCAATAATCTAGTTTTTGGTCTCACATGGAGGGATCAATTTTTTTTATTTATAATTTTGTTTTATTTTTGCGGGTGTGACAACCCGTATTGACATACGAGCTAGCGTGAGATATCAGATACCACTGGCAATGGCAGTGAAATATCACTAGCCAAGGTGATACATTATAGGGGTGCTGCTCTCTATTCAGTCAACATCACCTTCAATCTTAGCTATATGGAGTATTCTTTGATGATGCCACGTTATTGCTTATTCAAAGAATCGTGCTTTCATATAACTCAATGTGAAAGTCGCATGATCAAGGAATGTGCCACTAGCTAGATTAATGGCAACCAGATTTTAGATTTGTTCATGCAAATTGTTAATATAAATTTACTGTCTACCTTTTATTTTATTTTTTTTTCTATACTATTTAGTTATTCCTTCTATAAAAAAATATAAACAAAAAAACAAATGTGCGTCCACACTTTAGAGCGCATGTTCTTGAGGGACCTTGGTCTTAAAAGGTTTTTATGTATTGTTGTGACACGTATTGTAATTCATACTACACAACACATTTTATAAAAAATCAAAACCATCAAGATTTCTCCAAATTCAATGTTCCTACTTGTAATCACTTAAAATGAACGTTTTTTAAGCAGAAGATATGCAAATTTTTCAGCTGCCGTACCAAAAACTTCTAAGTCTAACCACGACCTAGATAAATTGGTAGATACGCTGACTGATTCTTTCAGAACTGAAAAAGTAAACCCACTCTTGGATCATGCGCTCTCAGCAGATCAACTGGCAAATTGTATCTGCCATGGCGAATGAAGAAACTCCAGGCTTCTCCCCTTACACTCGAGCTTAAAAAGCATTCAATGCAAAGAAAACTAGGGATGTATTGAACTGGGAATCCTATATGTTCGTCCTTTAAAATTAAGCTGATTTGAGAAATGTGAAGAATGATTCCGAGAGGTGCTATACACTATAGAGTAGCGCCTCTAGGAATTATTCTTCAACATTTTTCAGCTCACTTCAATTTTTGAGGACGGACATATAGGATTCCCAGTCTAATAAACTACATTTATAATATACTACTATATTTATAGTATACAACAGTTTTAATAATCTACAGAGGTCCCTAAGTGATTAAAACTTCGCAAAGTATTATTAACAAATTAGACCATCCTGAATTATCTTCAACGACAAGATGGCTAGCTTCTGTGCGGCATCCTTAGAGTTCTTGCTAGAAATGCATTTAATTGCAGTTCCTGCTAGAAACCATGCCGCTCTAAGATACCTGTAGTCTTAGATACTTGGCAACAGGGCTAATCACGACTTTGCCGAACAAATCATTACCACAAGCAACATTTTACTGACTGTTAAAAATTATAATCCCTTAATAATCTTAATAATTTAATAATTTAAAATTTAAATCTGCAGGACCAGATAGGGTCATACCTGCGAATATTCAGAGAACCATACCATACAAGGTTGTACAACTGGTCCAGGAATGGTCCATTACTGGCAACCAGTAATGCAGCGATAGGCGAGTACTGGCAACCACGACTGAGCCATTAACATAATTTTACTGGATGATAACTTCGAACAATAAATGGCTGCCATTCATAGGCCAGAGAAAAAACAACAGCACTGGCCCATACAAGGCTGTAGGGTCCGCCTAGTAACGGATCAATAATTGTGACCAGTATTGTAGTAATGGTCTGTAAAGCCTGGACTTTTATACTATAAAAAATAGAAACATACAGTATCTATTTATCCAAGGGATTAAATTATTTTAAAAAATACATGAATGTACGGATAATGCGCGGACTCTACTAAGGAAAAGTCTCTAATATAACACGAATAATTTAATTTTATTTTACAAGACCATGATAGACCACGGACCATGGACCAAGACCAGACAATTCAAAATAAAATTGAAGAATTTAAAAATTAGAATATGAAAATAAACTTATCTTAATTTGTTGATAGGTGTTTTGATGCTTCGTTAATAAGCCAAAAAAGTCCATTTATTTTTCACCTCTTGCAGTACTTCCTTTACAGTTTAAACATTTTCAGCGACTTCTTGCAGTGCTTTATTTTTCACAAAAGCACTAGCACGTTACTTCGTTCGATCATCCGGAATCGTGCTGATCTTTTTCTTTTTTAACAAAATATGCTTTTAACAAAATACACACATTTTTTTTTCTTTTCTTATATTATTATTTTTTCTTTCGTTTAATATATTTATTCATTCATTTTTTTTCTTGAAAGTATTTTAACCAGACATATAGGACACGAAACCTTATTAAAATTATTTCCATTTATAAACTATTTTTTTCTTTTAACTTGTAACATTGAGACAAGATTATATATTTAATTTTTAATAACTTAAACACAATATTTTTTCAATAAACTTGATGTAATTTCACCTGCGCAATAAAACTTTCCCCTACTTTACAAATCACATGCACAATAAAAAAAACATATATTCTTTCTTTTTCAAAATTTTTCTTTCTTTTATTTTTAAAGTATAAAACACCATTTTATTTACATAATTACAATTTTATTTTTACTTTTAATTATAACAACCACAACTTCTTATTTTTAAGTTCTAATCACCACTCTACCACAAATTGAAAAATGTTTGCTATTTATATATTTTTAATTACTCTAAACAAGAGAGAAGAAGAGCATATATTCTTAACTCGTCGTGCATATTGTTGTAAACAATACATGTCACTGATTTTTAGGGGCAGTCTTGTACTATGTCATATTTCTAGAAAATGAATCGAGGCAAATGTAATATTTATACCTAAGGTGGGCTAGGAATCACATTGCAATCCCAAAGACGTTAGAACCATTAGTCTCTATTCCTATTTCTCGACTGAAAGGATTAATAGAAGACATTTTATGAAAACCCGACCGAACCTGCAAGGTTGTCAGCATACCAACAAGTATACTGCAAAGGCAAACCTTCAACAACGTTAGTTTTGTAGCGATTACCCATACCCTTGTGGAATTGGGAGTAGAGGCATGGTTTTAAGGGCATGGTTGTCAGAGGCTGTCTTGGTGAGTACTCTTTTGTTGCGTTAGAAGAGCCACACTGCGAGGTAGAGTATCGACACCTCTTCCTTGGAACTTGTTCATTATTGATCTATTGCTAAGCCTGGAATGTCGTGGCTTTATGGTGGCCGCTTATGGGGATGATGTTGTTATTGGTGTCTTTGGTAAATATAGTGATACTCTTTGAGATCTAATGCACAGTGCTCCTTAAATTGATATCCTCAGTCTCAACGAAGTTTGTCTGAGTATCACTGACAATACTTATTACTTAGGGCTCGTTCTGGATAGTACACTAAGCTGGAAGCCCGACATGATCGAAATGGCAAGGAAATCTACTGTAACACTTTGCTCATGCAAAAGTGCTATTGGACGAATATGAGGTCGATCTCGAGCGTTTTCCACGTTTTATACTGTATAAACAGCTCCAAAGTTCAACCAATCCTGCTATATAAGATCGCGGTTTGGCATCAGGTCCTAAAAAATGGTCAAGCAGAAACTCTTGATGAAAGTTCAGACAGCAGCATCACTGTGCATTAGTGACGTTCTAAAAAGCACATATACCGCAGCATTAGAAATTCTCTTTCACCCTACTCCTATCGGTATCTTAGCCAGACAGTAACCGCAATTATCGACGGAAGTCTAACTGAAGTGTAAATTATAGAAATATCCCTCCAACCATTCCATTCCGAAGCTATCCTTGAATTTCGCTTCACAACTGCTATTCCTTCCAGAAAAGACTGAACAAGTTAGATAAATAAACAAGTGTTGTCCAATTCTACGGACGGGTCAAAAATGAATGAGAAGGATGGTTATGAAGAATTCTGCAAAGAAATAAACCTAAACCTCTCTTTTCGTTTAACTGATCACTGTAGTATCTTTCAGGTTGAACTTGCAGCTACAAAACAGTTCTCAGACTCGTCGAAGTGTTATCAAATATCTGCAAGGGATATCGGCATTTTTACGAACAGTCTGACTGCAATAAAGGCTTAAGAGTCAAGTTTTCTCACGTCGACAGTAGCTTGGAACTATTTCGCATCTCTTAACTAGATGTATGAGCAATTTAACATCCACTTTGTCTAGGTGCCAGAGAATTTCAGTATAACGGGAAATTTAAAGACCTACGAACTCGCTCGGTAAGACACCTCCTTTCTTGTGTCACCAAGAGTGGGGGAAGCAAGTGGTATTCCCTAGGGTGGGAATACCACTTGCTTTTTTCAAAGTGGTACTCCAAAAATAGGCGTGTACGCGCAAAAATACAAGATGGTTAGAGGGCACCACTTTTGAGATTGCTAGGCAGGTCTTGCTGCACTTTTAACCATCCTGCTCTAAGCAGTGATTATATACAAACCAAAAAGCTTTGCAGACATAAACACTGAAAAAAAATATTACGACGCTGATGCATAGGCTAACCTCACCACAGCTCTGGAAACAAAATGTTCTGGATACATATTGAGCCAATAACCATCAAATACTTCAATTAAAGGCTAACTAATGTTATACATTTCACGTTTTAATTATTTAAGAACATTAAAGAAAGTTGTAGTACCCAAACAGACATAAATTCTGTTGTATACGAACGAAAAAAGGAAAAAAAATTTTACCGGAAGTGACATACTGGAAGTTGGAACGCAGAACTGTTACAAATCCTACTCTTAGTTTATATATCAAGTTTAATCAAAATCAATCATCAGGAACCAATGTCATTG
Organism: Diogma glabrata; assembly: GCA_963693315.1. Lineage (NCBI taxonomy): Eukaryota > Metazoa > Arthropoda > Insecta > Diptera > Cylindrotomidae > Diogma > Diogma glabrata. The sequence goes on along the minus strand of OY856187.1, from coordinate 289,059,727 downwards.
AAGTTTAAAAAAAACAGGTGCTCGGGAGGCCCCTAACCACTTATCTCAATACTATCCAAAAACTAAGCAGTTCTAAATATTTCCATTTGTTTGTGGTTCGTTGATACTTTTGTACTAAAAAACTCGTTAAGGTAGTGTAAATACAAGTAAAGAATTGACCATAGTTTGACTTTGATGTATAATAAAAACTCTCATTGTGAACTACTTTGATCTTATTTATAAATTACAGCAATATTGTAAAAATGTATAGAACAACAACATATCATATTCAACAAACAAATTATAAAATAAAAGATTGTTATATCGATAGGGATGGTTGACATAAGAAATAATCATAATGACTTTCTTATAAAGTAAATAAAATTGGCAAAGATCAAAAATATAAATAAAATTTCCCTTGTTTTGTAGAAAGATCCCATTCCACTATGGTTGTGATACCCTATTTATATTTTTGCAGGGTGTTTGGAGGACAGTTAATTTGTTTACTGTAAAGGAAGAGCACTTATTGATTAAGTGTGTTAAATGATAAATTTAATTAAGTTTATTTTCATGTTGAATGAAGATGATTAAACAATGAAGCAATCGGAAGTAATTTAAGTAACTAAGTGAAAAACTAGAAATTCTTGATATGTGTATCTGATTCGATTGTTTTAAACTATTCTTTATAAAACTTTTAGTAAACAGCAGTCAGTAACTCAAGTCTTCAAAAATTATGGTTTACTTACACTAAATTACTACCAAACACTAATATACACTCTATATCAGAAACAGTATCATCGCTAAATTATTTTTCATATTAAATTTAACAGTTGAATATCGTGATACGTTAACGTAACAAAAATACAGAATGTAAGTCTTATTTAGGACTCATTTTGATGTTCCTGAATACTTAATTCTAAATATCTTATTTTGATTTAAAAAATTTGTGAACAAAGATACAAAAACTAAAAGCTGGTAAAACTTAAATATTTCTATTTATAACACAAGCGCTTTATTATATTTTTTTATCATGATGATGAGATAAACAACCAACTTAATCTAAATATATGTAATCAAATTTTTATAAAGGGAGGTTTTTATATCTGCTATATGAAACGTAAATTTTGCTAGGGTGTTGCCATTTTCTATTATTATTTTAACTAAACATTTTTGGCGTTTGTTAATTTGTTAACATTACTCTTCACCGAAGAAACTTTTAAAAATTCTGTACCACAATAATTTGAAAGTGGATGTTTTTAAATTTGTCTATATAATATCAACATAATAGCAGTTTGAAAACAGTTGTGGTTTTAATCTTAAAACTCAGAACTAGACGCTAAATCTTACGTAAAAGATTGACCTTCCAATAAACCAGTTTAGTGAGGTTAATAAAATCCCCTCCGACATATTCATAGATTCTTTATTATGTATTTTAATTAAAACCAATATCATTTATCAGATATCAGACGTTTTTAGGATGCTTAAACCACTCAAAAATATTAAACTTAAAAACCGCATCTAACTCTGAAAAAAGATCCAACCAACTTGTGTTAAAAATAATTTAGGGGTGACCGATTATATTTTTTTTTTGTAAAATTATTGGTTTGATATGGTTGTTTGGTGTTTAGCTAGTAATTCTTTTTTTATTTGAAATATACTTGTGTATTTTATTAATAAAGATTTAGTAAAATATAACCATAGAGGGGTAAATAGAATTGAACTGGTGGTTATTGTTTAAGTTGAATTTATTAAAGCAAATAATTGAAAAGAAATTTTTTAATTATATTCTATTTGTTATAAAAAGGGGATGAAGGAATAACACTGATTATTTTGGTTGATGAGTATGATTTTAAACGTTAAAAATGAGATTTGTTTAGCTGGTCAATAATTGTTCTTTAAAATGTTGTAAATTTGATTTGTAATGATTTGCAATAATCAAAGGAAGGAATTCAAATAAATAGGCAGAAATTCACAAAAAAGGTTTTAACAAGAATCTAAGCATTATAACGCTAATGCTTAAACATATGGGGTGGCTAAGAATTTGGGCTAATGCTTTCGAAAGGGCGTTAAATAGAATAAATCTCATGCCACCCATATCTTATTAGAATTCGGTCTGGGTAAAATTACGTTTATATTTCTTAGAAGATCTGTATTTTTATTTTTTTTTGTTTTTAATAAAATGTGTTGTGTAATAGGATTTAGAATATGTGTCACAACAACACATAAATACCTTTTAAGACCTAGGTCTAGACCTGGGTCCCACAACAACTGGCGTTCTAAGGTGTAGATTAACGCTATTTTTAAACATCTGCGGGTTGAAGCCACCTGAGACTAAGTGTTAAGGCAAACTATTCCATTTGTACGCAGTTCGGACAAAGAAGTCTCTCTGCGATAAAGTTATTTTTAATAAATCTTAAAGAGAAACCTTTAATATACACCTAGATGGTTCCAATGATACATTTTGTGATCCGTTTTAGTTTCCAATAAAAGCTTGACTAACGTTTTAGGTAGATTTAATAGAAAAATCTACCTAATGCAATGTGAACCATCTCGGTATTTTGGAAAAATTTTGGTAGCCAACGACTATATATGATAAGCGGAGACAAATATTTCCGGAGATTATATATGAAACATATATTAGACCGCCAATAAATCACTTTTGTTTCGGACTTGAAACGCTCTTACATATGCGTATTGGGTCCTGTTCACGCATTATCGTGAATTGTTAAATAGTTTACCTGAAAAATCAAAATATTTTAAATTAGAATCAAAACAAAACCAATTAAAGATTTATAAAATTATGCAAAACATTACCAAAACAATCCTTTTGAAATGTCAACGAAACTTTCAATTTTGAATTGACGTGTTCGGTATATTTTGATCATTCATTCGATATTTTCAATTTTCACATTGAATTTATGTGTTCGTTATTCTATATTATTAATTCGATAGTTTCGAGATCGTTGGTAAACTTGACAGCTGTGATTTGTAGAGTTTTGGCTTTCTATATAATGGACTGTTTTGGTAGTTTTGCTCTCTTATTTCTTACGAATTTATATCTGAATAGTATAGTCAGTAAAAAGTGTTGTTTGTATTACCATGTAGTTGGTTGAGTATGAGCTAAGCTCTCTCTTTTAGTTTTAAGTGAATTTTAAATATTTTGTATTCCCATGTGTTAAAATCAGTAATTGTAAAATTAATAAATGAAGTTTTTATAAAGTTGTGTGCATCAGGTCAGTTTTTTAATGTAAATATAAATTAACCAAATAGTTTTTTCTTTGTTCTCTGACAAATATTCGTCGAGTGTGCATGCAGTAAAAACCTCGTATAAGTTTTCATCGATTGGAACGGGTGATGTTTCCATGCATCGTTCATCGCAATTACATAACTTCAAATATTATATGAGCTGATATTTTCATCATTGCATAGTTCATCTCATATGTACATAATCTCAACTATTATATGATCTGATATTTTCGTCATTACTTCAGTGAATCATCGCAATTACATAACTTCAAATATTAAACGAGCTGATATTTTCATTTCGCAATTACATAACTTCAAATATTATATGAGCTCAAATATTATTTTCATCATTGCATAGTTCATGTCATATGTACATAACTTCAACTATTATATGAGCTGAAATTTTCATCATTGCATAGTTCATCTCATATGTACATAATCTCAACTATTATATGATCTGATGTTTTCGTCATTACTTCAGTGAATCATCGCAATTACATAACTTCAAAATATTATATGAGCTGATATTTTCATCATTGCATAGTTCATGTCATATGTACATAACTTCAACTATTATATGAGCTGATATTTTCATCGTTGCATAGTTCATCTCATATGTACATAATCTCAACTATTATATGATCTGATATTTTCGTCATTACTTCAGTGAATCATCGCAATTACATAACTTCAAATATTATATGAGCTGATATTTTCATCATTGCATAGATCATATCATATGTACATAACTTCAACTATTATATGAGCTGATATTTTCATCATTGCATAGTTCATCTCATATGTACATAATCTTAACTATTATATGATCTGATGTTTTCGTCATTACTTCAGTGAATCATCGCAATTACATAACTTCAAATATTATATGAGCTGATATTTTCATCATTGCATAGTTCATCTCATATGTGCATAATCTCAACTATTATATGATCTGATGTTTTCGTCATTACTTCAGTGAATCATCGCAATTACATAACTTCAAAATATTATATGAGCTGATATTTTCATCATTGCATAGTTTATCTCATATGTACATAATCTCAACTATTATATGATCTGATATTTTCGTCATTACTTCAGTGAATCATCGCAATTACATAACTTCAAATATTAAACGAGCTGATATTTTCATTTCATATGTGCATAACTTCAACTATTATATGAGCTGATATTTTCGTCATTACTTCTGTTAATCATCTCGTTTGCATAACTTCAATTATTATATGAGCTGAGATATTTTCATCATTGCATCATTCATCTCACTTACATAATTTCAACTATTATATGAGCTGAGACATTTTCGTCATTGCCTCAATCAAAACATCTCATATGTACATGATTTTCAACTATTATATGAGTCGATATTAGTCTCTGTATTTCTCTGGGTCTCACATTACCTTGATATTTGCATCACGGTGTTGGAAGTTGATGTGCCAACCAACTCACATCAAAACATATCGTCAAGAAAAAAATACAGTCCACCTCTCATCGACGCCGCATCATTTGGTCCTTCGAGCCGGATATATACGCAGCTCGTCTCAAAATAACTTCGGAAGAAATAAGACCAACCAACGTTTTTGGATAATTTAAGGTACCATTTAGTATAATTTATAAGTAACTTAATTATTTAAATTTTCGTCAAATATCATTAACATTATGCATTTCTCTAGCATTTATATTGTCATTGTTTATTAACACGACTTGCGTGATCATATAATCGTGACTTTTTCGGGACATTCACTACTACGGGGTGTACAATATCGCTCAGTCGATTGTTTAATTGTCTATGGTGGATGACTTGTCGGATTGTTCCATTCTATTGACATATTCCGTTCTGAACAATGTTCATCCGTTTTTCTCTTCGATATTAATTTTCCATAGGTTAACATGCCGGATTCCCCTGACGTAGACCTCTTGAAAAAACAACGTCGTACAAAATCTCGTCATACCTGAATGGAATTTGAATTCCAAAATAATTTTGTTGTCATCGTTAATATTTTTAAAAAAATCTTTATACATCTCGTCGTATTCTAATGGAATTTGAATTCCAAAATAAATTTCTTATTTTCATTAATATTTTAATTCAGTTCGTCGTACTTTAATGGAATTTGAGTTCCAAATAAATTTGTTGTCGTCGCTACTATGTTGCAAATCGTCATTCATTTTTCGTCGTGCCTTATTGGAATTCGATTGTTCGTTAATAATTGGAGTCATTATTCGTTTCGTCGTACTTAGTAGAATGTGATCTCCAGATATAATTGTTGTCTTCGTTAATATGTTCAAAATCGTTATTCGTTTTTCGTCGTACTTAGTAGAATGTGATTTCCAGATACAATTGTTGTCTTCGTTAATATTTTAGAAAACCGTTCTGTCGTATTTTTAAATCATTCGTCGTACCTGATTAGATTAATTGTTATTTTTAGGATTCTGTTATATTATGTATTATATTCATCGGATTCTAGTAGATTAAATAGCATATTCATCGGATGTTCCAATATTAAATTACCAATTTATTCATCGGATCATTTCAAAATCACCGTTTTTAGGTGTCGAGTAATTAATTATTTAATCCACATCGTTCGTCAATCAACATGGAAGTTTTGATATTGGTTTGTCCAACATTCGCTGGTATTTGGATGTGTTAGCTTCATTAATTTTTCGTCGTTCTCCTTGTTGCTATCATAATTCCAACAGATGTTCACTCTTGTCTCATTCTTCGTTGCCTTGGCAGAGTGTGCCTCACAGCCCACCTTCGTCGTATAGTCGTTGAGACAAAATCAAACAAATTTCTTCAATGTGAATTAGCTCTGATCTTGCTAATAGGCTCACATGCCTCATTTGTAGTAATTGGTTATTCGTCATATCTTACTAGAATTCGTTTCTCAATTTAATGTTCATTAATAGTTGGAGTCATTATTCGTTTCGTCGTACTTAGTAGAATGTGATTTCCGAATAAAATTGTTGTTCGTTAATATTTTAGATATTTTTCTCGTACGGTTCGCCGTACCCTAACACCATTCATCGTATTTTATTAGTTTGATTGTTATATTCTTAGGAACCTGTTAAATTATTTTATACCCATTAAATTCTAGTAGATTAAATACTATTCATCGCATGTTACATTATTGAATTACCAACTCATTCATCAAATCCTGTCAAATTCATCGTTATTAGATGTGAAATAATTAGTTATTCAATTCACATCGTTCATCAGTTAACATGGAAGGTTTATATTGGTTCGTCGAACATCCGCTGGTATCTGGATGTGTTAGCTTCATTAATGTTTCGCCGTTCTCCTTGTTGCTATCATAATTCCTACAGATGTTCGCTCTTGTCTCATTCTTCGTTACCTTGGCAGAGTGTGTCTGACAGCCCACTTTCGTCGTATAGTCGTTGAGACAAAATCAAACAATTTTTCCAATGTTAACCAATGTGTCCTTGCAAAATGGCTAACATGCCTCATTTGTATTTAGTAGTATTCGTCATTAGAATTCGTTTTAATTCAATATTTGGTAGTTAATGGTTCGGTAGTATCTTAAGCCGTTATAGGTTTAATTATAATTTAATAAAATGTTTGTCTTCAGTAGGAATTAAAGTCATTAGTTATTTTCACGCGTCTTTCGTCTAGTTTATGTTACAAACCGAAAATGATTTCGTTTGAATTAGAATTTTATATTTTGTCATTTCCGTCTGCCAAATTGATAATTCAGGTTGTAGCACCGAGCTTTAATCGTTGACATTTAACTTTTGCAGGCCCCCTCTATTAGCTCAAGATGCGTGCTCAACTGCAACTGACAAATTGTTCATATGCATGCTCGCGTGTTTCGTCTCAAAGCAGTCCAGTTGGAAATCGGTATTAACTAATCAGCTGATCCTTTTAGAGCTTGGTTTCGTCGTATGTATGGTATCACGTAGCGGATTGTGATGTTTTTAAAAATTCTGCTTCCACAACATTGCCAACTTCATTGAAGCTCGTAATCTTCAGCATATCCAACAAGCAGCATTCATGTGGTCTACTCTTCGTCACAGAGTGTGTCCGACAACTCAATTTCGTTGTACAATCGTTGTGTCATTTTAAATTGAGCCTATTGTCATCTCCATTAACCCAGCTGAATCCATTCTGAAACGCTCAGTAGCACGAATCAGCGTAATCTCACATCTTGTTGTTGAAGATTTGCAGCAGTTTGTTGTATCAAGTAATTACAAACTAGTGGTGGTTTATATTTCACTAATTAATATTTGCAATCGTCCACGTAACTCAAGCAACAATGTTCTGCGACCAGTCTGTTCAGTCTGACAAGTCACTCACCTCGACTACAGTGATCCCTGAATATTCATACACTTAAAATTTACTTTAGTTGCTGTCCGTAACTGGTTTTAAGGGATTACGTAATTGCAACCATGTCGCAGCCTGGACCGTTTCATTTTGTTAAAGTAAATACTTTAAGGTCGCCAGTATGTTCACGCATTATCGTGAATTGTTAAATAGTTTACCTGAAAAATCAAAATATTTTAAATTAGAATCAAAACAAAACCAATTAAAGATTTATAAAATTATGCAAAACATTACCAAAACAATCCTTTTGAAATGTCAACGAAACTTTCAATTTTGAATTGACGTGTTCGGTATATTTTGATCATTCATTCGATATTTTAAATTTTCACATTGAATTTATGTGTTCGTTATTCTATATTATTAATTCGATAGTTTCGAGATCGTTGGTAAACTTGACAGCTGTGATTTGTAGAGTTTTGGCTTTCTATATAATGGACTGTTTTGGTAGTTTTGCTCTCTTATTTCTTACGAATTTATATCTGAATAGTATAGTCAGTAAAAAGTGTTGTTTGTATTACCATGTAGTTGGTTGAGTATGAGCTAAGCTCTATCTCTTTTAGTTTTAAGTGAATTTTAAATATTTTGTATTCCCATGTGTTAAAATCAGTAATTGTAAAATTAATAAATGAAGTTTTTATAAAGTTGTGTGCATCAGGTCAGTTTTTTAATGTAAATATAAATTAACCAAATAGTTTTTTCTTTGTTCTCTGACAAATATTCGTCGAGTGTGCATGCAGTAAAAACCTCGTATAAGTTTTCATCGATTGGAACGGGTGATGTTTCCATGCATCGTTCATCGCAATTACATAACTTCAAATATTATATGAGCTGATATTTTCATCATTGCATAGTTCATCTCATATGTACATAATCTCAACTATTATATGATCTGATATTTTCGTCATTACTTCAGTGAATCATCGCAATTACATAACTTCAAATATTAAACGAGCTGATATTTTCATTTCGCAATTACATAACTTCAAATATTATATGAGCTCAAATATTATTTTCATCATTGCATAGTTCATGTCATATGTACATAACTTCAACTATTATATGAGCTGAAATTTTCATCATTGCATAGTTCATCTCATATGTACATAATCTCAACTATTATATGATCTGATGTTTTCGTCATTACTTCAGTGAATCATCGCAATTACATAACTTCAAAATATTATATGAGCTGATATTTCCATCATTGCATAGTTCATGTCATATGTACATAACTTCAACTATTATATGAGCTGATATTTTCATCGTTGCATAGTTCATCTCATATGTACATAATCTCAACTATTATATGATCTGATATTTTCGTCATTACTTCAGTGAATCATCGCAATTACATAACTTCAAATATTATATGAGCTGATATTTTCATCATTGCATAGATCATATCATATGTACATAACTTCAACTATTATATGAGCTGATATTTTCATCATTGCATAGTTCATCTCATATGTACATAATCTCAACTATTATATGATCTGATGTTTTCGTCATTACTTCAGTGAATCATCGCAATTACATAACTTCAAATATTATATGAGCTGATATTTTCATCATTGCATAGTTCATCTCATATGTGCATAATCTCAACTATTATATGATCTGATGTTTTCGTCATTACTTCAGTGAATCATCGCAATTACATAACTTCAAAATATTATATGAGCTGATATTTTCATCATTGCATAGTTTATCTCATATGTACATAATCTCAACTATTATATGATCTGATATTTTCGTCATTACTTCAGTGAATCATCGCAATTACATAACTTCAAATATTAAACGAGCTGATATTTTCATTTCATATGTGCATAACTTCAACTATTATATGAGCTGATATTTTCGTCATTACTTCTGTTAATCATCTCGTTTGCATAACTTCAATTATTATATGAGCTGAGATATTTTCATCATTGCATCATTCATCTCACTTACATAATTTCAACTATTATATGAGCTGAGACATTTTCGTCATTGCTTCAATCAAAACATCTCATATGTACATGATTTTCAACTATTATATGAGTCGATATTAGTCTCTGTATTTCTCTGGGTCTCACATTACCTTGATATTTGCATCACGGTGTTGGAAGTTGATGTGCCAACCAACTCACATCAAAATATATCGTCAAGAAAAAAATACAGTCCACCTCTAACTTAAATAAAAAAAATAAATAAAAAAGGTCGAAAATTGGGGGCGACAAACCTAGTAAACAATTTGCGCTTGCGCATTTTCTATAAAAAAAGTGGGGATTTTGTGCGTCAATCTTTGACTCACTGTAAGACATGAACAAGTAGTACGATTTTCAACTTCGATGCCTCGTTTCGCATCTAAATTTTATGATATTTCATAGTTTTTCTGAGTTTTGCCGGTTTAAATTGAGTAAATTCAGCCACCATCGAAAATATAGTGACCATGTAGGCAAAATACTCCACTTTTTCCAATTATTTCCTCTGCTCATGCACGTAAACCTAATTAGTACGTCAAATTACTATTTCTGTACTTAAAACAGAGACTTTATTTTACACTCTAAAAAATAGAAATAATGAGGTGTAAAATCACGGCGATAATAACTGTAAATTAACATCGTTTTTTGTGTACTTTTCTAACCAAGGTTTAATCTTAAACCAATAGTTCGTATCTAAAAATCATAACTTTAAAAATTCGAACAAATGTGTAATATTGCGATAACCTATGTTTTTTTACGTCAACTTGTGCATCTAGTACACCCAAAGTTGTATTATTCATTTCATTTGTGTTCTGTTCCCGTCCAGCTACGTAAATTTAAACATTTGTATTGTAAAATCGCAACACTGGTTGTAAAACTAAGCTGTACAGTATATGCTCAATGTAATATTTTATAGATATATACTTTTCTTTGTTTCATTGAGCGTGTTGCAAGGTATTGGATCCAAACTAAAAATTAAATTAACAAAAGTTCATTAATTAATTTTAGTTAATAGTATAAAATATTTAATTATTACTTTCATTAAATAACTAAAACAAAAGTATTTATTTTATTTATTTTACTAGGAAAATAGTGTATTATTAGGATGAACAATGCTTTGTTTAAATCACTCTTTACGATTACATGTGGACTAAAACTAATAATGCAATATTGCCCACTATCATTAAAATTAATTCCTTATATGTAAGTCCGTAGACCATTTTCATCGGCCCTTTATAGGATATCAATACTTTTTGTTGTGAGGAATTTTAAAGAGATTTTGGGTTAAATAGTGAATCAAAATCAAGTATAGTTTCGTGGAAATATGCTCCTTTTTTTAGTGTAAGAATCTGTCAAAAAGGTTTTTAATTTACATAACCCGATGTAAATTTACACAATTTTTTGTGTTTTTTTTTTTGTATATATACTTAATTTGTAGTAAATTTACATCAAAATATAGGCAAACATACATCAAATATGGCTTATAACTAATACTTTTTGTGTAATAATGCATACTTAGACGAACTGTTGAATTACGACAAAATGTGTAAATTTTTTTATTTTACGCACTGTTGTAAATTTACGTTTATAATAGGAGGCATTCAGTTACCTCCTATTATAATGGTAAATTTACACAATTTTTTTTTAGAGTGTAGTTTAAGTTAAGTTAAGCATTTGAAATTCGGTACTCTATGTACCGAGCTATGGGTCCATAGGCAACCAGCGACACATCGAATTAAATGGTATTTTTGTAAATATTAATTCCTTTTATTTTAATAATTTTTTTTCGATATTTTTAAACATTAAATATAAGCGAAATTATATTTTTGATTAACTTTTGGTCTATTTGCCATCTGCTTATGTGCATTAGCTACAAAAACTATTTCTTACTATTTTAAAAACTATTTTCTTTCACTAACTATTTCTCACAAAATCGTTTGAAAAACTAAACAAAAACTGCCGCCTCAAGAAATATTTTACAACTAAGAATTATACTGACAATTCAACTCAAAAACAAAAGTTTCAATAAGGTCCAATCAAAACGCTTCATTTACTATTTTTTAGCAAATCAAAACGATTTGTTTCGATTATTTTTTTCTGTTAGGAAGGAACAGCGAATATTTTCGAATATTTTCCGCCTACTTAATATATTAATTTAAAACAAATATGCACATACAAAATTATGTGAAAATGCAATTTGCAAATAGTAAAAATGTCCGTTTTCATTCATAAATGATTGCATGTTTATGTTTATTTATCAAAAATAAATTACAAATTTATAACATTTATGCGCCTACTAAGAAGAAATAATATTTAATTTTGTTTGACAACAAAGGATTATGTTGTTTGAAATAATGTTACTATTTCTGTTCGTTAAATTGTCTGCTAAATACCACTCGTCATCAAATTATTAGTCGATTATTTTTCAACATTACCACTCATGCCATTTGAGGTCAAAAATTTCCTCAAATGACAAAACCTCAAATGACATTCGTAATAATGATTATGAAAAATAATCGACTATTATTTGACGACTCGTGATATTATATATGAAAATTTTTTGCCTTAGTTTTACTTTAACTTAACCCAATAAAATTCTCTAAAATGTAATGACATCATTCAATTTCACCAATTACATTTGAATTATACTAATAACAAATAGTTATACATCTGGCCTACTGGGATATTAAAAATTATCAAATAATTTTTGAAATAATTAACTAATATCGCAGTAGGCTACGTATAATTCATAAAAAATATATAAAGAAATGAAAAATGGCAAAAAATTTTCTAAACGAATTCCCGTTGATAAATTCTCATAATTTTTTGGAAAATTCCTTAAGCAAGTGGCATTGATAATAGCCCTCGGCCTATGGCCTCGTGATCAGTATTTATTGTTTTGTAATTTTTTTTATTTTTGATCTACGGGTGTAACAACCCCGCATACTCCAGTCCCTGCTATTGCATACGAGTTAACATGAGATATGACATACCACTGACAATAGCAGTGAGATATCACTTGCCAAGGTGACATCTTAGGGATGGTGGTGGATGAACTGTATTCAGTCAACGGCAGCACTCTCAATCTTAGCTGTGAAATCATCATTGATGATGTGACGCTGTTGTTTCCTCGAAGAAACGAGCCTTAATATAACTATGTGTGGGGTTTAATCATTAAGAAAGAAAGTGCGTCACAGGGTCAAGGAATATGCCACCGGCTGGATTATTGGCAACTACTTTTTTGTTTTGTTTCTGCACAGTTTTGTAAAAATTTTCTAATTACTTTTTAATTTATTTTTATTTTCTCTATTCTGTCACAAAATATTGGCATATATTATATTTTGTCAGTGACAGGATTTATTGTTTAGTATATCTTACTTATTAAACGAGCAATAATTGTTTATGTCTAAATTTTTCTCGAAAACGGCACTATAATTTTTTCTGAAAATTGGCATACTACCATTTTCCGGTGCGAAAAAACGATCTAGATAGGTCACGACTTTGAGAAAAGTCTTTTAGAGCCTTAATTAAGGAAAACCATTTTTCATATGAATGACGTCACAAATACTTGGAATAGTTATAATAAATTTTGTCGAAAATATTTTAAAAATCACTCTACAATTTAATTTGACTGTCGATAGTTTGTTATAATTTTTGGAATACTTTTGGAATTTCGAATAAAGTTTTTGTTTTTGATTTTGTTATAATCTTAGAACTTTGAAAAAAGTTTCAATTTTTGATTTTATTTATAATTTTATTAATATGCATTTACTGTTGATCATGAATCCAGAAGATCGAATCCATAATTCAGAAGAAATTGATGATCTAATTTCAGCTGAAATTCCAAATACCAACGACCCTGAATTGCGAGAATTAGTCTTAAAGTGGATGATTCATAATCCGTGCGGAGTAGAGTTAAATCCAGATGCTACATGTATGGTCAATAAAAATTGAAAATTGCTGTGCCGCTTCGGTTTTCCAATGCAATTCAAAGAAGTAACATCTCTAGCGGATGATGAAAAACCAAAGTATCGTCGTCGTATCGTCGGACCTAAATAATGTGGCCACATATAATGCTTATTTGCTGAAAAAATTCCAATGTCACATCAATGTTGAATATGTTGGCAGGATAGGTCCGGTAAAATATTTATATAAATACATCTACAAAGGACACGATTGCGCTTCAATAAAGGTTATCGGAAATCTACGGAGTTTGATTTATGATGAAGCAGACACCTATGTGGAAGGTCGCGTCATTACACCACCTGAAGCATGCTGGCGATTATTTGGCCACGAAATCCAAAAAAAGAGTCATATCGTTCAGCGCTTGAATATTCATTTACGTGGTCAATATCGAATGCAAGATATTGTCCAAGCCCAAGAAGATCTATCAGATATTGGACACAAAGGTTCGAATCTAAAAGACTAGAAGCGTATTTTAGACATAACCAGGCGTTGAAGCAAATGCAAACAATCCAGAATTACTACTACCATTGGCAAATGCCCGAAAATTTTAAATGAGTTGGAAAAACGAGTACATGGGAACCGCGAATCCGTCGATTGCGTGTCATTGGTCAAATACATAACGTAAGCTATGTTGCTCAACCAAAATGCTTCCCTTTGCGAGTACTTCTCTATCATGTGAAGGACGCAACAAGTTTTGATGATCCCCTTACTGTGAATGACATTCGTTTTGCGACACATAAACAAGCTTGCCTAGCTCATGGCCTCGCCTTCGACGATAAACAGTGGATAAATGGTCTAGAAGAATCAACACTGTCCAAAATGCCTTCGGTAATGCAAATACTCTTCGTTCAGATTCTTATTTTTGGATGTCCCGAAGATCCAAAAGGTCTCTGGGAGAGATTCAAAAATCAGTTGGCTGAAGATTTTATTCTGCAAGCACGACGAAATAATAGATCTGAGGATGCTGCAATTAAACGTGCTAATCGTATTATTGTATTCAAGTTAAATACGACAGCAACAGAAGGTCTAAATTTTCATTTCTGGGTGGAACGATATGGTATAGACGTCATTGACAATTACGAAGATGACCAAAACATGGACGTTCTAAATTCTGATGAGTCAGATGCTACTGGAGAACGCATGTATCAGCTTCTGCGAGGAAAACAGATTGAAATTGTGGACAGTATTTTACGTGCAGCCAATGACAATAACTATGTTGAAACAAAATGTTTTTTCATAGATGGACCATGTGGTGCCGGTAAAACCTTCGTGTATAAGACCTTGTACCACTCACTTTGTGGCCAAAATCACAAAGTTAAATGTATGGCATTTACTGGAATCGCATCAACTCTATTGCCTGCTGGACAAACAGCACACAAGTCATTTGGTCGGAAAGTTCCGCTTTCGTCAGATTCAATTTCCAGCATTCAACCTGGTTCAATCAAAGCTACAAAATTTGCTCAAGTTGTAGTTTTCCTTATGGATGAGGCACCGATGTTACCAAAGTATGGTTTACAAAATATGGATAAGTTGTTGCGGTCTATTGCAAATCCAAACTTATCATTTAGAGGGAAAATTTTAGTCGCTGGAGGTGATTTCCGACAGTGCTTACCTGTTCAACTCCGAAGCAACCGTAGTGAAACACTCGATTTGTCGATCAAAAAAAGTCATCTATGGAAGCATTTCAAAAAAAATTCGTTAACAAAAAAATATGCGTGACGATCCTGAACAGGAAGCATTCGCAAAGTATATCCTGAAACTGGGAAATGGAAATCTTCCAAAAAATGACTTCAATGAAATCGAATTACCTGACGATATAATTTCCAGTGGTAATTTAATCGAAGAAGTATTTGGAAATTGCCTTGCGAATCAAAATTACGATGGAATGAAGGAATGTGTTATTCTCGCGCCGCTGAACAGAGAAGTCAGTAATATTAATGCTGAGATCGTCGATCGTTTCCCAGGAGAATACAAATCGTATATAAGTCATGATTCTGTGAAGGATAAACAGGAAGGGGTTATTGAATTCACGCCATAATTTCTTAATTCGATTGAAATTGCTGATTTGCCGTAATTAAAGCAAAAATAATTACTGGGACACGAAGTACACATTCCTCCAGTTACGCTCGACTTCAGTAAAGGTGAACTTGGATGTACAATACAACGACATCAATTTCCGCTTCGACCAGCGTTTGCGATGACCGTGCATAAATCCCAAGGGCAAACGTTCGAATTTGTTGGCGTCGACCTTCGTACACCTGTTTTTAATCACGATATGTTGTACGTAGCATTTTCCCTTGTTAAAACCACCTGCAAATGAACGTCGCGTGTATAATGTTGTGTGGAAAGAAGAATTGAACGATTAAAATTCTATATAAGTCTTGATAGTGACAGCGACGACGGTTACCTCGGCAACATCAATTTTATGTCTCAGCCGAATAAAATAAAATAAAATTAAATTTATTTTACTAAAAAAATTAAAAAATTCTTTTCACCAAACATAACTCGGTCTCCTGGTACTATATATATATATATATATATATATATATATATATATATATATATATATATATATATATGGCTAGTTCTCACGAAATCTCGAAATTTGGTCATAATAATTTAATAAATAATTTTGGATTGAATTTGTATATTTTTTTGTTGCGATTTATAGTACTTATGTCACTCGATTTTAGTTATATAGTGGTCCCCAGAATAAACGTGTTTAATAAGAGATATGAGTGTATTTAAAAAAATAAAAGTGAGGGAATGACATCTTATGTGATGGAATGACTTTTAAAAGCAATTCATGTACCTCTATTAATAAAACAATGTTTATTTTGAATTACTTTCTTTTCATATAGTTATCAAATATATTTTCTTACATTAGTAAGAACTATAACTTCAGCAAAATAAACAAAAACAATATAACAAAAATTTTTCACTTTATTTAAAAATTAACTTATGTAAATGAAAATAACAGGAAAGTTCTCTTTATTACCTATTCGGTCACTAATTTATCAATTTGGTGTTATATTGATCAATTTCCTTTACGCAATGATATCCTCTTTTCATTAATTTTGGTGGCTCGATCTTCTGCAGAACATCTTTCCAGGCATACAACTGTTTGTCCTTAATTATTGGTCATCTCCAAAATTTGGTTCCCCTTTTCATACACTTTACAAAAACGCGTTCCTCAGAAACTGAAACTATTTTCCCTGGATAATCCTTTGCATCAAATTTGATAGGAACATAACAACCAATATTATAAGTTGAATTGTTATTAGTACCAATAACATCCTTTGCTAAATGCCCTCCATCTGATTTGGCTTGTGTGTGTACTTTAGCACGTTGTATTGAACAACGAGGATTTAAAGGAGAGTGATAACCCAGATGAAAATGTTTGCATTTTCCAACACAGTCAGAACAAGAAAGGCTTCTGAACTTCACCACATCACCAGTAAAGACAAACTTTCGAATTTTAGGGTTCCTTTGAATTCCTGAATTTTGGGTTTCTTTGAATGCTAGGCAGCAAATCCACAGCCGATAGTAATGCAAACAATTCAAAAAGAGAAACAGACCTAGTAAAAAATCATTTGCTCATACATCATCATTCCCTCACTACAAATATAAATGAGGGAATGACGAAATAAAGCAAAACCAAAAAAATCTCGTGATATAACCTTAATTTCAGAAATATTTTTTGTATAAGGTAACGATTCTCAAAAGCCTACTTTACTGTCTAATCAATAATTGTTATAGTATTTACCTTTTGTGTTTATAGGATGTGAGGTAATGACGGTTACAAATGTAATCTTAAAAAACTCAGATTTAATTTTTTTGCAACAGAAACGCATAAACATAATTAACAAATTCACCATATTGGTAAATCGATAGTGTCGCCTACTATCAAAAACAAATAGTAGCGTTCATGCTTGATTAACAACGCGTTCATAAATTGACTGTCAGTAAATGTATGAGGGAATGATTTATTTTTGTGAGACACATGTAAATATATTTTTTGTTGATTCGTTTGTTATTTTTTAATCTATATTAGGAATATTTTTGTAAATCCATTGTGTTTTTAATCAATTGGTTAAACCAGCACCACTTTTTTTTATTTGCTTGTATGCTGTAACCATGAACGCAATTTAATCTAGAGCTTGGGACATAGTGAGGGAATGATTTTGGAGACATTATATATATAGTATTTTTTTTATTTACACATATGCCTCAAAAATAATCAGGGTCACTTTTAGCCACAGTGATGTAGATTGCCAAGAAATAAGAGCTACCGTTATACGTTTGTTACAACTAAAAGGACAGGAATTTCGGAATTTCGTAAGAACTACCCATATATATATATATATATATATATATATATATATATATATATATATATATATATATATATATATATATATATATATATATATATATATATATATATATTGAGCGTTTTTTAATTTAATAAAAGACAATTTTCTTTGGTTTTTGGCCCGTTGTTATTATTATTATTTCTTCCATATCATACAGAAAGGTTTCTACATCGCAGATTATATTTGTAAAAGGAACAGCATTTGCAGGGGTTGGAGGTCTTTCAGAAATCCAAGGAAACCCATATTAGAAAGATGAATATCATTAGAAGCGAACAACAAAATACAATTGAAATTTGGGAAGCTCACGACACCAACAAGTGGCTTGTTAACACCACAGACAAGGTAATACCTGACAATGTCAAATATATCTTAAGTCTGGGTAAAAAGTTTAGGCCTCCAACCCCTGCAAATTCTGTTCCTTTTACAAATATAATCTGCGATGTAGAAACCTTTCTGTATGATATGGAAGAAATAATAATAATAACAACGGGCCAAAAACCAAAGGAAATTGTCTTTTATTATATATATATATATATATATATATATATATATATATATATATATATATATATATATATATATATATATATATATATATATATATATATATATATATATATATATTAGACTGGTCGTTAAAAACTAAATTTTGCGAGACGCCCCCTGGAAAAATTCTTTGTGGCCAAAAAACCACAACGGCAATATTTTTTTTTTTTTTAGGTCAAAAGAACACGTGCCGCAAAATCATCGAAGTTTATTTTTTGATAAAATTGTTAATATCTCATAAAATACGCAGATGTCAAAAAAAATCAAATAATTTTTTTTGTAGGAAATTTAATTTTCTACAAAAAAGGTTCAAGTCATTTTTTTCCTAAAACCTATATTTCTGATGATATTTTGAAATAAAACTTGAAATTCTTCGAAACTCGTAAAACCAAATGATGAAAATTTCGACGAAAAAGTACTAATTTTGATTTTTTTTGTCACGATTATTTTTTTATACATTTCATTCTATAGCATAAGAAGAAAATTAGGACTTTTTCGTCATCTTTATTTTTTATGTTTTTTAAAAATTACGAAAACTTACCAGCTCATTTTCAAAATATCATGAGAACTATACGTTTTCGGGAAAAAATGACATGGACCTTTTTTGAAGAAAATTAAATTTCCTACAAAAAAGATTATGTGATTTTTTTTGACATCTGCATATTTTATGAGATATTTGAAAAAATATACGAATTTTTTAAAAAATCAACTTCGACGATTTTGCGGCACGTGTTCATTTGATGTAAAAAAAAAAAAAATAGTGCCATTGTGGTTTTTTGACCACAAAGAATTTTTCTAGGGGGCGTCTCGGAAAATTTAGTTTTTAACGACCAGTCTAATATATATATATATATATATATATATATATATATATATATATATATATATATATATATATATATATATATATATATATATATATATATATATATATATATATATATATATATATATATATATATATATATATATATATATATATATATGTATATATATATATAAATATATATATATATATATATATATATATATATATATATATATATATATATATATATATATATATATATATATATATATATATATATATTAAGCTTGCCAGATTTTTACCGGGCGGTTTTTTTATAAATCCGGGCGAAATCCGGGCGACTAGTGTCAAAATTTCCATTTGAAAAGCCGGGCGAAATCCGGGCGAAATACAAAATTTTTAAAAATCGCACAGAAAAGAAAAAAACAAAAAGACTATGTTTTTTTCATAAATAACCTTTGAAAACTCTTTATTGCTTTGAAATGTTGAAATATATTTTGTTAATAATATTTTTAATTCTGTTTATTACAGAAAGAGTTCTATGCTTAAATTGTCAACATTGTATTCAATCAATCTCCATCGAAGTCAATGACTGTCCACTCTCTTGAGTACCAAACAAACTATCAGCTCTCATTTTGTATTTTTCACTTTCAGCAAGTTTTTGGAGAAAACCAGCATCTTCTTTTATTTTTGTATAAAACTATGGACATGTCTCCTTCCAGTTGAATTTTACCATCAATTGTGCCCGAACGTTTTCCAGTGTCAATTTGCCTTTTTCTTTTGTCCAAATGTCATTGATGTCAGAAAATACGCGCTCAGTTGTCGTATTGGCCGCTGGGATAACTAAACCAAACTCCACGATTTGCAGCAAACGATTAAACGAACAGAAGCACAATATATAAATTATAAAACGTTGAAATGATGTCAATTATTTATATATTTTCATATGAAACATTGAAAATAACACGATTTAACATGTGAAACATATTTGAATAAGAAAGATACAGATTATTGAAATTTTGACTATAAAACGAATTAATATTATATATATATATTTTTTTTTCAATGAACCAATGTTGGAAAATCCGGGCGATTTCCGGTTTTTGTTTAGAAATCCGGGCGTCCGAACCGGGCGATTTTTCAGCCAAGTTTTACCAAAAAAAGCCGGGCTTTATCCGGGCGATCTGGCAAGCTTAATATATATATATATATATATATATATATATATATATATATATATATATATATATATATATATATATATATATATATATATATATATATATATATATATATATATATATATATATATATATATATATATATATATATATATATATATATATATATATATATATATATATATTAGGGTGGGGCGATTTGTATGTAAGGGAAAAAATCTTCATGGGCCCCTCGCGATTCTGATTCCTGGAGTTGTTCTGAGCAAAAAAGTCCACTAGACCATATGTCTACGGTGAAAATCGAGCTTGCGAATTTTTGTTTGAAGATTTTTGTCGCAATTTATGTTTTGTGAAAACTTGCAAATTTTCTTAGGCTCATATCTCGTAAACCATTTAGAATTTTTGTATAAATAAATTAAGTAAATTGTAGCTCTTGACCTCAGCTACAAGTTTTTTGAATTAATAAACCGAAAAAAATCACATCTTCAAGACCAAAAACACGAAAATGCTAAAAAGTTGCCATTTTTTACACTGTTTTTTACCGTTTTGAGGCCATAGCAGCCAAACCGCAGAAAATTAAAACTAATAATCTGCCAAAAAATTGTAGCCAATTAAATATTTAACAATTTCTATGATATACTAACCACATCTGAACATTTCTTCATGCAGTTTTTGTCCTGCAAAAGTGAAAATTTCTCGCGAAAATACTGAAAAATTACCATTTTTAGTTGTTTATAATTTAAACTCATCAAAAACGTTCTGTTTGTTATTTTACTTCGGTCTGAAAGACCTAAGTATTACATTCATAAGCTAAACGTGAAATTCTTACCACCACTTTTTTGGCATTTCTTGACGTTTTAGGACCTACTTTTTCTAAACAAGCAAAAAAAAAAAATACATGTCTGTCTGCCGGCCGGCCGTCACAACCTACGAAATCTAGAAAACCGCTGAACAGATTTCAAAATTTTTTTTTCAAAAAAAAGGTTTACTCAATGGGAAGAGCCGAAAGGACGATGTGTTCGATAACTGAATCGGAAGTGTGTCAAAAAAATCGTCAAGTGTGTCAAAACAAGGAGATTTGCATATTTTTTGCTTAAAAAATTTCATTTCAAGTGATTGGATTGGTATGTGAGACCAAAATCTAAATTATTGCATTATAAGTTTGTCAAAAAAATGTTGTCAAGTGTGTCAAAAGAAAGATTTTTATTTATTTATTTACCCAATTTTTTGGAAAAAATAAAATTAATTATTTGTTTGAAATGAAATTTTATTATTATTATTGAGAAATATGGCATTATAAGTTTGTCAAAAAAATGTTGTCAAGTATGTCAAAAGAAAGATTTTTATTTATTTTTTTACCCAATTTTTTGGAACAAAATAAAATTGATAATTTGTATGACATTAAATTTATTATTATTATAGAGAATTATGGCATTATAAGTTTGTCAAAAAAATGTTGTTAGTGTGTCAAAAGAAACATTTTCATTTAATTTTTTAGCCAATTTTTTGGAAAAAATGTTGCTGTTTTATCACGTAAATGTAATTCAAAATGAAATTGGACATGGAAATTTTTTAATTTGTGATAGTTTTTGAATTTTTTTTTGGAATTTTGAAAAAAGTTCGTATTTTTGATTTTGTAATAATTTTTTCAAAATTTTTTAGCATTTGGCAAAAGTTTTAATTTTTGATTTTGTTATAATTTTTGCAATATTATTTAAATTTTGAAAAAAAAAATAGAATTTTTGAATTTGTGAATTTTATATATATATTTTTAGAATTTTGAAAAAAGTTTCAATTTTTGATTTTGTAAGAATTTTTGGAATATTTTTTGTATTTTGAAAAAAAATGGAATTTTTGAATATATTTTCGGAATTTTGAAAAAAGTCAATTTTTGATTTTGTAAGAATTTTTGGAATATTTTTAGAATTTTAAATTTTTGATCTTATTATAATTTTTGGAATTTTGAAAAAAGTTACAATTTTTTTGATATT
>OY856187.1:288992307-289032307 GCA_963693315.1 Diogma glabrata | reverse complement strand
ATGACTTTATATATTTTCAAGTCGTCAGCATATAAAGAAAATTCACAATCTCGGAATAATAATGTGAGATCGTTAATGAACAGTAAAAATAAGAAAGGACCCAAATGACTGCCTTGAGGTACAGAGGATGTAACCTTGATTGCCCGTGAATGTTTACCTTGAAGTTTTACGACCTGATGTCTATTTGTCAAATAAGATTCTATCCACTGCAAGAGTTTGCCCCTAATTCCATATTTTTTAAGCTTACAAATTAATAAAGCATGATCTACCTTATCAAAGGCCTTAGAAAAGTCTGTGTAATTAGCATCAACTTGGAGACCAGATGCAAATTGACGTCTAATGAAAGAAGTATATTGTACCAAATTAGAAATTGTTGATTTACCCGAATCAAATCCATGTTGATTAGGGTGGATCAAGTCTCTAAGAACTATGTACAATTTTTGACTTATAATTTTTTCAAAGAGTTTAGGAATGGTAGATAGAATGGCAATACCTCGGTAGTTAGAAATCTTACGCTTATCTCCATTTTTAAAGATAGGAGTTATAAATGATGATTTCCAGATATCAGGAAAGATACCCTGACTTAGAGAAAGATTAAATAAATATTGAAGATGCTTTGCTATACTAGTTACTGTCCTTTTAATGAATTTTGGAGGAATTAAATCTGGTCCCGGTCCTTTTATAATGTCCAAAGACTGAATTGAATTAAAAACTTCTTCAAGCGTAAGCTCGATTTCTAGTATTCTGTCAGCTGAGGGCAAAATATGTGACTGGTCAGTTTCTTTAAAGATAATAGGTGGTTGATAAACACTCTCAAAATGATGTGCAAACATATCAGCTATTAAAATCGGTTCTGAAGAAGAATTACCCATGTGAGTCATAGAAGTGGGATATCCTTTATTACTACGTCTATCCTTAATAAAGTTCCAGAACTGTTTAGGATCATCGATCAGTTTTAAAGCAGTTTTTTCCTTATGTAGAACTAGAGCATGTTGTTCCTCAATTTTAAATTGTTCGCTAAGTCTAACGAATGTATCAAAATCAGATAATCTTTTTGTTTGTTTGTATTTTTTATGCGCCTTATTTCTTTTATTTCTTAGTATTCTAAGTGCTTTATCAAAGTGAGCAGGGCATGAAAGTGTTGATACGATTTTCTTTGGTGTATGCTTACCGATAGTTTCACATAAAAATTCATTAAACAAAGATGCAGCACTATTTACACAGGTTGAGTTTAATATATAAGAATTTAGTTCACGGTTAATTGCTTCATAATTTGCTTTGTCAAAGTTATAAGAAATTATAGTGTCAATTATATTTTTCCTTCTTTCCTCAGTAAAAAAATAGGTTAATTGAAGTATTTGATGGTGAACACTGGTTTTTGATGTCAATTTTAGTGAAGCTATAGCCAGATCAAAATTAGATGTGACATTTGTAAAGATAACATCTAGAAGGTTTCCACTATTATTCTTAAAATTATTAATTTGGCACAAACCTAATGAAAAACTTTTAATTAGAAAATCATAATAAGTGACATCAATATTAACGGGGTCATATATATTTTCCTGTAAATCATTGGCAACCCAATGAATATTCGGCATATTGGCATCACCATAAATAAAAATGTCATCATCAATTGTCATGTTTAAGTTAAGGTTTGCTATTAAATTAGCTAGATTATTATAACTATTTATGTTAGACTTAGGCGGTATATAGAAAGCACTTACAAATAAAAATTTACCATTTAGTTGTAGTTTACATGCAACAATGTCAAATGAGGTGTCATCACCTACAGATTGTAACTGAACCACTGAACTAGGGATGTAATCCTTTACTGCAATGAATACACCACCCCCAAGTTGATCTGTATCAGTATTAGAAAGTATTCGATCTTTTCTGTAGATAGACCATCCATCAGGCACAATTTCAGATGTTAAATGTTGACTCTGTAACCATGATTCTGTCACGATGACAACATCATAATCGGAGTTATCTAGATCGTTTCTGAAATTTTCCAACGATGACCTCATACCTGACATGTTGTGATAGTAGATGCTTAGGCCCTTCGGTATTGATTCCAACGAGCTCGAAAACCCGAAGCACGATTACTAGCCATGTTGAAACTGTCCACTTTAATGCCCTCCGACCACATATTTGATGTTTTTACTTCATAAAATTTATTCGGTGGTATTCCAACTTTAAAAGAAAGGTAGTTCGGCATGTACCTTAAGTTTGTTGGTGTAATTAACTTACAATCCACTTGACATTTAAATGTATTTTCAATAAACACTGTTAATGTTTCCTCGGTAGTGCTCGTCTCCAGGTTAGATATGTATAAATACATTAATTTTAATCTATGAGAGGCTGCCTGCGGTGCTCTAATAGCAGGCATTGGTGGATTAATCGTGGAGTTGTATTTGTTTTTTAATGTAATTGGATTAAAGATCGTCGGCGTCGGTGCTCTAAAGGATACATTTTGATTTGAGTGACTTTGTATGTTCACTTCACCAATACCTTTGCTCCTTCTTTTCTTATTTTTTTTCTTCTTTTTGTTAGTTGCTTTCGCCTCCACGTTAGGTTGTTCAGATATAACATCATTAACTTCAGTATTTGGTTGGATTAGATTTGTGTTAACAGATGCTCCTGAGTTAGAAGTAGACGGCTCGGGTTGAGAATCATTTGGAAGTGCATTACTTATATGCTTGTTGTAAGTAATGAAATTCTTTGCCGGTAAGTGAGATAGAACAGCTGATTCATTAAAATCATTGTCATCATTGTCCATAACTTGTATTTGACTTCGCAGACCTTGGTTAGTTGCAGTATTATTACTTATATTATTCGTACTGCCCTCTTTATTCGATAGGGCTGTCTCAGAGAGTTTACTGATGCTGTTTTCTATTTTAATTTGAATGTTATTGGTGTCAAATACTGACATAAGAAAAAAATTAATTTTTGCAGCGCGGCACGTCAGAAAAACCGGTTTTTTGCTGATAAAATGAAATCTTTTGCCCGTATCAAAAAAAGTTAAATGAAAAAGTTGGAGACAATTAAAAGATCTACAACTTTTGTCTAAACCGTTTTTCGCTATAACCTCAAAATTTTCGTAAAAATTGCAAATAATGTTGAAAATTTCCTTTATTAAATTCTCTCAATGCAAAAAAAAAAAAGCCAGGACACGTATCTCTTATTTTTTGATATAGAAACTATAAAAAAAGTTTAAGACAAATCGGAGATCGGTCGGTCAAAAAGTGTTCGGTTTGTAAAAGAATTGCCCACATATGTAAATTAAACTTAAATTTATCTTAATTTCTAACCTAAATTATAATACTAAATAATACTACTACATGATTGTATTGATACCATATAATCTTATTTATATTTAAATTATGAGGAATTCAAAGTTTTAAATTTAGTTAGAATTTTATTCTTGAATTGATCCCTACTCATATTAGAGTCATAAAAAGCACTATACTTATTAAAATTTCTAATCCATTCGTTAAGTGGGTTATAAAAAGAATAATCATGTCTATGAAGTTCTTCAATAAGAGGCCTCCTGTGTCTTGTATTATAAGTATGACAATTGGGAACCATCATTTCACACAATTCAGGACACCTTATATTACCTCTGACTAGATCGAAACGAAATAAAGCAGAAGCAAGCTCGAGTCTTGATTTTAGTGAGACGATATTCAGCAGTAAAAGTCTTTCTTCATATTTAGGCAGTCTGTATCCAGTAAAACCGAGAGGTTTTAATGCAAAGAGTAAGAATTGTTCTTGTACCGATTCAATAGAGCTTGCGAATAACTCGGTATAAGGCGACCAAATTATACTAGCATATTCCATTTTTGATTGAACTAATGAACAGTACAAAGTTTTTGTCAAGGTGATGTCGTTGAATTCTTTTGCTCTACGTTTAATAAAGCCGAGGATAGCATGCCCACTTGTGCAGATTTGGTTGATATGCTGTTTGTATGTCAAGGAACTATCTAACATAACACCCAAATCCCTAATAATATTAACCCTTGATAGATTAGATCCATTTACATTATATGTATATTTTATTTTATGTCTGCTTCTGGCGAATGTAATTGTCATACATTTTTCAATGTTCAAATGCATTCCATTTAGTAGACACCAGTTGTATAAAGTTGAGAGATTGTGTTGCAGTGTATAGGCATCGGACATTGACCTAATGACTTTATATATTTTCAAGTCGTCAGCATATAAAGAAAATTCATATAAAGAAATAAAATATATATATATATATATATATATATATATATATATATATATATATATATATATATATATATATATATATATATATATATATATATATATATATATATATATATATATATATATATATATATATATATATATATATATATATATATATATATATATATATATATACACCTATCCCCCGCTTAACACGGCGTTCGTTTAACACGTTTTCGACTTTACACGGTTTTTGAAATCAAAATTTCCAAAAAAAAAATGTCAAAAAAAGACAAATTTTGGTATTACGCGCAGTTATATCTACTTTATTTTAATTAAACCTTCTGGTATACCACTTATGATCATATACATACAGGTTTTAATTAAAACAAGAAAACAAGAAACTTGTAACAAAAAACTCCTTTGAATGTTCAAAGCAAAATTTTGTAAATACATGTTGATGTAAGAGATTCTCTATGTAAACCAGTTGATTTTAAGCAATTGATCGTTATTAGCTAGATACAAAATGCGTAGGTGTATCAATGGTCATAGTTAATTTGTAAGTAAATAATTCAATCTGTTGACATACGAGTTAACGTGAGATATCATACAACACTGGCAATAGCAGTGAGATCTTATTCTATCCTATAATGAAATATTGGGGTCTGTCATATTTTATTAAATTATTGGATTTATTGTTTAGTTATCAATTCAAAAAAATTTAAAGGAAACAAACAATAAAAATTAGCGTCCATCAACATCGTTGAACGCATGTTGTTGCGGTGACCGTGATGTTAAAAGTTTTTATTTGTTGTTTTGATTGTAATTCCTACTACACATCATATTTTATTCAAAAAAAATAAAATCAATGGAAAATAAATTAATGATATGGCTTGAAGTCCAATATCAAAGACGTATTCCAATTGGTCCCAATATTATAACTAGTAAGACTTTAAAATTTTTGGAATGTGAAACAGTTGCCATCTACTTAAACAGATCTACTCCATCTACTCAAATAAAATGCCTGTTAAGTTTTATTGCAAATCATGGTTAGTTCGAAATATTTAAGCACGGGCATTTTTTGCAAAACTTTTAAATTAAAAAGCGCATCTGCTGATTTAGATACAGCACAACAGTATGTACCCACTAAAATTGACTGAAACGGTGAAGAGTTAAAAATTCCATCGTTTCTGTTCATTCAAAAACTTATCACTTCACCGCTTCACAATTACAAAATTGCGGCTGATCTGGTTTTCAATACTAAAGAGTGATTAAGCTTAGGTGGCAAAGCGTCCAGGTAAAAAGGACTAAACAGATCTTTCTATTTATTTGAATGCAAATACAAAAGTTTGGGTTAAAGCCACATTGTTTATTGATTTGTCTCATAACTCTTACGTACCAGAAGTAAAATAGTATTTAATCAAAATAATATTTAAAGGTTCTTCTTTTACTGGACAATGCTCCATGTCACCCTCAAGATTTGCAGCTTACAATTGAATAAATTGTATTTCTACCCAAAATTAAAACTTCTTTTTTGCAACCATTATACCAGAAGATAATAAATAATGCAACTACTTTCAACAACATGATCCGAATATTGAACTAGCTCTCCGATTTCTGAGAACTGTCAACGAATTTTTAAGTCAATGTGAAGATTTTTGCAAATTGCAAGATTTAACTAAAAAGAAAGCACAATTATTAATTACAGATTTAACTTCCAAGTCGCACCGAATTGAAGCAAGTTATTCAGGATTTTGTGAGCAATTAAACTCAACTAACTATGGAATTAATTTGAATTTTTCCAATTCTAAGGTATGGTTGGAAATATCTCAGAAAAAACTCTGTTTTTCTCTTTTACGTGTTTCGGTTGGGATAAGTTAAGTTAAGTTTGATTTAGGTCAACATGCTAGTATGTGCATGCATAATTACTTTTTATTTTTCTGCGAATTTCTTATTGGTTATGTTACATGTTTCTTTTTGAAAATCAATTTAACTGTTATGTCGATATCTTATGTGATTAAACTGGTACTTTTATGTTTTACCGAATCTGTTTGTCGCTCAAGAATTGACTAAAAACCCACGTTTTTCGTTTAACACGGTTTTCCATACAAAATTTATATTTTCGATTAACACGTTTTTATCAGGAACGTATCTACCGTGTAAAACGGGGGATAGGTGTATATATATATATATATATATATATATATATATATATATATATATATATCTTATATATATAAAAATCACGTGTCACGATGTTTGTCCGCGATGAACTCCGCAACAACGTAACCAATCTTAATGAAATTTTGTACAATGTGTGTATGATGGTCCAGCTTGAGAGATAGGATAGTTATTATCTTGATTAAATGCCTAAATTTTTTTAAATTACAAATTAAATGTTAAATATGGATGGTTCATATGCCAACTCTCAGATGGCAGCGTAAATCAATTTATTCAATTGATAGTAAACTTCAACTTCGTATAAGGCCATTATTAGACTATCAAATATGTTTTAGTAAAGAAAGTTTTGTTTTATTTGATAATAAACGAAAAGCATATTATGGTAAGTCAAATACGTTACCAAAGATTATTGATAATTTTGTGGAGGTTATATATTAATTATAGAAGTGTTAGAAAATATCGAAACCTGTAAAAAAATTATTGTATTGGTTTTTATAAAGTTTGAATAAAAATAAGAGTAAAAATTAAAGAAAACAATAATTTAAATTTATTTTTTTAAATTTTTCATTGATCTTCAATATTAATTTACAAAAATCAATATCAAATTGAAAAATACTCTTATTTGTAATACCTTTATTACCTAATACCTTTATTTGTATTGCTTATTAAAATAGAACGATTAGAGGTAAAAAAAAATTGTCATCAAAACTGGATGAAAAACTATCGAAGTTTATTTTACAACCTTTACACCATTGAATAAATCTAAGGAAGAGTAACTAGACATTTTGAGTGAAGCTTCTAATTTTTAGTATTCGTGAAGTTTGATAGTGTTTGCATTCTAGCTGGGTGGTACAGTTTACAATTTGCATATTCATATTTTCAAAACAAATAAAAGAAATAATAAATGTTACATATAAATTTAAAAGCCTAATATGTTTGAATAAAATATTTCCTTATATTTCCAAATATAAATATTTTTAATTGTCCATACAACACAAATTTTAATCATATTGAATTACTTTAAGAACAGCTTATATTCAGCTGTGATAGCGTTTGAAATTTGGTTTGACAACGTAATCCATCGTTGAAAAATTACATTTATGTAGGGTAATAAAATATATAATTAAACTAGAAAACAACAGCTTTTGTAAGCAAATACTTTATCTTTTTGTTAAAACATCATTCTAAGCCCTTTTTATGCGTAGTATTAGTAAAAATATTCTAATCATGGATACGAAATTCGATGATCAAATTTCAGTGTATTTAAGATTATATTTGTACATATTTTAATACAACTTCAATTTTATGAACAAACTACTGCACAAATACTAATAATTGTTTTGTAAAACATTAATTTAAACTTTAATTTTTATAAATTTTCTTTAATTTGAATATCTTAAAGTAGAATTTCGGATAAAAGCTATCATTTTATTTTAAAATACAAATCAAAATATGCCAAATGTCATGGATGAAGAACGCACAGATATACAAATTACATACTTCAAAAAATATTCGTGTAGCCACACGTAATTATTCTTTTTTTATATATTTATTCAATGCTTTAATTAAACTCCAATTTCATGTCAAATTTTTTTTATTGATCAATATATTTGATAGTGTGATATATGCCTCATAAATTTGGGTTGGCCAATAGATGGTGCCGTATTTGTATTTAACACGTTGTTTTTAATGTGAAAGTTTTGAAAATTCACTACGCTAGCTTTGTTCAATTGTCGTGTGTGGTTAGTAAATAAATTAAATAAATTTGAATTTATGTTGCCTTTGTCGATATTAATTGCGTTTATGTTCTTATGCATGTAAAGGGATTCAAAAGCATCCAATTTATTGCTGTCGTGCACCTCTTTCTTTAACCTCATATTATCTTTTGAAAAATTTAAATAATCATTTTATTTTCCAAAACATGTTTTGCTATTGAGACTTTATTTGGTTGGTTTGTTTTAATGGATCCAGAATGTTCCTTAAAGGGTTTCTTCAAACACCTACGCGTCTGCTCATATATTATTTTTATAGTAATCACAAGATAGTTCATCAACACAGACTTTACAATCGATTAAATCGATTTAAAGCTCAAAATTACGAAATGGGAGCCGCACAAATACTATACAGAGAAGCATGGTTGATCAAACACGGATGGCAATCATGATGAACAAACTAATTAAAAATGGTGGGACTTAGCTGGCCACACGTATGCAATAGTAATTTTCAAACGGTAACAATTCATTAATGAATTCATTAACGAATTAATTAGATACGCCCGCAGGAAGATTTCTAAAATTTAAAATGTTTGATCAATGGGTGTGACAACCCCGTGTACTTAGATCCCTGCTATTTGCATATGAGTTAGCTTGAAATATTGTATACAACTGGCAATAGCAGTGAGATATCACTAGCCAAAGTAATATCTTAGGGGTTTCGGCGGATGAACTTTTTTCAATCAACGATAGCACCCTTAGTCTTAGTTATAGTATTAATATTCTTTGATGATGATGATGACACGCTATTTTTTTTTAAATAAAGTGTGTTGGGTTGTACGAATTACAATGTGTGCAACAACAGAAAATAACAACATTTGAAGAATAAGGTCCCACAACAACATGCTTTCTAAGGTGATGGACGCAAATTTTTTATTTTTTTACATTTTTTAAAGAATGAACTTTTTCGCTTGCTCGAAGAAATGAGCTTCCATATAACTATTAAATATGCCGGGTTTAATCCTTCAGCAAAACCATGTTTTTATTGATCTTAGTATATGCTTCTAGCACTATAAGGATAATTGGTAACCCAATTTAGCTTTGTTCCTACAAATTTGATTTGTATTTGTATTTTATTTATATTTCCTCCATTTTATCATGAAATATTGCCCTATGTCGTTTATTATTATGTAAAAGGATTTATTATTTAGTTTTCCATTCTTTAAAAAGAATATAAAAAACCAAAAGATAAGAAATTTGCGTGCATCATTTTAAAAAATATGATGTTGTGGAACCTAGGTCTTAAAGGGTTTTATGTGTTGTTGTGACACATATTGTTATTCCAACTACACAAAACATTTTATTAAACAAATATGTCAAATATTTTGAAATAGCACAATTTTTTTTTAAATTTTCGGTGAAAAAGATGATGAACAATGTCATTGAAGTTACAATTTTGAATGGAAAATTCAAAAGGGAAGATGTACTGTTGCCACGCATTTCAATGATCCCAACAGATATTGCATTTTAATTCAAACGTTTAGTTTTCAGTGCGACTCGCTTTCGCAATGACCATCAACAAAGCACAAGGACAATTGCTGCAAGGATGTGGACTAGGTAGATTTGGAGAATCTGTACTTCTCACATCTGGATAACTGTTTGTGGCCCGCTATCGTCGGAATACCTTCTGATTTATTCGTGTACGCGTCCGTCTAGATGACGGAAAAACACAAAATATAATGTGTGCCCACAAGCACACGAATAAAGAAATAGAATTAAAACGACATTTTGAAATTTTTTCCTTATTAAAATAAATAATTGTTGCAATAAAAATGATACAATATAAATTGAATGTTAGGTACGTTTAGTTTGACTGAAACAACTGAAAAAACAACAACAATTGTATTAAATTTTTCGTTGTTTCAAATGCTTCAGTCAAATCGAACACGGCTGTTATCAAAACGAGTTTTCTTGAATTTCCTTTCTTATGAGATACCGACAATATGCGACGGGTATAATGTTAAATAAACAAAAGTTTTACACTATTTTGTGTAAATAAAGTTTTGAGAGATTTTTAGAGTGATTAAGCTTAAAGTAATTATTTTAATTCACATGAATTTTGCAATTTTAAAGCATTTTTTATTTTCTCTCAGAAAAACTTCTTTAAAACAGTTTTTGTGTGTTTCGTGTCGGGAACAAATACAATTTACAATTGCATAATCACAGATGGAGAATTCAATTTAAATAAAAATATAAGATAATGAAGTTTCAGTTTAGAAATTATCTGAACATGAAAATCAAAATATGTTTCATTGTTGTTTCATCCACTGTGGCTGAGTCTGTAAGATGGCTTTGAACTATGATGTCTCTGATCAGTGTGAGTTCAATCCTGACAATAATTACTTATTATCGGGAATAATACTTTCAATAATTACTTTGAGCAATAATTACTCACAAAACCGCCCAAAAATTAATATTCCATTAATGTTGTCTATATATGGAACATATATGCCAATATATTGACCGTGTGTAAGATATTAGTTTCGCATTTATTTGCAACACTCCATAATGACTTTAAAATGACTTAGGATGTTGACTAAATAGAAATATTTCTCACCCCTTGAATTCACATTTTATGTATTCTAATACAAAAACTTCCAAAGAATTTTAATTTTTTTTGCATCACTTCTTCTATTCCTTTTTTGCATCACTTCTTCTATACCTTCATCGAATGTATTGTCGCTGTTCTTACTGCCCTTGCTGAACGTAAAATGACATAACGATCAAAATTTTTTGCAACTTTTTAGTAATCTACCGGTAAAGAAAGCGTATATTAAACCGCATGAGCACTGTGAAAATTTGTGAATCGATTTTTGTTCCGTATAATGTTCTATATAGAGACACACCTGAAACCTTACACACCTGAAAACTTATTTGATCGCGTATTTTTTATATATCCTTTGTTTTATATATAATACTATTATTTTATATTTTACTGATCAACTAGAGTGCTGATCGTTTTACATTCATATTTAAAAAAAAAATAGAAAATCATTTTTCATTACTACTCTTTGAAATTATTGCTACTACGTCAACAAAATGTATACACACAAACTTTATTTAAAGGCGTAGCAAAGCACGCCGGGTCCCGCTAGTATATACCTCCGCGACAATGAAATATATACACCATATTTTTTGAAATTTTTTCAAAATCGCTTATTCAAATAATTCTTGTTCGATGCCAATAGTATACTTACTGTATGTATACAACATTAAATAGCCAATTAGATTTGTAAATATGAAACTGTATTTGCTACGAAGAATTATGAGTTTTCGGGTGCGACAATGAAATATATACACTTTTTTTTTACTATTAATTTCAATTTTAATAAAAGAACAAATTTACTTCAGATACAATTAATAATGAGTATGACCTCCATTCTTAGATATCACTTCAAATATCCGATTCGGTAAAGACTCATATAAATGTTTAATATAATTTGGGTCCAGGCGTTGGACAGCATCAAAAATAGCTTCTTCGAGGTCTAAAAGCGAACTGTATTGCTTTCCATTCATGTATACAGTTCGTGATAACTGGCTCCAGTAATTTTCAATTATATTTAAATCAGGCGATTTAGCTGGCCATGGCAATAGATCTATTTTTCGTTGTTTAAACCAGTCGATTGCTACTTTTGAACGGTGAGCGGGTGCATTGTCTTGCTGATAAATTAAATTTCGCTTCCGCAAACACTTCATAAATGGTAAAAGAGTTTCCTGCATCATTTTTAAATAGTTTACGGTATTTAAATTTTCACGCACTACAAGAAATTTATGCTTTCCCGAAAATGATAATATGCCCCAAATCATTATGCCACCGCCACCGCGTTGGCGGCTGTATTGTGTGATCACTTCTTTGCGTAAATCGTGAAAGTAATACGAATAGCAATCAGGAGCATCTAAACAAAATCGTTTTTCGTCGCTGAAAAGCACTCGTTCCCACTCTTTCTTCCAAGACATATGATCAGCAGCATATTTAAGCCGTTCTTTTTTATGTCGTTCAGTTAACTGTGGCTTACGTTTCATTTTCCGTCTTTTTAAATGTTGTGACCTTCTTAGCAAACGTTGAATATTACGAACATTTGTTGTCACACCGGCTTCCACTGCAATTTGTCGTGCGGTTTTCGAGGAATTTGATGCAATTCGCAGTATTGACCGTTCATTCTGTCTGGACAAAGCTTTTTACGCCCACGGTAATGTGATTTGCGATAATATTCCGGGCATTTTATTACTTTTGCTTATTACTTTCAAAATTCCAAAAATTATAATAATATCAAAAATTAAAAATTTTTCAAAATTCTAAAAATATTCAAAAAATTCTTACAAAATCAAAAATTAAAACTTTTGCCGAAATTCTAAAAATATTGTAAAAATTATTACAAAATCAAAAATACAAACTTTTTCAAAACTCCAAAAATATTTCCAAAACTAAAAAAAAATTCAAAAATTTCCATGTCCAATTTCATTTTAAATTACATTTACGTCATAAAAACAGCTACATTTTCTTCCAAAAAATTGGCTAAAAAAATAAATGAAATAATTTTTTGACACACTTGACATTATTTTTTGACAAACTTATAATGCCATAATTCTCTATAATAATAATAAAACATCATGTCACAAATCATTAATTTTATTTTTTTGTAAAAAATTGGGTAAAAAATAAATAAAAACCGTTCTTTTGACACACTTGACAACATTTTTTGACAAACTTATAATGCCATAATTCTCAATAATAATAATAAAATTTCATTTCAAAGAAACAATTTTATTTTTTTCCAAAAAATTGGGTAAAAAACTAATTAAAAATCTTTTGACACACTTGACAACATTTTTTTGACAAACTTATAATGCCATAATTCTCAATCATAATAATAAAATTTCATTTCAAACCAACAATTTTCTTTTTTTCCAAAAAATTGGGTAAAAAAATAAATAAAAATCTTTCTTTTGACACACTTGACAACATTTTTTTGACAAACTTATAATGCCTTAATTCTCAATAATAATAATAAAACTTCATTTCAAACAAACAATTAATTTTATTTTTTTTCCAAAAAATTAGGTAAAAAAATAAATAAAAATCTTTCTTTTGACACACTTGACAACATTTTTTTGACAAACTTATAATGCAATAATCTAGATTTTGGTCTCACATACCAATCCCGACCATCAAGATTTCTCTAAATTCAATGTTCCCACTCGTAATCACTTAAAATGAACGTTTTTTAAGCAAAAAATATGCAAATTTCCATGTTTTGACACCTTTTCTATTTTTTTGACACACTTCCGGTACAGTTATCGAACACATCGTCCTTTCGGCTCTTCCTATTAAGTAAACCTATTTTTAGAAAAAAAATTTTTTCAAATCCGTCCAGCGGTTTGCTAGATTTCGTCGGTTGTCAGACGACAGACAGACATACATTTTTTTTTTTGCTTTTTTAGAATCAGTAGGTCCTAAAACGTCGAGAAATGCCAAAAAAAGTGGGGGTAAGAATTTCACTTTAGGTCTTTCAGACCGAAGTAAAATGAATTTTTGAAATTGGCATGGGCCCAATATAAAAAATTGCATTGTTCTTTTTTTAAATTTATTATTTGAAGTGTTCATTTTCATATTTTTATGAGTGTTTTAGGGTGGGCCGGGTGGGCCGTACCGTAGTAACGGCACTGAACCTGAGTCCCAAATGACCTGATGCATGTAAAAAATTTGATTAAATAAAGAAATAGAGTTTTTGACGATTATAAATTACGGATTACAATATTCATATCATCCTCATAAGAATATTGGTTGGGTGAAACAGTATAATCTTTAACAAAAGATTGAAAACTACAAGATTTTGAATATGAAAGCAATATATTTTTATTTCAATTTAAAATATATATTTGCATTTAAAAAAACTCAAAACCGTCGGTTTCATAGGTACATATTTCAAATGGTTGATTAATAAAAACTAGTAGTCCGTATAAAATTGGATTAGGAGTTTCCTATGTACCAAGCCAAATTTATAAAAGACGCGCTCAATTCCTACTGACGTTGAGATTGATTTCAATATACAAATTACTTTATTTCAATTTTTAGTCCAAATAAATTGGAATCTAAACAAGGGGCAGTGGTCACTCGCTTAGCTTCAGATAATTTTTCACAAAAATCATTCATAGAAAATGTTGCACAGAACAGAGTTAATTTGGTACATAATTTATAAAATGTGGAAAATTTTAGTGGCAAATTTCTTCGACGAAAGTGATGCCGATTCATTTTCTTTGTTTTCTAAAGCAATGAAATTTTCATTAAAATGTGCATTTGAGTATAGTTACACAGCAACGTAATGTAACGATGTCATAAATGCTGACTAAACGCGTGGAAATGGGTTTTTGCATCATAAGCAGTGTTGCAAAACGTTACTCGTAACGTAAAAATGAAATAACGAGCTTAAGTAGCGTTGTTAATAATAATTACTTTCGTATCGTCTTAAAAATTCATCTGGTGACAATAACGTAAAACGTAACGATAACGTAAATATTTTATTTCGTTTTTTGAACGATTTTGCAGATATCGATTATATAAATCCGACGTATCTGCTCTTTTTAAATGTATGTGCACGCTTTAACTAAAGATTTTGGTAGTTCTAAAATTTTTTTGATATTTATGGCAAAATATTAAGCATTTGGTAAATTTTTGATTAGATCTCACTCTGATGAGGTTACGAGTTCGAATCCCAACCAAAACACATAAAAAAGAAAAACAGAGTTTCTTTACGAGATATTTCCAGCCATACCTTTGAATTGAAAAATTCAAATTACTTCCCTTGAGTTTAATTACTCACAAAAATCCCGAATAATTAAAATTCCCCAAAATGTTGTCTAATATGCAAGCCAATATATGAATTAATTGACCAAGTGTCGCTTATTGATTTCACATTGATTGGAAGCAATCAATAATGACTATACACGTGACCTAAAATGTGGCTTATAATATAGAAATATTACACCTCATATGAATTCACGTCTAGAGATTTAATCCCAAAAATAATGTTAAAATATTTCAGGAAAATAGGAGTCTAATGTCAATTGAGAATTCAACTTAAGTAAATAGAGTGATGATGAAGTCTCAACTTCAAAATATCATCGCATTGGTAGCGAAATGAATAGATTTGAGCTCACTCTGGCACTGATGAGGTTACGAGTTCGAATCCCAACCGAAACACTTAAAAAAGAAAAAATATTTGTCTGACCCATTACGAAATAACGTACCGCAAAAATAAATATAATGCATAAAAACGAAACGCATATAACGTTACAATTTTTTTTTCTCTTTGTAAAACTGATCACAAGTCCAAATAAATCCAAACCATGTTGTAACTGTTTCCAAATTCTGTTTCCAAAAAAAAATCCAAATCATGTCGTTACTGTTTCCAAGTTACTTATTGGCTAAGACTGCATTCATTTGCTTCCCAAGCATTTGCGACTGGTTTTAAAATTTTTTAGCCTTTTTTATCAAGTACATGCTAAGTATCTGGTAATCATTTTAATATTTGAAATCGAATCCATCGTGTTCAACCTCAATCATATTCTTTTTCCTCTTATACACGTCAATCGGTTTGTGCAAACAGTCAAATTATTGAGGTTACTCTCTGTCATAGTGACAGAGTTCAGAGGGATTCCTTTGTCCGTATATCGTACATACGGAATGCTTTGCCGGACTTCGGGGGCGTCCAATCCCCAAAAGTTTAAAGAAAACGTTCGTCAACATCTTAGAATGCATGTAGTTGTGGAACCTATACGTCTTAAAAAGCATCTATGTATTGTTGTGACACATGTTGTAAATTGTTAAACACAACATTTTTATTGAAAAATTAATGTAATGGAAAACATTACGTCAAGTCAATCAACAATGAGATGAAATATGTAACCTAATTTTACAAATCTCGCACTGAATCTATAATTTTCTTTTCAGAACTAGGATGTTCCTTTTGATTCACAGTAATGACACATATTTGTCACGAAAAACTACTCAATCGATTTTCATAAATGATATGTCGTTGAATAGGTATTAGAACAAAGTTTTTAAAAATGTACACTGTTAATTTTTTGAAATAATTTTTAACGGTGTAACATAAGAAAAAAACGGTGTAACATAAGAAAAGATGGCGCTACACCTTTTTTGTTTAAACTAACTTGAAGCTTATTTTATATCTAACTCCTTGTTAAAGTTTAGGACATGCATTATTTTTTGTTTTAATGATAAAATTCGTTGTGCTTATGACTGTCTGGAATCAGTTTTTTTTTGTTCTGAAGGAAAATTATAAAAATGGCGTTATAAGCTAAGAGATTTTTTTTTTATGTTAAATATCAAATATTTTATTATTAAATGAACTTTTAAAAATATTATAAAAATTATATACATATGTACAATAAAGAAAATATGAGCAATTTCAGTCAAGTTCAGCAAAATTTTGCGACATTTTGACTCGAACCTTTTTAATTTGGTTTATTTTTTGTTTATAGATAGCCTTTGATAAATGAAAAATACGACTTCTCGTAGATTTTTTTTCCCACCAGCGGCCTTCACTGGGTGCCCTGTAAGTTTATTATGTAGAGTTCATTTTGACGAACGACTGTAGAAAAACTGCTTAATTGATTTTCATAACTGATATGTCGTTTAATAGGTGTTAAAAAGAAATTTTTGAAATAGCACATTGTCAGTTTTTACTTCAACAACTGGAAGAAAGATTACTAAATGATTTTGAAGTTAAAGGAATCCTTCAAGTCAAATATCAACAATGGAATATTACTGAAGACCCCTGGTCGAAAAAAAAATTCTAAGAGAACTTGTATTTTTTGTTTATGAAAGATCTATAAACAAAAAATAATCAAAATTAAAAGTGTCAAGTAAAAATTTCCTAGAGTTTGCAAAAAAATCGGAAATTTATAAACCGCGGTTTCAAGTTTTCAATTTGTATAGAAACCTGCGGTTTTCGGTTTTTGGTTTTTATTATAATGTACTCAATTCAATGCAAAGATATTTACTTGAATTAATATATTTCTTCTTGTATCAAATAAGATTAGTTTTAAGTGAATGATCGCTAAGGCGAGATCTTAATTTACGACTAAAATTATCTGAAACCGAAAAAACGTGTTCAGATTCGGTGGGAGGATTGAGCCTTTATCAAAAATTGCCTGTCTTATGAAATTTGACCTTGTAATACCTCTAATAAAAAACCGTCTTTTGCGGCCAAGTCTCCAACAATCTAGAGAAGCTTTGTTCATAAAATAAACTAATGTTTTTTGTGTGAGTTTCTAATTAGATTTGTTGAAGCAACATTTGTGTCGGAATGAACATTTCGCGTGTGGTTGATCATTGCAGACGTAAATTCCTTCGGAATTGTTCACGTATCTGATCCACTTTTCTTACATTTAGCAATGTTGTTGGCATTGTTCGTAGATGAAATTTTTGTAGAATATTCCCAAATTGCTGTTGATGATGACATATTTTTTTTTTTGGAATATTGTGGCTTTGCAATTTCAACTGCGTGTGAAGTGTAAAAGTAAATTATTTAATATTTTTTCGTTATTATTAACAACAGTTTATTAATTACCTATTATTTTTACAATTTATTACTTATACCTACTTATATTATTAGTCAACCCAATCAACAAATTCAAATTTAGCGATAAACAAAGTTATTTTTTTTATTTATTTTGTGTTTGGCTCAATATGAAACGAAATTAAGATCACAAATGAATTACTACTTTGATTCAAAATTAAAGTAGCTATTATAAATTATTACTTAGCTGTTATAGCTTAACCCTTAAACCATTAACTGCTAACATCTTCTTTGAATCAGTAGACAACACATAAATTAAATTTAGAGAGAAAATATAGAAAATAAATTTTCGATGACAATGAAAATTTAAAATTTGTTGAAAACCGTAAACCGCGATTTTTAGCAAAACCGCAAGACCGCGATTTTTAACGTAACTCTAAAATTTCCCAAAAATTTGATGAACTTGTTAGAAATTCCTCATATATTATATATATATAT
This sequence comes from Diogma glabrata, assembly GCA_963693315.1. Classification (NCBI taxonomy): domain Eukaryota; kingdom Metazoa; phylum Arthropoda; class Insecta; order Diptera; family Cylindrotomidae; genus Diogma; species Diogma glabrata. The sequence continues at coordinate 289,014,096 of OY856187.1, read as the reverse complement.
TAGGGTGTTTCTTAATTTTCAATTTCAAAATATTTTTGGTCTCACCCCCTAAATCAGTGTGTATACATTTAAAAATGAGCTGCAAGAAATTTTGGGTCAAACAAATAAAGTTAACCCGTGCCGACTTGAAGTTGAACTATGGCTTAAGAGTCATTCCATATGAAATCATCGAAAAAAAAGAAAAATTGTTGCTGCACTGTTTTAGATTTTACTCAAACTTTTGAAAATGTCCTTTAGGGTTAAAAAATAAAAATCCACAAGGATTTAATTTTCGCACGCGCCACTTCCGGTCCACACAAAGGCAAAAGCTCTTGAAAAGTCGTATTTTTGGGTTTTGCGGTTTTAGCTTTAAAACTTTTTCGAATAAAGATATTGATTCGATCAAGATGGCATTATAAAGCTGAAAAATGGTAGTTTTTAAAACAAAAATAAAAACTGAAATAATTCATATATTTGAAAAATGAAAGAGTATTGAAAATACGTGTATTTTATTGATTTCTTGTGATTTTCAATTGACACCGTCTGCACTGTTTAATATAAAAGTCTAAATATTCTGAAATATCAAAGTGCACATATCGTTATAGTATAAAAAATTAAAATCGACTCGTTCAGTCAACTCGTAATGCAAAAACTCTTTATTTGAAATTTTGAATTTTCAGAAATTTGCATACTTCAGGCTAAAATTTGAACGTGTTTAGTAAAAGACAAAAATTTGAAATTAGCAGGATATTTAGTTCTTACCTTTAACTCTAAAAAACTAAAATGTTTGTTTTGTTATTTCTTCTTGACGCGGGTGTACAGGCGTTTAAAGAGAAGCCAACATTATATAGTCATTTGTTTCTTACAGCTTACTGCTTACAGTTTCTTACATTTTTATTTTGGTTTAAGAAACTACCATCTTTCACCTTTATAATGCCTCATTGATCGAATCAATATCTTTATTCGAAAAAGTTTTACAGCTAAAACCGCAAAACACAAAAATACGACTTTTCAAGTGCTTTATTTTGTGTGGACCCGAAGTGGCGCGTGAGAAAATTAAATACTTGTGGATTTTGATTTTTTGAACCCCAAAAAACATTTCCACAAAGTTTGAGTAAAATCTAAAACGGTGCAGCAACAATTTTTCATTTTTTTCGATGATTTCATATGGAATGACTCTTAAGTCAAAGTTCAACTTCAAGTCGGCACGGGTTAATTTTATCTGATTGACATAAAATTTCTTGCAGTTCTTTTTTATATGTATACAAACCGAATTAGGGGGTGATATATATATATATATATATATATATATATATATATATATATATATATATATACATATATATATATACATATATATATATGTATATATATATATATATATATATATATATATATATATATATATATATATATATATATATATATATATATATATATATATATATATATGTATATATATATATATATATATATATATATATACCCAGAGAAATATTTGGATGAAACATTCCTATAAGGGATAGTCTATGCAATAATTAAGTGTAATTTTCAACCGTGACTAGTCAAGGAATAATAATTACATACTAAGTACTATTTAAGTAATTTGTACTAAGCATTAATTATTCCTTGTATGAATAAAAAAGTCGTTAGTTTATGTTCGGATTGTGCATAGTTTAACCATAATTGTATCGTTAACTTGAATGAATAGTACCCCGGCAATGAAGGATTTATCTAAAAATTAGAATCATTGAAATCGTTATTAAGTATGGGTTAAACTTATATATGCATTAATTATGGCATTTATATCATGAATTGTGCAATCGAATTCTGTCAGTTACGTAAAATTAAATATTTAGTGTGATATATTTATGATCAGTTCATCTATAACTATGTATAATATATGATGGTATATTAAAACACATTAACTTATTCATTATTCTTATATTATTATTTTCATTATTTTCTTGGTATTTTAAGATTTCCTTATATTATATTGTGTATTAACAAACAATTATAAATTTAAAGTAATTCTTAATATTAGTAAATTCTAAATATTTAATCCACCTTTAAACGAAGTTCCTTGCCGAAATTAATTCCAATGAGTTTTTGTTTTAGGAATGTCTCCATGAATTACTCTAATAAATATATAATAATTATTGTGAGGAATAAACTATTTATATTCTTCTAAACTTACCTTAAAAACTTAGAATAACAATGTATGTACATCACTCAATATAAATTTTTACGTTACGTTTTAAGTTTACACCACCTATGTATGAGGAATCTTGATCAAACAATGAATTTATCGAGTAATATTGTAGGTTGAATGTGGTTGATTAATAGAGAGAGGTGAGTTAAAATCACAAAATTCGGTAAACTATGAAAATTTGGAATAAATAAAACATATTAAGTATAAAATATGTATTCGTAGTGATAAATAATGATATATTTTGACGGATTAACAGCAGTAACTTCTTTTTGTTTTTCTCTAAAATTACTCAAAATAATCAGTGATCATACTTTAATAAACACTTTTTTTAGTGAATATTTCATCCTGACTTAGGAATAAATCGTGCTCATATAGGAATAATGTTGAAAATAAGTTTGTATAATCCATTAGAGGAAAAGTAATAAATAAATAAAAATTGGTGTTTTTATTACTTCAATAAGTATAATTTCTCCAAACCCATTGCTCTGGGTGTATATATATATATATATATATATATATATATATATATATATATATATATATATATATATATATATATATATATATATATATATATATATATATATTTTTTTTTTTCCGTCTCTGCACATTGCAATAGGTAGATTTTTATATGAAATCTACCTAAAAGTACAAAATCATAATTGTAGATTATAATTCAAGGACGCAAAAACAAAGCACCCGCCGAGATTTGAACCCGCATATTAGGCCCAAAATAGCTAACGTCCGTACGTCATATACTATTTTTTATGCCGCAAGCAAAATATTTTAAAAATAATTGTTTAATCTAATTCAAAATTAAAAATTTGCATAAATTTTAAAATAAAAATAAATTGAACTAACCTTTAACCAAAATATTTTTTCAAATATATTGTATAACTATGACAAAAAATAACATATATTTTGATTGGATTATGAAATTTTGAATTGAAAGATTGACAAAAAAAAATATTTTTTTATATAATTTATACAAATTTAAATGTTTTTTACTTTTTTAGACGTAACTATAACAGCCAAATATAGAGTTAAAAGTGACACTTTACGAACGCAAATTACAGTGATAAAGTAACACTTTAATATGTAGGCGAATAAAAATATTTTTTTCGAAAAATAAGTAATATTTGATCAAAGTTTAGTTGTTCAACATATTTTTATTTCAAAGTTTATGCAAATTTTAAATTATGATTCAGTAAACAATTTTTTTTAAATATTTTGCTTGCGGCTCATAAAAAATATTATATGACGCACGGGCGTAAGCGTTTTTGGACTTAATGTGGGTGCAAATCTCGGGTGGCGCCTCGTTTTGCAAACTCCACGTACGTCCAAAAACCCTAGCTTTACGTCCTTGCATCATAATCTACTATTAGTTTTTTTTAATTTTTTTCATTGGTTCAACAAAAATATTGTTTAGGTTATGATGATTTTTTAAATTTTAAATCATAAATCATGTATCCATAACAAAATAAAAATCAATTGTACAAAATTTTGTAGAATTTTGAAAACAGAAAAATGACATTTTTGGTTTCCACTTATCATATATAATCGTTTGGCTCCCAAATTGCTTCTGAAACTCCGAGATGACGCTCATTGCAAATTAAAAATCACCTACCTTATGCTTACCTTATATCTCTTCAAAGATTCCAAAAAGTAAACAAAATAATTTGCACTTTCAATTTGTCTTTAATTATAATTTATTTTAAAATTTGTAGCTACAGTTAATTATTTAGCATTTAAGTACATATAGTCAATTATATGTATTTATTTTAATTAAATAAAACTAATAATATTCGTATACTGAATTTGCCTTAATTTTTATTCTTTTGTTTCTTCACAATATAAATCTTTTTGTTTTTATGGTTTATAAATATTATTTTATTTAAAATTATATTAATTAGATCTGAATACTTGAACTATAATTGGTAAGAGTACATGTTTTTTCCGCACACTAATTATGTATATTTATTCCGTCGTCTAAACTTAATAAAGTATAGACTAGTATAAGAGCGCAAGCATAAAATTCTGAATTTTTAAGTCATTAAGACTGAACTCTTAACTGATTTCAATACTAATAGTGGGAAAGGTAATTATTAAAGTTGCATCTCGTAACTAACGAGATTTTTATATACCTCAAATAATCAAGGTAAGATCTTTGATCTACATAAGACTAAAGTTGATAGTAAAATCTAATAACAATCACGATTTAATATATTGATTCTAACTATCGATAAAAATAATATTATTCCTGGGAATCATTTCCATTCCTCGTGCCATTATCATTTAAACCACCACCGCCACTACTGCCTAATGAACTATTTGTACCATTTGACTCTGAATTTTGATTACTTGATGGTTGTTCTTGGTCTGATTGAATAACAGTTGATAAATAACCGGTACCTGTATATGGTGCACTTAAAAATCGTTTTGCATGCGCTTGTTGTTGCATTGCAAAGGAGTAACGAGAATTAAAATTATTTGCTACAGTATTTTGCGGTGAGATCAATGGCGAGAAGGCTGATTTTACGGTAAATGGAGAAGATGGTGGAGTAGATGCAGGGATTAACGTTTGAAGATGGTCTGTTTCGCCAGATAATATTGCTTCCATAGCTTGAACAACATCACCACGATATTTTTGAAGAAGTTGTTCGACTTCACTTCGGCCTCGATTTGGAAAAACTCTGTATAGTTATATAAAAAATGTAAAAAACTAAATCTTAAACTAAAGCTTTATATATAAAATACCTTACCTCAACAGAACATCGACTGGAGACCGTTGCTGCTGATGTCCAACCATCGCAGCTTGTTGTGAATATTGTGTTTGATGGTATGGCACAAATCCTTGTAAATTGCTGCCAGCATGCCGTAAAATAGCTAAAAAATAACCTTCATTTAATTTTGTTTTATGTTTTCTAACATCAAATAATCCCCTTAATTCTACCCAAACCATTAACATAAAAAGGAAAATTAGCTTACCCAAATTATTATCATTTTGATGTTGTACCATTGCGGATGTGATTAAAGGTTGTGGTGAATGTGATTGTGATTGTGAATCATCTTTTTTCAAACTTAAATTTTCGGGCGTTGCATCATCTGGTGCAGAATCAACATCTAAATCAGATTCCGGTGAGCTGGGTGGCCCGTTACGTGATGGTGATAATGCAGTTTGAATAGTATGATATGAAGATTTTTTTAAATTTATTCGTGGACTACTTGGTGATGATTCAGAACCGGTATCATGATCTGTTTCTGTTGATATTCTTTGTCTTTTTGAACCTGAAATCAATGTTACGTAAATTTATGTTTTGTTCTTTTGTTGCATTTTATTGTTTTTGTTAAATTTTAAAATTTATTATTCAAAGTTATTGTTCCCAATTCATTTCTTAGCGGGTGGTTAGCAATAAATATGTCACTTTCCATATTTGGTTTTAACTTGTACATAATTTAATGGAAATTATAATACAATTGAATTTAATAGATAGAAAATTATGATGTTATTGTTTGACGTTGTTGCAAAATATTGTGTGTTGGAGATATAAAAACTACAAACATTAATAAATACTAAATTTATATTATATTTAAATTAGAGTACGTTGTTTTTTATGAATTGCTGCTTTAACATTGAACTGATCATAGTGGTACGATTTCATATAGATGCAAGTTTCTTAGACCGATTTGTTGTAGCAACAAGTCTTCGAACTAGAGACCCTATTTCTAAGTACCCATGTATATATATGTTCAATTACATTTCAACATAATCCAAAATAAAACAAGAATTCCAGATGCCTGTATGATATTTTTAAGGTAATTTTAATAAATGAGAATAGGATAACTTGAAATAATTTTCGTTTAATCAGTTTAGAAGATAAAAAATTGCTTGGTTTTCAAAATATATGAGTGAACAAAGAAATTTACCAAAAATACGCATTGCTAAACACCGAACATACGAACAGAATTCATTAGTTTCGAACTCCCCCTCTCAAAAAAGTGGCAAAAATTCTAGAACTGCATAGAAATAAAAATAGATTTTATAAAACTCTGAATGAATTAAATTGAACTCAACTGTTAGTATCCCGAGCAGAAATTAGTTAGGGAAAACCTGAATACAGTCAGGGCGTGATCAGGGCCTGGTCAGTCCTACAAGGGCAATCCCTATTAGGGCAATCTGATGTGGGCCTGTTCCGGGCCTGATTTAGAATACCCTTTTAGGGTTAACCTTATTTGAATATATCCGGCCCTAATCAGGTTTTTCGTATTTGACTCCTAGCTGAAATTTCTATTGGTTTAAATTCACTTGAGTATTATTCATTTTAGAAATATATAGTTAAAATCGTTTCATAATAATAGTGATTCACTGATGAAGGTGGTATGTATGTTTTAATTTTTTCCATTGCAATTTTTTTATTTTAATTTGGTTATATAAATTTAAATATAAATTTATATCAGGGTCTGGTCCAGATATCCCAATCAGCGCCTGATCCGGTTATCCCAATCAGGATCTGATCCGGTAATCCCAATCAGGACCTGATAGGGCAAAAGCGTTACACTCATGATCAGGGCCCTATCAGGCTGCCCTACCAATGCCTGATCCAGATTAGGGCAAACCTAATCAGGACCTTACTTGAGCCCTGACAAATTTCTGTTCGGGATAGTTTGTAGAATATTAATCCAGCTACATTGAACTAAACCATTTGTTCCATAACTAACTGTTTTGTGTCCGTTATGATTTGTATATAATACACATGGTTAAAGTTCAACACGCTAACGCTACTTTATTATTATAAGAAAGTTTATCAAATTTCTTAACCAACAATGTTGCTTGGTGAAGCACATCTTCAAGCTCTTCACTGACTTTTTTCGGTAATATGAATAATAATTTGATCGATTACTTGAATAATTATTTGATATATGTAATATCATTTGTAATGAATGATCAGTATATAAAGTGCTTTTCAAATTCATCAAAGATATTGGATTACTGATCTAAAAAAAAATTAAATACCTATATCTGAAAAGGTTGGCCTGTTTTTCAATATATTCAAAAAGTACATACCAAGTAAATGTTGATGATAATTGATAACTAGGCACAATACAGGTCAACAAAGATTGCAAAAATGATCTCTATCCATTAATATACTTTTAAAAAACATATAAATTTTTTCATTTACAAGCAATGTAGCTTTGTAAATACTAATATAATTTCAGCGATACATCGAAAAACGAATATCATGTTATTCTCGGCGAATTACGATTTGTAAACATGCTTATAATTTTGTTTACAATGCGAGTTATCGCTGCTTGAACCAATAGTTTTAAATCTTTAAATAGTTTTAATATTTAACTATGTATTTATTATAGCTTAACCTTCTTAAATTAAATATATCCAATAAATCATTTTTTGGAAAGTTACTTAAATAATTTTTATCTAACTTACCAAAATTCAAGTGAATTGCAAATAATTTTAAAAATAATTTGTGTACATTAATTAATTTGCCAAAATTATTTTTTATTGTATAAGAAGTGTGTGCAAAAAATTTTGCTATAAATATTTGTCTACATTTTAACTTTAAAGCGGTAACAATTAAAAGTTATGATGTAATTTATTTGTAAAATTTATTAGAATTTTGTTTTGATAAACTTTAATAGTTAATATTAAATTTGCACAATTAACTAAACAGTTTTATTAGTTTTGATCGTTAAAATTTTTCAACCGTAGCCATAAAAGATATACTATTAATAGCGGACGACTATTAATTATTTGTTTGATCTAATGAAATCAGGTTCTGCTGTTTAATATTTTATATATATGTTAAAAACTAACACAAAGCGATCGAGACTTTTGTTGACTTTTCGTTTTATGTTCAATTCAAATGGTTAAATTTAGAAAAAACGGGGTAGAAAAATGTAGGATTATTTGTTTTTCAGTCCATATCATACTTTATCACTGCTATTAATTAACAATCCATTTTACTCAATACAAAAAAGATGTGCTGTCAACAATATTTCCTCCTTCCATTATATATTTTACTTTTTATTTTAGGTTTGTAGTTTATAACGATATCAATTTCAAATTAATCGGCAGATGTGAACTTTAAATAAATCCTTTTGTATAAATTCAGCTGAAACGTTTACTTATATCATATTGGGTCATGTTTTGTACGACCTTTTTAGTTAAACAATTTTTATTGGAGGATTTTTGAATTAAATACATAATAGGTACATAGAAACTGCAGCCGATAAAAAGGGCTAGTAAAAACTATTTTTTTTCTAAACGAACCATAATAAATAATGATAAAATGCTAATATTATTTTATATTTATTAGCATTAGTTTAAAGATATATATATATATATATAATTGATACAAGAAGGTTTTTATTGTTTGCTGCAATTGCGGGTTGGTCTTTGACGCAATTTGTGAAAACGTAATTTTATTTTACGTAATAACTCAAAAGTGTAATTCATAGTTTAAGTGTAATAATGGTTTAAGTGTCATCCTTCTTCATTTTGCTCAACTTCGTTGTAAGCGATGTTGCCGTCTTAACCACTTCTGCATCTAAACCATTTCTCCATATTCTAAAATATTTTGCGATGAATTGAAATATCAGATTTTTTTCTGCTTTCGTATATATAAGGTTCTGCAGTCAGGCCTAACTTCGAGAGTAAACTAGAATTATCTTTCCTTCCTAAATGCAATGACGGTTTAGTTCATCATCCACCATCGCCTTTGTGCCAGAAAAATTGCTAATATGAAACCCGATGAAGCCTCGTAGCTCCATTAATGAGGTGGACAAAGAGACAATTGCAGCATAATCTTCTTTTATTACGATTTGACAAAAAAAAAAGACTTGTATATCTAGAGGCAAGCCAACTGGTTGGCAATGAGTGGCAACTTGATAGCGTTGAATAAACTACAAACAAATTTCTATCGAACACTTTAGACTTGCAATTGTTAATGTTATCAAATATTACATTGCAAACGTTGAATTAGAATCTTCCCAAAAACTTAAAAACCTATTACAAAACCACTCAACCACATTTTCAAAATCCATACGACAATTTCCAAAAACATTTTAGAAAAAATTCTTCACAAATCAATTAAATTTAATGACGTTAATTTTAGTTTACTCTGTTGAATAGATCACATTAGATTAATCCCACTTGAACTTTTTGGTACCTTTATTTTTTGAACAGAAGTAAGTATCTAATTTAATTTAAAAAAAAATGAAAATCTAATCCAAATTGTAACTTTAGAAAATATCTTTTGTTACAATATATCAATAATAAAAAAAAATATATTTCTACAAAATCAGAAAAATAAAGTTGATCTGATTTCTATTGAATTTTGAGTGTAACAAGAGGAAATATATCAATATTTTTTTTTATTATTTTGCGAGGGTGAAAAGGAATCATTTTTTCTTCTTGATTGTATTTTTTATTTCTTACATTTGAAATATAAATCTTCAAGTGGCTCTTTATTTACAAAAAAAATGGATCTAAACAATTCTGTAGTATGGAATGCATCGTAGTCAAGTGGACTCAATAATATCTATTTTTGTTGTATTAGTTTCGTTATACCGTACTATTCCGTCCGAATAATGTACCCGTCATAATAGTGCATCAGTGGTACACTATTTGTCATTACATGCCCGAACAGTGTACCATGGTACAGTATATTTGAATGACAAAAAAGGTCTTTATCCCATATTTTGTTATATTTTTACGACATGCTAGGCAAAAGACTGCTTCTCTTGTCCCATCAAATATTATTAACATGGATGAACCGCCAAATTGTTTTGACATGGGTCACAATCGCACTCTCCAGTTCAAAAGGCGATTTGCACAATGATTACTTTCAAAGGCTTGAAAAAAATACCATGAGTTGTATTACCAAATAATATTACAATTGTAAGCAAACCAGATCATTGAACACTGTAATAATGAAAGATTGGGGAACGTCTATTTTATCTAGTCCTTAAAAGGTTCTGAAAAATATCCATCACCTCTACTAATGGATCATAATGTCAAATAAGAAGTAATCGATCTTCTTCAGAAAACATGCCAAACGGAAACTTTAAGTATTCCACTAAAGTCATCATCTTTCTTACACCCTTATATGGACATCCAGAAAACTACTCCCAGAAATCATGGATGGATCATGGATCAAGCATGTGTCGACGCTATTCAATATAAAAGAGATTGCTATCTGAAATGTCTACAAGGACGCAACACCAGGTCCACCAATAAGAATATATATATATATATATATATATATATATATATATATATATATATATATATATATATAAATGTGTATATATATATATATATATATATATATATATATATATATATATATATATATATATATATATATATATACATACATATATATATATATATATATATATATATATATATATATATATATATATATATATATATATATATATATATATATATATATATATATATATATATATATATATTTATATACATATATATATATATATATATATATATATATATATATATATATATATATATATATATATATATATATATATATATATATATATATATATATATATATATATATATATATATATATATATATATATATATATATATATGTATATATATATATATATATATATATATATATATATATATATATATATATATATACCCAATTCTGTTTTTATACGGTAGATACGTTCCAGGAAAAGACGTGTAAAAAAAACCGTGCATAAAAAGACATGCAGCACATAGAAAAAAGGGGATTGGGTCCATACCCTTTATTCCTGTAAAAAATAGGTAGAATAAAATGATTTGTACAAAAAGCTATTAAGAGTCTATATAAAAGCCAAATTAAATTTTTTGTGCATATATGCACAGTTTATTTGATAAAAAACAAAAACTAAATCAGAGATCAGCAACAGTGCGACAATGTTGTAGGAAATCAAGATTTGATGTTAAATTTCGGTCGCCAACAATTCGTAAAGTATGCTTTTGAACATAATCTAAAAAAGCCTAGATCGAAATAAATGCACCACACAAGACTTGGCAACAATATTCCATACATGGACGAAGGTAGAACTTATAAATGTGGAGTAAATTATACGGAATGAAATATTTTTCACATCTATTTAGGATGCTATTTATTCGTTATAGATACTAATGGAAGTATCTTTGGGGAACTCGGTTTATGATCTGAAAACAATCAATAGCTGTGTTTTGGTGGAATTAGAATTGACTAAATTTTTTTTACCCCAATCGGCGACTTTTTCTCGGTCCTCTTCTGCTTCAAGGTCCTCGTTTACATTTATAACAACGTTTCTCGTGGCGAGATTTATTTTTTCATTCATTTTACCTTTGAAGATAGGGAATGACGAATGACCTGTGCAATGTACTGTATATCATCTGCAAAACTATTTGTCGTGTTACTGATAATTTTCAACAGGTCGTTGAGATAAATTAAAAATAGAATGGGGAATAAAACTGAGCCTTGGAGAACATCAGATTAATTTAGACTCAGAAGAAAAACTATCGATGGATACCGAAATGTTTTGATCGGTGAGACAATTTTGAATATGCTTTATGTCTACATGAAGTTGGCATGCCAGATTCGATCAAATGCTTTTCAGATGTCTAATGCGATAACGTACGTTGCACCACCTCAATCAAGCATGCTATTCCAACGACGGGCTACATGGTTCAATATAGATCGGTTGTTTATATTAATAAGGCTTTTCGTATATAATTTGAAATATTAGTTTTTTTGGGAAATGGCTGGTGTACAGCATGTTCCAAAAAAGGTACGAAAACGGATCCAACAAATTACAAACCCATATCAAACTGGTCGATTGTAGCTAAAATATTTGAAAAAAACATTAATTTTAAAACTATGAAATTCTTAGTTAACTGGTCAAAAATACTTAAAGACAATGCGGTTTTCGCCGAAAGAAAGAGTAACGAAAAATTTTACTTTCTTTGTCAAACATATCTGGAACGAGTCACTTGAAAATCATAGTGAGACTTTCAGTGCTGTTTAATTTATATAGCCAAAACATTTGACAAAGTATAGCTCAACAATCTTATATGCAAATTGAGATGTTATGACTTAGACGAGAAAATTATTTCCTGAGTTTAGATCTTTATATCTGAGCGTAAATTTCAAGTCAATGTCGACGGTTTTTCATTAGATATCTTTTCAACTAATGCAGGCCTTATTAAAAGTTCCACTCTATCCCCAACTCTTGCTCTTATCTATATTGACTTGTTGCACTTAACGATTCATTAAATCCATAGTTTTGCTAATGATGCACGCTTAATGCTTCTCCTGAAATACCTAATATATACTCAGCGTTTAATGACACTAGGTCAAATGTGATAGAGTTATTAAACATTGATTTAAAAACAGTAATGGTTTCGGGTATTGCTAAAAATGTTAAGTTCAATGCGAGCAAAACTCAAGTTTGCTATTTTTCTAGGTTATCAACATCTAATCCATTTCCATTAAAGTTTGATTCTTGAAGAAAAATGATCTTGAAGAGAAAGAATTCGTTTTACTTCTACGAGTTGAGATTAAAAATAATATTAAGTGGAATTCTCATATTTTTAACCTAACTAAGAAAGTTGTTCAAAAACTAATATTTTTGGGTCGTTGAGTTGGGTTTTTAAAAGCAAAATGCTTCTTTTAATAAAGAAGTTATATAATCTTCCTTGCATGGATTATTGTTGTCACATATGGAGTGTACCATACAGGTCTTGATTAACTCTATACAACAGTGGGCTGCTAAATTGATCAGCAATTCAAATCTTACTAATGAGCTTGATTCCTGGTATGTCGCTGATTTGACGGTATTTTACATTATGGATAAACGGGCTTCTATCTAAATCAAATTGATTATACCTAAGCCTGCAAACGTGACAAGTTACACCAGAGTATCAATAAGAGTATGATATGATAAAATAATTTTCTTCCTCCAAACTTTAAGATTAGCGTTAAAAAATCTTCAAAGAAAATTGTTCAACTGTACATACATACTTCTAGGAATAGAAGTTGAAAACAATATGAAATGAAATTCTCATATTTTTATCCTAGCTAAGAACGCTGTTCAAAAATTGAGGTTTTTGGAACGATTTCGTAAGTTTTTCAATAGCGAACAGCTTCTTTTAATACATAAATCATTTATACTCCCTGCATGGAGATGGAGTATTGTTCTCACATATGAGGTAGTAGGCTTAGTAGTTTGAAGTAAATTGAGTTTGTTCGGCGCAGAGCTGTTAAACTAATTAGCAATTCAACTCTTATTAATGGGTTAGATTCCTTACAATACAGAATAAATGTTGCTGATCTGAGAATTTTCTATTAATACATTGTGGATGAACAAAATTCCACTAAGATAAAATCAATTTTACCTGAACTATAGCAACCTAGCGCGTATTACCAGAGTAAATATTGTAGCCCATCCTTTTACACTTAATATAAAAAGGTTCAGAAGTGTTGCTTTTCAGCGTGATTTTTTCAGCAGAGTTTCTCATCTATGGAATGTCTCACCAGGAAGGGTTTTCAAAGATAGCTGTAATCCTCAAAATTTTAAAGATAACGTTCATTAACTTCTTAAAGAAACTTAATTTATTCAAACTTAATCCTAAGCCCTAGTTGTACACACTCTAAAAAAAAATTGTGTAAATTTACCATTATAATAGGAGGTAACTGAATGCCTCCTATTATAAACGTAAATTTACAACAGTGCGTAAAATAAAAATTTTACACATTTTGTCGTAATTCAACAGTTCGTCTAAGTATGCATTATTACACAAAAAGTATTAGTTATAAGCCATATTTGATGTATGTTTGCCTATATTTTGATGTAAATTTACTACAAATTAAGTATATATACAAAAAAAAAACACAAAAAATTGTGTAAATTTACATCGGGTTATGTAAATTAAAAACCTTTTTGACAGATTCTTACACTAAAAAAAGGAGCATATTTCCACGAAACTATACTTGATTTTGATTCACTATTTAACCCAAAATCTCTTTAAAATTCCTCACAACAAAAAGTATTGATATCCTATAAAGGGCCGATGAAAATGGTCTACGGACTTACATATAAGGAATTAATTTTAATGATAGTGGGCAATATTGCATTATTAGTTTTAGTCCACATGTAATCGTAAAGAGTGATTTAAACAAAGCATTGTTCATCCTAATAATACACTATTTTCCTAGTAAAATAAATAAAATAAATACTTTTGTTTTAGTTATTTAATGAAAGTAATAATTAAATATTTTATACTATTAACTAAAATTAATTAATGAACTTTTGTTAATTTAATTTTTAGTTTGGATCCAATACCTTGCAACACGCTCAATAAAACAAAGAAAAGTATATATCTATAAAATATTACATTGAGCATATACTGTACAGCTTAGTTTTACAACCAGTGTTGCGATTTTACAATACAAATGTTTAAATTTACGTAGCTGGACGGGAACAGAACACAAATGAAATGAATAATACAACTTTGGGTGTACTAGATGCACAAGTTGACGTAAAAAAACATAGGTTATCGCAATATTACACATTTGTTCGAATTTTTAAAGTTATGATTTTTAGATACGAACTATTGGTTTAAGATTAAACCTTGGTTAGAAAAGTACACAAAAAACGATGTTAATTTACAGTTATTATCGCCGTGATTTTACACCTCATTATTTCTATTTTTTAGAGTGCATGGTATCTTCGGATATTAAGAGACGTTAATTTGTAATTTATTATAATTAACACAAAGCATGCCAACTTTGTCAATAGAAAAAAAAATACATATTTTGTTCAAAATTTAAACCGTGCTATTTCGAATAAAACCGTGTAAAAACGAATTTAAATTTTTTCTCTAGACCGTGTTATATCAAAACCGTCTAAAAAAAGACCGTGTAAAAACAGAATTGGGTGTATATATATATATATATATATATATATATATATATATATATATATATATATATATACATATATATATATATATATATATATATATATATATATATATAATATATATATATATATATATATATATATATATATATATATATATATATATATATATATATATATATATATATATATATATACACTCTAAAAAAAAATTGTGTAAATTTACCATTATAATAGGAGGTAACTGAATGCCTCCTATTATAAACGTAAATTTACAACAGTGCGTAAAATAAAAAAATTTACACATTTTGTCGTAATTCAACAGTTCGTCTAAGTATGCATTATTACACAAAAAGTATTAGTTATAAGCCATATTTGATGTATGTTTGCCTATATTTTGATGTAAATTTACTACAAATTAAGTATATATACAAAAAAAAAACACAAAAAATTGTGTAAATTTACATCGGGTTATGTAAATTAAAAACCTTTTTGACAGATTCTTACACTAAAAAAAGGAGCATATTTCCACGAAACTATACTTGATTTTGATTCACTATTTAACCCAAAATCTCTTTAAAATTCCTCACAACAAAAAGTATTGATATCCTATAAAGGGCCGATGAAAATGGTCTACGGACTTACATATAAGGAATTAATTTTAATGATAGTGGGCAATATTGCATTATTAGTTTTAGTCCACATGTAATCGTAAAGAGTGATTTAAACAAAGCATTGTTCATCCTAATAATACACTATTTTCCTAGTAAAATAAATAAAATAAATACTTTTGTTTTAGTTATTTAATGAAAGTAATAATTAAATATTTTATACTATTAACTAAAATTAATTAATGAACTTTTGTTAATTTAATTTTTAGTTTGGATCCAATACCTTGCAACACGCTCAATAAAACAAAGAAAAGTATATATCTATAAAATATTACATTGAGCATATACTGTACAGCTTAGTTTTACAACCAGTGTTGCGATTTTACAATACAAATGTTTAAATTTACGTAGCTGGACGGGAACAGAACACAAATGAAATGAATAATACAACTTTGGGTGTACTAGATGCACAAGTTGACGTAAAAAAACATAGGTTATCGCAATATTACACATTTGTTCGAATTTTTAAAGTTATGATTTTTAGATACGAACTATTGGTTTAAGATTAAACCTTGGTTAGAAAAGTACACAAAAAACGATGTTAATTTACAGTTATTATCGCCGTGATTTTACACCTCATTATTTCTATTTTTTAGAGTGTATATATTAGACTGGTCCCTGTATATATTAGACTGGTATATGGAGAAAAAAATTTTTGATTCGGAATTGCAGTCCCTCTAATTTTTTTTCTTTTGTCATTTTAATAAACTGACATAAATATTGAAACAATACATTGATATTTAAAGGTCGCTCATGAGTCATGAATATCACGACTTAGTCAAAAATTCCTCTTGCACTGGGAAATGTCAATCCAAGGCCACTTTTGACTTACTCTATCTCTGGTAAGTCACTGAAGATGTTATAGGAATATCATTTGACACTATTTCCTCTTACACAGAGTTTCATAAGGGAGCATGCGTTCTGCTAGAGAAATTACTTAGCAGAAATCTTCTTCACTCCGCATGTCATTATCACATTCATGAATTGATCATCAGTGAAGTATTTAGCGTTCTGTTTGGCTCTACTAGTGGTCCTAACATTAGACTTTTTAGTGGTCCTAACATTAGTCTAGCATTGGTCAAACTATAAATTACAAACCATTAGACGAAGTCAGGTGTAGTGACCCGCTATGGCAGAAAATGAAGCAAAATGTTGGGTCATGTTTGAGAAAGTTTTTATCTGAAGACAGTTCCCATATACATAGAAATGATTATAGAGAAATAAGCAAGTTATGCTTAATAATTATGGGATCTGAAGTACCAAACAAGCAGCAGTATCACTTTTCTTTACAAGGAGCCTACCATATCGCCCGGTGGATCGCTAAAGTCATATACTGCTTCAAGATATATCTTTTTAGAGAGCAATTCAAACTGAGAGTATCTGAAAAAAAATTTTTAACTGAATTCAGCCTGTTTGCTTCACATGTTTATGTTACAGCTTGGATTGCATATCCTCTGTCTGCTGATGCACCGATTAATGACTTAAATTTGGTCAAAGCTATCAAACAGTTTTCAGAAGTAAATGTTTCTGCAACCAGAGCTGCCATGAAAAAGTTACAAAACCATCTTAGGTATTTGGGACCCGAAATGGCCCCACTATCCTTATCTCATCCAAAGTTGTCAATGCTGAAAAGAAACAAATAGTGAATGCTATGGTTTTGGATGGCAATGACTGGTCTGTTCATGAGATACTTTATGTCGCTTAAGAAGTAGCTGCACTTGAAAACAGTGAACTTTACGATTTAATAAAACCGTCATCTAGCGCTTCCTTACAGTTGCTGGGGCAAGATATTTCTGTTCTTGTAGAAAATGAACCAGATGCTTGGCATAGCTTACCTATGTATGTAAGGGCAGCCAAAACAATCAGGTCTTTAAAAGTTGTGAATGACATAGCAGGATGTAGTACTGGTCCCATGTCTGCATTTAACTAATTTTTAACAAAGAACGAATCGGAAATTCAACGATTCATCCAAGTTGTTGAAAATCACAGGCAGCGTGTAATGGATAGTGGATACGTCGAAGAAGACTCTGATGAAATACGTCTAAATCAAATCTACGTCTACATTTTTTAATCTATAATTTTAATAGCTGAAAATTATGCATATCTAAATTAATATGTATTTATTGTATAGTTTTTCTCTTCACATTGAATTTAGCTCTTGTATTCTTATATTTTATATATTTGTATATTTAGGCGCGTATATGGAGAACTGATGACATACACAACTTCGAAAAAAACGGGAGGAAGACGGATCGAAATGCGGTTTTTTGCATTCGATTCAGAAAGTCATTTGAAAAAAATGTCCGTCAATTATTAATTGTTGACAGGTTTAGTTGCATAAAAAATAGTGCATTTTTACAACGAAATAAAAAAATGTTAATATTCAACAAATAAAAAAGTAATTGGGCTGAAACTTGGTTCCTATATGTTTTTGGGGTCGTTGAACACGAATATGATGTTTAAAAAGTGCTAGGATGCACCCGGACATCCCTATGTCCATATCGTGCCCCTTCTCCTGGGTTTTCACTTATTTTTTTATGAAATGCATCAGAAAATGTTTTCGGCTGGTTTTCAGGTCACTGATCACGACTAGGACGTTTAAAAGGTGCTAGGATGCACCTGGACACCACTATGTCCATATCGTGCCCCTTCTCCTGAGTTTTTCACTTACTTTTTATGAAATGCATCAGAAAATGTTTTCGGCTGGTTTCCAGGTCACTGATCACGACTAGGACGTTTAAAAGGTGCTAGGACGCACCCGGACACCACTATGTCCATATCGTGCCCCTTCTCCTGGGTTTTCACTTATTTTTTTATGAAATGCATCGAAAAATGTTTCCGGGGGTTTTTGAGGTTGCTGATCACGAATACGACGTTTAAAACGTGCTAGGATGCACCCGGACATCACTATGTTCATATCGTGCACCTTCTCCTGGGTAAAGTGGAAACTAGACCAACTTTTTTCGAATATAATTTACAATTACATTGAGTATATTATTAACAATTACGGCATAAATGTTAAGATTACTTTCGATTAAGATTACTTCCACAACACTATTACAAGCTTCGGCAAGGCTTCGTAGGTTTAAAAATAATACTTCGAACGAACGCAACAACCTGCTCCTCCCAACATTATGAAATTAGTTTTTTGTGGATGCACTAAAGGGTGCAATAACTTATGTGGGTGTAGAAGGCAAGGTCTTTATTGCAATGTTGCTTGCAAGAATTGTTTAGGATCTAAACGCAAACAATATAGAAAACTTAGAACCATCTCCGGAATCAGACGAACCTTCGACAAATTCAATTTAGCAGGACATTGAATCGACGTATTTAGGCCAGCTTGAAGAATTTGATATTCTAGAAGACCATGAAAATGAAGAAACGTAAAATAAAATTAAAAAATAATTTTTTATAGACACGATATTTTATATGTATAGACTTAATATTTTAATAAAATAAATGACAGTTATAAAATAATAATCATAAAATATATTTTTATAATTAATTACTTGTAACCTCATTTTCCTCCCTAGATGAATAAAGTAAATTTGTGGGCCTCGTATTCGTGATCAGCGACTTCAAAAACTCCACGGTAATATTTTTTGATGCATTTAAAAAAATAAATATGTGAAAAACCCAGGAGAAGGTGCACGATATGGACATAGTAATATCCGGGTGCATCCTGGCACCTTTTAAACGTCGTAGTCCTCAAAAACCCCGGGAAACATTTTCTGTTGCCTTTTATAAAAAAATAAGTGAAAACTCAGGAGAAGCGGCACGATATGGACATAGTGGTGTCCGGGTGCGTCCTAGCACCTTTTAAACGTCCTAGTCATGATCAGCGACCTCAAAAACCCCCCGGAAACATTTTCAAATGCATTTCATAAAAAAATAAGTGAAAACCCAGGAGAAGGTGCACGATATGGACATAGTGATGTCCGGGTGCATCCTAGCACTTTTTAAACATCATATTCGTGTTCAGCGACCCCAAAAACATATAGGAACCAAGTTTCAGGCCAATTACTTTTTAATTTGTTGAATATTAACATTTTTTTATTTCGTTGTAAAAAAGCACTATTTTTATGCGTTTTTTAGATACACCGGTGCAACTAAACCCGTCAACAATTAAAAATTGACGGACATTTTTTCAAATGACTTTCTGAATCGAATGCAAAAAACCGCATTACGATCCGTCTTCCTCCCGTTTTTTTCGAAGTGGATTTCTTTAATGCCGCGGCTAATTATATTTTTACTTATGTTAAGATTTTGCAACAATTTGAAATTATTTGCTGATCTATTTGCATTTCTTTAATGATAAATAAAATTTAATCCTCATCTTACTCTTGTTTTTATTATAAATTTGGATATAAAAAAAAAAAATTTTTTAAATTTGACCTCTATGAGCGACCTTTAAATTTATTTCAAAATTTCTAAAATCTCGCATGTCAAATTTGGCATATAAAAGAAAAAAAATTGGGGGGTCTGCATTATGAATTTCAAAAAAAATATTTTTTGGACCACTCTAAATTATATATATATATATATATATATATATATAATATATATATATATATATATATATAATAAATATATATATATATATATATATATATATATATATATATATATATATATATATATATATATATATATATATATATATATATATATTATATATATATATATATATTAATAAATAAAATCTTTAGATAAAGCCAATAAATAAAGCAATAATTATGATTGTTTATCCGACAATTGTTTAGGTTTTTAATAATGAACCATCTTCAAGGATAATATTTGGCAAAAATTCTAATACAAAAATAATATAACAACAATAAATTGACATAAATATGAAAAACTAACAATAAAAAAAACAGCTAACTATATAAAAAAAAAAAATATCTGATTAAAGAAAATGCAAAACAATAATACAATGAAAAAATTAGAAAATACAAGATGTTAAGTAGTAAAACCTTCATGTCTTTAATTTTTGTTAAAATCAACTTAGAACAAAATCATAAGTATTATGAAGAAAGTCTGTATCTGTTTGTATGTTCATACAATATTTATGTTGTTTAATACGGATCATTTCAAAAATCCTTCGTTTATTTAAATTTTCTCTCTATCTAAAGTTTTAAAATTATGCAGGGGTAGATTTACATTACAATTTTTTCGTATGATTAGATAATGCACTCATATTATCATTATTTAGTTTTTTGCGTCGTTGAGATGTTGTTTCACACGTTTTCCTAGATATTGTGTTGTTTGACCGATATATGTCTTACCACATCCACAATCAGCTTGATAAACTAAATTTGATTGAAGATTTATAGGTGTTTTGTCTTTTAATTTTGAAAAGATGGTGTCATATAATGTTTTATTGGCTGTTCCTACGACTTCAAAATTAAAATTTTTAAAAAATTGTCTTAGTTGTTCAAAAAGACTTTCAACGTATGGTAAAGTCATGTAAATTTTGTTGTTGTTATTAACAGATGTTTCACCCACAGTTATTTTTCTTTTCCATAAACTTGCTGATTTAATATTTTCCGTACAAAATTTTTTGGGTAATTGTTTTTTTCAAGAGTTTCGAAAAGTAATTTAAAATTTTTATTGTGAAATTGTAGATCTGATTTTGAAAAAATATATAATATGTATATATATATATATATATATATATATATATATATATATATTTATATATATATATATATATATATATATATATATATAATATATATATATATATATATATATATATATATATGGGCAATTCCACGTGACTCACGTTACAAAATGACACAGTTTTCGATTTTATAATTGCTATTTATTTGCAGTTATGATTCTTTTTGGTGAAAAAACACTGCTTATATGAACCAAGGGACTTCCTACAGTAGAGAAATATACTATTTTAAAAGAAAATATATAATTGAGGATAATTGAGGGAACAGCAGTCTTATTTATAAGCGT
>OY856187.1:288936336-288992107 GCA_963693315.1 Diogma glabrata | reverse complement strand
ACGGGTTGTCTCTTGGGCACTTAAACAATCTGCAAAAAACAACTGGTCATGCCAACAAGATTTAGCATCATCGCACATACAGTTCGTTTGATTCAACTATTTCTTGAGAAAATGTTCCGGAGAAAATGTTGGTAAGGTCATTTCCTCGCAGCAATGGAGCCCATACTCGAATTATGAATTGAATTCAACGAATTTACCCGTACGGTTTATTTTGAAGACCAAGACGTCAACAAAAAAAATTAAAGTGTTGAATCATGGTATGACATGAGGGATGACCTAAATAACCTAAAAGCATTTCAAAGCTGCGACTCGTATTTCGCAATAACTAAAATAAAAATTAGAACATTTATTCCTATTTGAACTCAAATGTGTAAATAAAACTTTATTGGGTGGGTGTCTGATATATGGATAACACGCCACACCACCGCAGCATCTAACAAGCTATTTCGATCAACCTTGTAGATATGATATAGGTTTAAACAAAGCTGAGAACATAAGCTTATGCACCCCAATTTTTGATATTATGGATAGTGATTTTAGTTTACTAATTAACTCAATCGGCCAGCGATTCGAAATAACAAATTTGTTCTGGTTTATACTTATTTTTACTTTGTTTGGGAGTGCTTCAGAAAATGTTCTTCCAGCATCTTTAATATAAATTCTAGACCAGGGTTGTACAAATGACATAGCAACGGACTACTACAGGGTATACCAACTCGTACAGCAATGGGTGAATATTGTGAGTCATTACTTGGCCAATTAAATATTAACTCTGAATAATAACTACGGCCAGATCTGAACTACTGCTCACCACCCAATAACAGAAAAACAAGCAGGTCCAGTAACGGCAACTATAAATATATATTAATCGGCCGTTTAATAATAGCAGTTTGTATAACGATGCCAAAGTTAGTTTCATTTCAGGTGAGAATGAAATAAAATGTACGTAGGTATAGCTGTAATCATACGAGCCCGAAAAGGTACATTTTGGTTGGTATATACACTATACTTTTTCTACGGTCAAGCTAGCCCGTGGATTATGCAACACACCTGTGGTAAAGCAAATGTCTTAATTAGAAAAGTTTATTCATAGCCATTGCTTTACTAGACCTTGACCAGTTGATAGAAGCTGTATAACGGACATTCAGGGGCGCACACAGAAAAAGTTTTAGGGGGGGTCCAACGATTTTTTTTTAATAAAAAGTTCTGTGTAGGAATTACAACAACACACATAAATACCTTTTAAGACCTAGGTCCCAAAACAACATGCGTGTTGAGGTGTTGATGAACGCTTCTTAAACTTTTGTGAATTGTAAGCCGCCAGGACTGTTGATTCGGACTAAGCATTTCATTTGTACGATGTAGATTGGTGTGTTTCGGTTGTTGATCTTTTGTTTCAAAAAACGTACTGGCTGTCAGATTTGTCTTCCAAAAATTTTTATATGTGTGCATCAGTTATGCTAGACTTTAAAAAACAAATTTCCCGTTGCCGTATCAAAACTTCCCGATTTTTACCGTTTCTTTAAGGAAAAACTTCGCATCAAGCTTTCAATTAAAAAAAAGTCAGACAAGTGCGAATAAAATTCGCTCGTCAAGGGTTTCGTGAATGTAAAGAAAACAATATCAAAATAATTAACATAAAGTTGTGTTGTAAAGGGTTTATATTGCCAGATAAATGGTTCATCGTAAATATCAATAGTAAATGTCAATCGCATCTAAATTGATCGAAATGATATAAAAATTACTACTTTAAGTTACATGTTATCCATAGCTGTTTATTGTTGCCAAGGATCAATTGTGTTAATCAACGACAAAATTTAGGGGTTGAGTGGTGTTAATACTAAAAATAGGACTTTTTTGACAATAATTCAAAAACTGTCATCGCAAAATTCTAAAAAAATTGTAATCTTTCTTAATTTCGGTGTTCTTTCAAATGATACCCCTCATGCGAGCCAAAAAACCTTTTTTTCACCCTTCCCCACTCCCATCCCCTAAACACATAGAAATAAAATCACTTGAAGTTTCGCTATATTTTTAAGGGTTTATCAAATTTCCTATCTCCATGAATTTCTTCAAATTTTTCTTTCAATCAACGAAGAAACGTATAGGGGGGGGGGCCAAATTTTTGTTGCACTTTTTTTAGAATAATTCAAAAACGGTGCATCGTAAAATTCTAAAAAAAATTGCAATGTTTCTTAATTTTGGTGCTCTATCAAATGACATCCCACTCTTGCGCGTCAAAAACCGTTTTTCACCCTTCCCCACTCCCATCCCCAAAACACATAGAAATACAATCACTTGAAGTTTCGCTATATTTTTCGTTAAGGGTTTATCAAATTTCCTATCCCTATGAATTTTTTCAAATTTTTCTGTCAATCAACGAAGAAACGTATAGGGGGGGACCAACTTTTTTTTGCACTTTTTTTAGAATAATTCAAAAACGGTGCATCGCAAAATTCTAAAAAAATTGTTATGTTTCTTAATTTTGGTGCTCTATCAAATGACACCCCACTCATGCGAACCAAGAAACCTTTTTTTCACCCTCCCACGAAAAAACGTATAGGTGGGGGACCAACTTTTTGTTGCACTTTTTTGAGAATAATTCAAAAACGGTGCATCGTAAAATTCTAAAAAAAATTGTAATATTTCTTTATTTTGGTGCTCTATCAAATGACATCTCACTCGTGCGCGTCAAAAAACCTTTTTTCACCCTTCCCCACTCCCATCACCTAAACACTAAGAAATAAAATCACTTGAAGCTTCGCTATATTTTTCGATAAGGGTTTATCAAATTTCCTATCTCTATGAATTTTTTCAAATTTTTCTGTCAATCAATGAGGAAACGTATAGGGGGAGGGGACCAACTTATTGTTGCACTTTTTTGAGAATAATTCAAAAACGGTGCATTGCAAAATTCTAAAAAAATTGTAATATTTCTTTATTTTGGTGCTCTTTCAAATACTCATGCGAACCAAAAAACCCTTTTTCACCCTTCTCCACTCCCATCCCTTAAACACATACAAATACAATCACTTGAAGCTTCGCTATATTTTTCGTTAAGGGTTTATCAAATTTCCTATCTCTATGAATTTTTTCAAAGTTTTCTGTCAATCAACGAAGAAACGTATTTACCCCCATTATCTGCCTCTATTTACGTATTTACCCCTTCTCATATCCTCCCCCTTAATAAATATAATTATTAGTATTCGGTTCTTTACTATATTTTTCTTTAAAAACTTACTAATTTTGCTATCATTCAAAATACTTTTTAAGATTTTCGATTACTTAGGCTCGGAGCTAATGGAGGAAAGAAAACATACAGAAAACGCCATTATTTAAAATTACACAAAAAATGGTGTGGTGTAAAATTCCAAAATACATTTTTTAGAAACACTGAAGTGAAGCCCTTTCATATGATACCCTACTTGACTCGATATAAAAATGTATTTTCTCAAAGGCCTCACATCGCAACCCTGTTAACCAAACGAAAACCATTTTATTTATTTTTCAACTCTTCATTTTGTGTGGACCGATTAGTTTTATACACATGCCAAATTTCAGGTTCATTGGATGTATAGTAATTGATATAATCGAAATAATGTGAAAAACACGTTTTACTCTCACTAATAGTGTTCCGTATAAAAAACGGAACCCTAAAAATATACATAAATATAAATCCAATTGTTTATATGGAAAAAACTTCAAAAACCACCACTATAACAATATTTGTTTCGATTCTGCATACACCTTGTGGAATAAGATAGTATTTCTATGAAATAGTTTTAATATCTATCAAAATTGCGAAAGACGTTTTTTCTACACCCGTACTATAAAAATACACTTAAATTTAAAATTAAAATTCAAATTTAAAATTAAGAATTAAATTTAAAATTAAATTTAAAATTAAAAATTAAATCTAAAATTAAAAATTAATTTTAAAATTAAAAATTAAATTTAAAATTAAAATTTTAATTTAAACTTAAAAATCAAATTTAAATTTTAAATTAAAAATCAAATTAAAATCAAATTTAAAATTAAATTTTTAATTTTAAATTTGATTTTAAATTTTAAAACAAAATCAAATTTAAAATTAAAAATTAAGTCGTAACTCTAAATTAAAATTTTAATTTAAAATTAAAAATCAAATTTAAATTTAAAAGTAAAAATCAAAATTAGAATTAATCGATTAAAAACGCTTTTTGCCTTCTTTTAAATACGAATATATACAGTATATACGAATTTGCAAAATGAACTTTAACACAAAAAAAGATATATTTTTTTATGAAAACTGAAATTTTGGTGTGAAATGTGCTATTTGGTTGCGAAATTACTCACAACGGCCAGAACAAATTAAGGATCGATTATAGGTTGCAATGTGCATCAAAGTTACTCGTGTGGATGAGGACAATATTTTTGTGGAAGACAGTTATGCTAAAATATACATGGTTTGTGAGTTATCGTCGTAAATCTGAGAAAATGACATTTTTTAGGGCTTTCTGCACTAAAAACACCCCGAAAGAGTAAAAATCTGACTTTGTCATCTTCACAAAAGTCGTGTATTTTGGTATGAAGAACATTTTGTCTGAAGATTGCATTAATAAATTCCCAATACTTTACGATATATAGCCGTGCAAAGCCAAAGCTCGAGCACAAAAATTGATGACGTCATAAAACAGAAAATCGATACAAACTATCAAAACCCAAATAGGGTTTTGCTAGTTTGGGTGGATACTTCCAGAAACGGAAGTCAGAATTCGTGTTACATTTTATGTGTTGCACTGTGTTATCTAACGGGTATAACTTTATTTTGGATATCAACCAAAACAGCTGACCAGACGTTTTTTATGTGCTTTGAATATTTATTTTAATTTTAATTTTTAGTCTTACTTTTAATTTATAATGGTAATGTTCTCTTGTTTCTAAATTTTAAATAATTTAATAATTTTTTTATGGTTAGTTCTGGTTTTTGTATAATGTATCGTTTTTTATGATGTATCATATTGTTTTTTATTCTAATGAAAGTGCAATGCACTAGATTAAAGTAAATTTTTATTTCCTAAATAGTTATATTTTTTTTTAAATAGTTTTTAGGTAGATTTCATATAAAAATCTACCTATTGCAATGGGCTTCATCTCGGAATTTCGGAAAAATTTTTGTGCCAAACGACTATATATGATAAGCGGAGACAAAAAAACAAAAAAAAAAAAATTTATATATATATATATATATATATATATATATATATATATATATATATATATATATATATATATATATATATATATATATATATATATATATATATATATATATATATATATATGTATATAAACGATATGAGATATAACGAAAACGACCGGCACTCTCACGGTCGCATTTGTTGAGCTAGATCAAAAAAATTTTCTGTACTTGTGTGTTCTAATAATATCTTGGACAAGTTCGTGAATCAGCAAAATCCGACACGTGGTTAAGAAACTAGAGGCTTTTTTCTGAAAAAAATTGATTTTTTAAAACCGTTATAACGGTCGTTTGGATACTAATATTTCAAAAAATTTAACAAATTTAGAATCTTTGGAATCTTTTTTATCAATTTGTTTTAAAAATAGACCTCTGCAGTTAGAGGTTCCTGAGTGAGCGGCTCCAACAAAAAAAATTGCAAAAAAAATTTTTTTTTTAAAACAACCGGCACTCTCACGGTCGCATTTATAAGGCCAGATCAAAAAACCTTTTCTAAAAATGTGCATTTTATTAATATCTTGGACAAGTTCGTAAATCAGCCCAATCCAACACATGGTTAAGAAACTAGAAGCTTTATACTAGAAAAAAATTCTGTTTTTTAGATCCGTTATAACGGCCGTTTGGATTCTAATATTTTTAAAAACTTCATAGATTTAGAATTTTTAAATCTTTTTAATCAGTTTATTCCAAAAAAAAGACCTCTACAGTTGGAGGTTTCCGAGTGAGCGGCTCCAACAACAAAGCTTGTAAATCACAAAATGCGTTTGAATCAACCGGCGCTCTCACGGTGGCATTTGTGGAGCCAGATCAAAAAACCTTTCTTAAAAATGTGTGTTTTATTAATATCTTGGACAAGTTCGTAAATCAGAAAAATCTGACACATGGTTAAGGAACTATAGGCTTTATACTAGAAAAAAAAAGTAGTTTTTTTAATCCGTTATAACGGCCGTTTGGATACTAATATTTTTAAAATCTTCATAAATTTAGAATCTGTGGAAACATTTTAATCCGTTTCTTATAAATATAAACCTCTGCAGTTAGAGGTTTTTGACTTGTTGGCTTCAACAAAAAAGTTTGCAACAATCCCCAACTACAATTTCCAAAAACCTTATAACAGTCAATGTCAACCTTATAACAGTCAAAAAAATAAAAGATTTGAATAGAAGAAATTAATTTTTTTTTCTCAGAAATAAACTATTTTGATATTTTGCAGCAATTGCACGACATATGATATAGAGTAGGTTTGTGTCATAAATTGTTACACACATGTTCTGTGGTAGATTTGATATTTGTTTGTTGCAAAATTGGATAGATATAATTTTGCTTGTAGGTAGCTAATTATCTTTTTAAAATTTGCTCGATATCTGTTTGAAATTAGTTTGTTTTGTTTAAACTAATCTGATACATCAGATTCTACTGGCACACAAAACTGTCTGATCTCGAAATCTACCTTTTTCTAGCGGATATACGTGCCGCTTGGACTTTTTTAATTTTAATTGTTTGTTTTAGTTTAGTTTTATTTATCCACTGAAGATATTTCGTATTGTAGACGAAATATTTGGAATTTTTAATAAATAAAAATTAATATTAAAGAAACTGTTTGAGCAAATCGATTGGTGTTTTTCCAAAAAAAATCTGCACATAGTGTTTGTTCTGTTTTCTTTATTTCTTATATTTAACCAGAATGAGCCACTGCAACGCGTGGTCGCGTCCAGCTTGTTTAAAATAAATTTAATAATTTTTGCTTTAACAATTTTTTTTTTTAATATTTTGTTTCATGTTTCAACCATAAAGATAGGTCTGAGGCACAGCTTACCTTTTTACCTTGTTACCTTTTAACTGATCCTCCAATGCCGTGCGATGTAGCATAAAAATGGCATTCACCCAAGCAGAAATTAGTTAAGAAAAACCTGAATACAGTCAGGGCGTGATCAGGGCCTGGTCAGTCTTACAAGGGCAATCCCTATTAAAGCAATCTGATGTGGGCCTGTTCCGGGCCTGATTTAGAATACCCTTTTAGGGTTAAACTTATTTGAGTATATCTGGCCCTGACCAGGTTTTTCGTATTTGACTCCTAGCTGAAATTTCAATTGGTTAAAATTCACTAGAGTATTATCCATTTTAGAAATATATAGTTAAAATCGATTTAATAATAATTTATTCAAAATAAATTGAATAATTTTTGCTTTAACAAATTCTTTTAAATAATATTTTGTTACATATTTCAACCATAAATGGTCATTCTCAAACATTTGAAAATATTATGAATCAAATAAAACATTTTTCATACAACAAATTTTTTTTTGTAATAGTAAATCGTAAAATTCACTTTTGGGATTCAAAAATTGTTCGTAAAGCAGGCCTTTTTTTCTTATTGAAATAACAATGCCTAAAGTTATTATTTCGAAAAACTACTTGGATAAAATAATTTTCTAAAAAAATATTTTACTATTTTGTGTAAATATATGCATTTTTATTTATGCAAATAGTACAGAATCTTACTCGTACAAAAAATCTTGTATGCAATTCAGGCATAAAGTATCTTTTTTGGAGTGATTGTTTCTCTCGGCTAACGCCTCGCAACAGCAACAATTTCACTCTCAAGCAGAAAAGACATACTTTATGCCCTAAATACATAAATAGCTATTTCAATTAAAAGCATACCTACTACAGAAAATTTTTAATTGAAATAACTCGAATAATAGTACATTATTTAATTAGGAGCTAAAGTGATACTTTTTGTGTTGAGTCTATAGTTTGACGGCCGACCGCAGGGAGGCTGACAATTATAGACGAAACACAAAAAGTCACCTTAGCTCCGAATTAAATACACTTTTTTTTCGGCAAACGTTAAAATTTTTTATAAATATGAAATTAATGCATCAAACTTTTTATAAATATGAATTTGTATCGTCATAATTACTTCCAAAAAAGAGAAAAAAACATTTAAATTTGTATGAATAAAATTGTTTTATCAAAGCAGCCTTTTCAAAATTTCATAATATGAGAATCAACTTATTTTTTGTTGTCATGGTTATACAATATGTTTGAAAAAATAACAAACTAACAAATGCTACTTTACAGCCTCCGTAATATAAAATAAAAATGGCGTTACTTTTGCTGTCGCTAGACGTTACTTTTGCTGTCCCGCTAAAAAGTAAGACTTTAGCTAACTCCTTAGCGGCAGTAAAGTTAAACTTTACAGCCGTTTGCCGAAAAACATTTAAATTTGTATGAATAAAATTGTTTTATCAAAGCAGCCTTTTCAAAATTTCATAATATGAGAATCAACTTATTTTTTGTTGTCATGGTTATACAATATTGTTACGAGTGCAGAAAAATCTAGACGATTACAGAAAGATCTAAACGATTACGGTCACTTCCAGGAAAATAAAATCAACAAACAAGTTAATGAAATGAATATTGTTGTTGTTGTCTCTTCTTAGAAATAGGGTCAACATAAACGATTTTATGAATCAAATCAACATAACGTAAAATAATCGAGTATTCTAATGTTTTCTCAAGGTTTCTGGAAAGTGATGTCAAATTATCTAGAAGTATTGCAGAAGGTATATAAGAAAAATACCTTTTGTAGTTTTTAATTAGTTTTATTTTAGACCTGCGACAGTAAAGTGAAATTTAATGTAGAATTAGTTTATTTTAAACCTGCGATTGCGAAGTTAAAAATTATAAAAGTGATCTTTAAATTAGTTTTTGTGTAAAGTTTTTGTAAATAAAGTTATAAGTGTTATTAAATAGAAATATTTTGTGTATTATTTTGAACGTTGTGAATTGGAAATTTCTACAATAAACCGTTGGAGTTTCGAAGCTGTTGGAAGAATATTCTAGTTGGGAATATTGTTTGCTGCATTGTTTTCCTGTTGTTGTGAAACAATTAAGGTGTTGAATACTTAATAAAACCTAGTGTGTTTGCTTACTAATCAGTGATCGAACTCAGAAAGAGATTGGGAATAACGTTTATCGAATTGTGAGTTAGGCCAATTCGAAGGAAGTTTAGAAAAACGTAACAATATGTTTGAAAAAATAACAAACTAACAAATAACAAATGCTACTTTACAGCCTCCGTAATATAAAATAAAAATGGCGTTACTTTTGCTGTCGCTAGACGTTACTGTTGCTGTCAGGCTAAAAAGTAACACTTTAGCTAACTCCCTAGCGGCAGTAAAGTTAAACTTTACAGCCGTTTGCCGAAAAAAATTATTTTTATAAACAAATTTTAGAAGCTTACTATTTTAATTTTATGAATGAAATAAGTTTTTTACAGAAATTTTAATTGAATTATTCCAAAACAGAATGGTATTAAATATTTGAATTAAAAGAAAGTTTGTCATTTAAAATTAAATTTGGTTGTATTTTGAACCCTTTGTAAATATCAAATTCTTCAAGAGAGTCAATTAAAACACCTTGATTATATAAATGTAAGGCCTTCAAATTTTGTTCAAAATTGGTATAATTATGATTGTTATCGATTGGTTTGCAAAAATAGACTTTAGATTTTGTTTGTTTTTCTTCATTGGAAGATGTTCTTTGAATCTATCTTTGAGGCATCTGCCGGTTTTCCCGATGTAAAACTTTCCACAAGAATCACATTTAATTTTATACATTCCCGAACAAGATTCTAATTTAACATTTAATTTTGGTTCAAACATTTTATATAAATTATTGTTTGTGCGAAAGACTATTTTATATTTATATTTTTTAAAACGGTTTCGTAAAATACATATTTGGTAAGATATTTGTGTATTCCATTGATACATATTTAAAAAAGTAAGAAAGAAAAATTTAAATTACAATAGTAAGCTTCTAAAATTTGTTTATAAAAATAATTTTTATTCAAGTTATTTCAATTAAAAATTTTCTGTAGTATGCTTTTTAATAAACAAAAATTTTGTTGAATGAAAAATGTTTGATTTGATTCATAATATTTTTAAATGTTTGAGAATGATCATTTATGGTTGAAACATGTAACAAAATATTATTTAAAAAAATTTGTTCAAGCAAAAATTATTCAATTTATTTTAAATAAATTATTATTAAATCGATTTTAACTATATATTTCTAAAATGGATAATACTCTAGTGAATTTTAACCAATTGAAATTTCAGCTAGGAGTCAAATACGAAAAACCTGATCAGGGCCAGATATACTCAAATAAGTTTAACCCTAACCCTAACCCAAAGTTTAGCCCATATCAGATTGCCTTAATAGACTGACCAGGCCCTGATCACGCCCTGACTGTATTCAGGTTTTTCCTAACTAATTTCTGCTCGGGTGAGTGCCATTTTCATGCTACATCGCACGGTGAAGGACCTCGTGATGGTATTGGAGAATCAGTTAAAAGGTAACAAGGTAAAAAGGTAAGCTTTGCCTAAGACCGAATCTTAAGAAAAATACGACAAAGTTATTTCAACACCACTGGGGTTGAATAACTGGGTAACAGCTTTAGACACTTTTTAAGACAGAATGCATTTTTCTATCAAACAGAGCCACATTTACCTCCACTTTTTTTATGATGAAAAATTTTAAGACGTTCTGCAATAAAATTAATAAAAAAAATAAAAAAATTATCGGGTCATGAAATGAAAACTTGATAAAATGTTGGTATAATAAGAATCCGCCATGTTTCAAAAAATTAAAAATTTTAAAAATACGCATTTTTAGGAAATCGGTTTTGAATTTTTTACCGTTATTTTTAAAAGAAAATGTTCAAGGTCATAGAATGTGAAGTTCCTTCTATTAGCTCTGTTCAATACCTTCATTTTGAGCTATATAACTACAGTAAAATTGGTTCTGCATTTGTTGCTGTAGAGCCATTTTTATACAAGGATAGGATAGAGTTTGAGTAGTAGGATGGAGTTTGAGTAAATGTTTGATTTTTGATTACCCTGTATCTTAAGACAGGGTTAAAAAAAAAATAAAACGAAAAAATTAATTTTTTATTGATGTCAAAGAGTTCCAATACACTCTAAAAAATAGAAATAATGAGGTGTAAAATCACGGCGATAATAACTGTAAATTAACATCGTTTTTTGTGTACTTTTCTAACCAAGGTTTAATCTTAAACCAATAGTTCGTATCTAAAAATCATAACTTTAAAAATTCGAACAAATGTGTAATATTGCGATAACCTATGTTTTTTTACGTCAACTTGTGCATCTAGTACACCCAAAGTTGTATTATTCATTTCATTTGTGTTCTGTTCCCGTCCAGCTACGTAAATTTAAACATTTGTATTGTAAAATCGCAACACTGGTTGTAAAACTAAGCTGTACAGTATATGCTCAATGTAATATTTTATAGATATATACTTTTCTTTGTTTTATTGAGCGTGTTGCAAGGTATTGGATCCAAACTAAAAATTAAATTAACAAAAGTTCATTAATTAATTTTAGTTAATAGTATAAAATATTTAATTATTACTTTCATTAAATAACTAAAACAAAAGTATTTATTTTATTTATTTTACTAGGAAAATAGTGTATTATTAGGATGAACAATGCTTTGTTTAAATCACTCTTTACGATTACATGTGGACTAAAACTAATAATGCAATATTGCCCACTATCATTAAAATTAATTCCTTATATGTAAGTCCGTAGACCATTTTCATCGGCCCTTTATAGGATATCAATACTTTTTGTTGTGAGGAATTTTAAAGAGATTTTGGGTTAAATAGTGAATCAAAATCAAGTATAGTTTCGTGGAAATATGCTCCTTTTTTTAGTGTAAGAATCTGTCAAAAAGGTTTTTAATTTACATAACCCGATGTAAATTTACACAATTTTTTGTGTTTTTTTTTTGTATATATACTTAATTTGTAGTAAATTTACATCAAAATATAGGCAAACATACATCAAATATGGCTTATAACTAATACTTTTTGTGTAATAATGCATACTTAGACGAACTGTTGAATTACGACAAAATGTGTAAATTTTTTTATTTTACGCACTGTTGTAAATTTACGTTTATAATAGGAGGCATTCAGTTACCTCCTATTATAATGGTAAATTTACACAATTTTTTTTTAGAGTGTACTTAAATGTACATAGTCGAGTTAAATTAGCTTCAAAATCCGTAAAACTTCTAAGTCCTCAGGGACAGCTCCAATTTTGATGATTTTTTTCTTAAAATGAGTGTTTTTATATTATTTGAAATTAGAAACATTACAATGTGCGCAAATAAATATTTATATTGTTTAAACAATATAAACAAAATTTATGAACAAATTATTTTTTTTAACAAAATTTATGCAATAAAAGAATTGTTAAGTTCAAATTTATAGAAAATTTCATTTAATAATAACATAAAAATTGTTTTATGTTATGGATTTTTGAGATCAATTAAACTCAAGTAAGTAAAAAAGTAATTGGAATTTTTTCAATTCAAAGGTATGGTTTGAAGTTTCTCAGAAAAAAAATGGTATTATAATATGGTATTATAAGAGTAGCAAAATATGTACACGCTATGTCTAACCTGTATACATTTGTCATTAATATAGCGACTTTGCTGAGTTTTACGAACAGACACGTTTTCCGCTCCGAATTCTTTGAACCTTGTCCGATTAACATGAAATTTGGTGAGTAGTTTAGAAATGGCTCAAGGAACAAAAGGCATAGCGCTGATGTGCCCTTTTATCCTGGGGTGGATTTCACCCCTTCTCGAGGGCGGAATATTTTTCACTCAAAGTAACCCCAAAAATAGATATAAGGACACATTTTAAGAATAAGATTTTGTATAAGGTTTTTTTGATAGATCGATATTTTTCGAGTTATTCGCGATTGAAACTTATATTGTTCGTTGAAAAATGGATGGTTCTTGATATTATTTTGAATATAACTCTTAAACTCAGCGTGCTATCAAAAATTTGGTAATCAAAAAAAAATGAAACTTAAAAAAACAAAGAGATTGTTGTTTTTATGAGGGTTGTAGGTCCAAAATGAAGCAAGTTATGGCTCAATGACGAGACATTTTTTCAACGACTTCAAACGTTAAATAACGGAAATGCAATGCATTTTTTGGACAAATACCTTTTTGTAATACCTTTTTGTAATAATTGGAAATATCTTTAAAATGGGCACTAGTTCAAGTCATTTGCATTAAACAAACCAAGTTATGATGCGGGCATCTCGAATTCAAAATAGAAACTCAGCGTTAAAATCTCGGTCATTCCCAATAGAATTTATATTGACCATAGCCACTTTACAAGTAGCCGTATTTTAGTGTTACCTATGTGACCTATGTGAGTTTTGCTAGATTAGAATACGTATTTTCCGAAAAAAGTCTGATTATAATGAAAAATGAATTTTCAAATTTCCTAAGAAAGTACCTTCTGTTCAAAATAACTCTTAAACTAACAAATATACGTAAAAACTACTCCACACAAAAGGTATGCTTTTTCTTAACCAAAAATTGGCTTTATTTTGTTTTCTGTGGGATAAAAAATACCAAAGATATAACTGTTTCAAGTTTACATTATAGTGCATGGATAAATCCTATCCTTTCGAGTCGTTCAACCCTTAACAATTTGAAGGTGAAGGGTTGACGCATGTTTTTAATGGAAGTTGTTACTTTAAAATTGAGAGAGTTATGTTAATGTTTAACTCATATAATTTAAATTAGATGAAAATAGACTTTATATATTTTTTGTGGGATTATGGAAATGCTTATTCATTCGCTTCTTTGCACTTTAATCATCGAATTAAAATTATCGAATTTCCTGAATTTAGAATTATATATCATATTCAGATGTAAAATAAATACAAAATCATTTATAATTGTTTACAATTTTTTCTTACAATATTCGTATGATTTAAAGCTTTTGTAAAATTAAAAAATAAAAAAGAAACAAGTTTTTTAACTTATACTATTTAAAAGTTAATAAATACCGTAACAATATTTTTTCTCTTTTCTCTATCCATAAGTTATGTTTTTATTTATGTAATTATTATTTTTTAAATTAATTAAAGTAATTATTTTTTAAATTATGTTTTAATTGCGCACATTGTAATGTTTCTGATTTCAAATAATATATAAAAACACACATTTAAAAAAAAATCCCTGGAGCTGTCCCTGAGGACTTAGAAGTAAAAACCTAATTTTACTCGACTAACAAAAATCCAACCTCATTGATTTTGCGTGTTTTTCACCACTTGGTATTAAGCGATCGAAGTATCAATCACTAAACTCCGTAAGACTCACGCAGTTTTGAAAAATTTCAAAGGTGGGATTTAAGATAAAAACCATAAATAATTCTATCCAACTGTTTACTGCCCGTATTTCCATATATTACGTACAATCAATTCATTATTTTGTTTCAAATCAACAATCCATTAACATTTGCTCTTTTGAAAGCAAAACCAAACAAACAAAAAAAAAATTCAATCATTTTTTATTTAATAGTATGTATTATGATAAATATCCAAACACAAGTGCTTTTTTATACTGTACATATTTTTATTTTGTAATTAAAAAATATGTATTTATAAAAAAAATGCCATTGAAAAATTATAATAACCATTTTCCAGCTTAAATAAAAATAACCATTAAACTCTATTTACAAAAAAAAAACAATAATTTCCAATAAAAACAATTTGAGTAAAATGGTTTGATGTTTTTTTATGGTTCAATGTACTGGGATTTATAAAAGTAATAAAATTATATGAACAATATGGCAGCCGAATAAATGACCGACCCAAAATATCCACAAAAAACATTAAATAAAAATTTATCTCCCTTTAGTCTCCACCCAAACCGAACTAGCAAGTTTTGTTTAGTAAAAAAATCAATGAAAAAGTTTATTTTTATTCATTTTTAATAATTGGTCAATTTGTTTTTGTTTTTATTAAACTTTTAATTTAATCTAAAGTGGGCTTAAATTTAGAATGTGGAATTTGGTTTTTTATTTACGGTTCAAATATTTTTTTAGTTTTCCACTTTTGGGTAACATTTTGAATTTTTAAGCTTTTTGTATGAAATCTTTTAATTTATGTTGAAAAAAGTTTCAATTACTTTGGAGAGAATAAAAAAAAATTGAATTACATTATAGTATTATGATTTTATAGAAATTATTAAGTTTTAAATGTTGGTGAACACGTTAAAGAATTAACAAAAACTAGTAAAAAACATAATAAAAAACAAACCAAAAGAAACTATAACACATTTCTATATATAATTAAACATATGCAATATCTAACAAAAAACTCATTTACACCAATTTTATAGCTATTTTCTCCAACTACTTATAAAAGAAACCGTAAGCTTTTTGTTTTCTTTCTCAAGCAACAATTTATTTTATTTTTAAATATATGTATGAAATAACTTATTTACCAATTACTTGAGCTACTGGAATTACACTTTCTGTAAACTTTTTTTAATACTTGTAAAGTTGTTCATCATTTTAACTTATCGTTTTCAAGAGAATTCAAAGGAGATTCGTCTTATAACAATAAAAAATTATTTCACAATCCACTTAAGACAGTAAAACAAATAAAAATACTATTATAATAGTTTGAAAGATTTGTATTAGCAATAATACAGAATGAATCATAAATTTCGCGAAGTTTGAAGTTATATTATAATCTCGCAACTGCATCATTACAGATCTGATGAATATTACTATGTAGTATATACCAATGAAATTACTATATGAATATTATTATAACTTAAATTACTATGGTGTATATTACTACCATTTGGCAATTTAGTGGAAAATTATAAACGATCTTAAAAATTACCAGAAATGTACATTAATTAAAGGACTTTAAATTTATTTGTAGTTACCATCAAAATGGAACTATAAAGAAACATATTTCATTTACTGACAATTGACTAAAAAACTTTACCACCGAGAACTTATCCACCACACTGTTTTTTTTTAAATTTTATTATAAAGATAACAATTTAACTTATTACAATTGTAAGTTTTATTTTATTTCACACAATCATCAACATCATCATCATTATAAATTACATTTTTAATTTTTCTTAAGTTTAGTTACGTTTTAAGAGTTTCTTGTTGAAAATGTTATTTAAGCTATATGAAAAAATAATAATAATATATTAATTATTATTTTAAATTATTCAATGAGGTACTTCAAAGATTTTTCCTTCTTATTTTTTAACTTAAACTTGTTTTTTGTGGTGTTTAGGGTTGAGCAAGTTATGATAGTTTATAAGTTGATTTTAATTTAGTTGCAAAATTACGGCAACAAATTAACTGACTAATATTAGATTGGTAAGACTAAATGTTGGAATGATGGAACAACGAAAAAAATAAAACACCAGAAAGTTAGCAATAGCCGTATATAGGGTATCCATTATTCATGACCACAAAATATTGATAACAACGTTATTAAAAGATCCCTCTATATGAAGTAACAAAAATGTTCATAGAATGAAAAAATTATATTGTAATATATATGTTTAATTTCAAGATAAATGCAACTTCCAAATATCTATATATCTTATATCTATATATATAAAAATTAATGTTTGTTTGTTTGTTTGTTCGTATTTGATAATCTCCAAAACCACTGCACCTATTTGAAAAATTCTTTCACTATTTGAAAGGTACATTATTCTCGATGAACATAGGCTATATATTATGTATATAAATGGAACCCCAGGGCTCTTATAATTAACATAAGGGGTTTTACCTTTATTATTTTTATCTAAATATATCGCTTTATACATTTGGTTTGCTTTGATCAATGTTTTTTACGTTGAACATAATTTAATGAAATTGAAAAATGAAAGTATGATTTGACAAACAATTATGTTTATTTATATATCAAAATTATATATATTGGAATTTAGCACATGATCAAATTGTTTTATCTACACCAAATATGTTGCTGGTATGCAATTGTGTGTGATAGATATTTTTAAAACTAAGTGAAGATAGTGGATAACATCGATTATATCGATTTAAAGCTCAAAGTTACGAAATGGAATTCGCACAAATACTATACAAAGAAGCATAGCTTATGTATAATCAAAAACGGATGGCAATCATGTTGAACAAACTAATTAAAAATAGTGGCACTTAGCCGGCAACACGTTTGCAATAGTGATTTGTAAACGGTAACAATGCATTAATACCAATAAATTTTATATATCTTGAATTTAATTCTATATATTTTCTATGAATTCTATGAATTTTATATAAATTTTGGATCTATGGGTGTGACAACCCCACGTACCTTGGTACCTGCTATTGGCAAATCAGTTAACGTGAGATATCGTATTCCACTGGCAATGGCAGTCAGATATCACTTATATAAGGGGATAAGTGGTATTTTAGGGGTGCTGGGGGATAAATT
Organism: Diogma glabrata; assembly: GCA_963693315.1. Taxonomy (NCBI): domain Eukaryota; kingdom Metazoa; phylum Arthropoda; class Insecta; order Diptera; family Cylindrotomidae; genus Diogma; species Diogma glabrata. Next base: position 288,974,524 of record OY856187.1, on the reverse strand, counting down.
TTTTTCAATCAACGATAGAACACTTAGTCATATAGTTATGGAATATTCTTTGGTGATGACACGCTTTTTTAGGTATTTTTAAATAAAATATGTTGGGTAGTAGGAATTACAACACAACGTATCACAACAACACATAAGAACCTTTTAAGAATAAGGTCCCACAACAACATGCTTCTAAGGTGTTTATGGACGCAAATTTTTTTTTTATATTTTTTTTTAAGGAATGAACTTTTTTCCTTGCTCGAAGAAATGAGTTTCCATATAACTATTATATATGCTGGATTGAGGAAAACAATGCGTTACATGATCTTGGTATATGCTGCTAGCACTAGGAAAATTAGTGATCCAATTTTAGCTTTGTTCCTGCAAATTTGAAAAAAAAAAGTATTTTATTTTTTTTTCCTCCATCCTATTATGACATATTGCCCTATGTCGTACATTATTATGTGAGAGGATTTATTATTTGGTTTTCCATTCTGTAAAAAGCACATAAAAACTGAAAAAAAAAGAAATTTGCGTCCATCAACGTCTTAAAAAACATGATGCTGTGGAACCTAGGTCTTAAAAGGTTTTTATGTGTTTTGTGACATACATTGTAATTCTAAATATGTCAAATACTTTGAAGCTGCACAAATTTTTTTGACATGTTTGGTGAAAAACATGAGGAACAATGTCATTGAAGCCACAATGTTAAATGGCAAATTCGAACAGGAAGATGTAGTGTTGCCACGTATTCCAACAGATATGGCATTTGAGCTCAAACGTTTCGTTTCTAGTGCAACTCGCTTTTACAATGACCATCAACAAATCACAAGGACAAATACAGCAAGTATGTGGACTAGATTTGGAAAATCCGTGCTTCTCACAAGGACAACTGTATGTGACTAACGCGTTAGGAAAACCATTCCGTTAAACGGAAAAACAAAAAATAAAGTGTACCCACAAGTACTCGAATAAATAAATAGAATTAAAACGATATTTTGAAACTCTTTCCATATTAAAATAAGTTAATAAAAATAAAAATGACCCAATGGAAATTGATTGTTTCATAACGAGTTTTTTCGAATTTTCTTTCGTATGACATAGTGGCAATATGCGACGAGCATAATGTTAAATAAACAAAACTTTTACACTATTTGGTGTAAAAATAAAATTTTGAGAAATTTTGTGAGTGATTTGAGAGATTTTTGTGTGTTTCGTGTCGTGAACAAATACAATACATGAGCACTGTGAACACTTGTAATTCTATTTTTTTTTCTGTATAATGTTCTATATAGAGATGACACACCTCTACTAATTCAACAAGTCATATACATTTTTTTATTCTCTTCCATTTAATTATATCAGCTTTATTTGTATGTTTTTTCGATAATAATAGTATGTATTATTGTATTGTTTTCTAGCCTATAGCCTAATGAACTTACCCTATTGTCTAATGAAAATTTTCCTATAAAAAAATTATCATTAATCAATTGGTATGATTCCAATTGGTCAAATTGTTTTGATTTAATTAAAATTATTTTCAAATTATAATCACAATTGCTTTGATAAGTTTTGTTCAAAAATCAAATTTTGAGTAAAATACTCTTATTCCGTTTAGTTGAATGGTTGAATGGTTGAATGTTGGTTGAATGTATGAGATTGGCGTTTTTTATCATCAGGGTTTTTTTTAATAAGAAATTTGATATATAAAGATTTATTGTTTTAATTGAAGAAAATGTTTTTATTTTTTATAATACACAATTCTTTGTCAGAGAATAAAGTATTGTAATCGATTCGGGTTTAATGAATTTTATTCTCTCGCAAATTAAAATTCTCGCTCGTGCCTCGCTCAAATTTTAAACTTTTGCTTGAGAATAAACTATTTCATTATACACCCATTGATTAAACTACTATTATTGCTTACTTGAAAACTTAGGGAGGGTTGAGGGGCGGTAACATTTTTTAAATTTCAAAAAAATATTTTTGACTGAAAGACAGAAAAAATATCTGTAAGATATAAAAACATAACCTAAAAAGATATTTTTTGCTTGACAGTTAAAACTTAACTTATTAACTGAAAAATTGATTTTAAAAGTAAGTTTTACCAATAATCAATTACAAATAAATTAATTTGATGATTTAGCTACAATTAAAATAATTTGTTTACTTATTCATGTAGATTTAGATTAGGCGATAATCGCAACAAAAATATAAAAATTTGGTCCAATGTGAAAATGCCTAAATCTATATGAATAAGTAAACAAATTATTTTAATTGTAATTAAGTAATCAAATTAAGTTAATTGTAATTGATTATTGGCAAAACTTACTTTCAAAATCAATTTTTCAGTTAATCAGTTTTAACTGTCAAGCAAAAAATATCTTTTTAGGTTATGTTTTTATATCTTACAGATATTTTTTCCGTCTTTTAGTAAAAAATATTTTTTTGAAATTTAAAAAATGTTACCGCCCCTCAACCAATTAAATGCGAAATTTTTTATGTCTGAAAGATATTTCTTTTACATGTATCATCGCCCTTATTTGATCGCCAATTTTTCATATATCCGAACTTAGCTAGAGTGCTGATTATTTTTCATTCATATTTTCATATTGTATATCAAAATATATATGTATATTCATATTGTAAAAGTACAATTAAAAATTATGCTATCATTTCTCATTACCACTTTTTTGAAATCATTGCTACTACGTCAACAAAATGTCTGCGAACAAACTTTATTTATAAGCGTAGCAAAGCACGCCGTATTATATGTATTATTATTTGATTCTCCGGAATATTTCTTATTTGGGTAAATTTTTTTAGGAGGCTAGTGTTGTTGTTGAAAAGGTCATGAAATATTCTACCAGAATTTGTTATATTATGTTTCACACATAAAATGAATGGTCTTTCAAGGTTTCAAGTAGAGTTTCTGCTCGAACAACAGGTATATTGCAAAACAACTTGAGGAGAGAAACTAGTTGCAATTACTCCAGGACTACAGGTAGAATTCTATTGAAGCCTTGATTGACCGGTTTTTGCGAGTCAAAGTAGCAGTTGTAAAACCTTTAAATTATCCCAATTTAAATCATTAATAGAATAATAATAAAGTTTATGCGGTTGCTTTAAATATTTTGAGTGCCATTCAAATAGACACAAAATCAATAAAAGCTCTCAACCTTCAGGATGCCTCATTATTATCTACAGAGGGAATCCTAAAATTTCTATTCAAATCTGTTCGGAAAATTAATTCAGAAATATCCAAATTGTTATTTGAAATACTTTACCTCTCACTATCCAAGGAAATTAATATATTTGGAGCTACTGGTAAGATCACTATCAATTTGAAACTTCTAAGAAACGCTCTAATTTTGATAAAACCTACATGCAATGAAAATGAAAGAAATGTTTCTTGAGTGGTAAAATCGCTACCTAGTCTTGTGTTGTAAAACATTTTAAATAGCAAAAATTAAATATAAGTTTTAAGTTTTTTAAACTGCAAAAATTAAATTTGAATAAGATTTTTTATTCTATATAATGAGATATGTACATATTTTTCTTAAATAATTATTTTAATTAAATTAAATGATTTTAAAGATATATTATTGATTGCATCTAGGGCATGGTCGATTAATCGATTGGGACTAAATATCGATTAACGATTAATATGAAAATTTTAACACCGATTAATCGATTAATCAATTAAATAAAATTTTCACTAGTTCTAATATTTTTAATTTTTATTAAATTTTTTTAATCAAATACGCGCGGTATATCATATTTAAAAGTTAAACTTTTACAATGACACATAAGAAAAAATACAAATTTAATGGCTATCTATGTATTAAGGGCGTAAAGTAAGTCTTTTTTTGCATAAGAGTGAAATTGTTGCTCTAGGCGAAAGCAAAAAAGATGCTTTGTACTCCGAATTACATACAAGATTTTTGTCTTGTTTCATTGATAGGATCTGTATCTCACTCTGTCAGTGGAATTTTCAGACCTTACAAAATTATGTGTTTAAAAATATACTGTACTAATTGAAAATGATACGAAACTATACAAGCTGTATCCTTCATAATGGAAAGTATACTTCAAACCATAGTTTACTGGTTGGATTAATAATAAAAATATTACTTAAGGCAAAGTAAAGATTTTTTTTTAAATAAATTTGTAAATTTTAAACATTTAGTAAATTTAGATTAATCGATTAATAATATTTTTGTTCGATTAATCGAACAATTTGCGAAATGATCAATTAATCGAACAATCGATTAATCTAACCATGCCCTAGTTGCATCTTGAATTCTTTTATTTATTGAATAAAGAAATTCATGTGTAATTATAGTTGATTTATTATTTTTTAAGGATCTTCTTGTTAAAATTAATTTTTAATAATTCTTGAGAATCTCGAGAAATTCAAATAATTATTTGCAATTTTTTCGAGAAACACAATCGTTGATAAAATCGAGATTCTCGAGTCTCGAGATTCATAAAAAGTCGAGAAATCAGAAACTCTAGTCTCAACTCTAGTCTTAATTACGACTATTTTTGTGATGTCCGCACTTTTTTAACCGTAGAAAAAACGCGTTCAGTCGCAGCATTAGTAATGTATTGACAACACGTATTTCATATTTTTTATTTCATTAATGTATATTTCTAACCATTTGTTCTTTGTTGTGATTTTTACTGATCCCCAAACTTTAAATTTTTTCTTATCAATATATTTTTTAATAATGATGCTTCATCCCGAATAAATTTTATGCAAACCCGAAGATTTCATTAATTAATTATCCACTAATTCAAAAAATCGCCTCAAAATAATTATAAAATGTAAAGGGCTTAAAACGTCCCACTCCGATGTGTCAAAACTTGGGTTAGTGGGAAAAGTTCGATATAGTTAGTTCACTTAATAAGCCAGAAAACCTATAAAAATGGTGGCACACCAACAATTTTAAAAATTCTTTTTTTCCTAAATGAATTAGACTTCAGGATCATTCATCAGCACTAACGCCTGCATTACCTAGCAAAATAAGAAAATTCAGGGAGGTTAAAAATAATCTAATTCCGGGAATCACTGCTATTTTCAGTGATAAGTGATATGTCACGTTAACTCGTATGTTAATATTAGGAACTGGAGTACGCGGGCTTGTCACTCCCGTAGGTCAAAAATAAAAACATTTTCAAATCAATAAAAACTGATCCCTCCATCCGTAAAACTCAAGTTAAAATAACTAAATTTTGACAGATCATTTTATTTTTCAAATTTTGATATAAATAATTAAAAAGTATGAATAAGTTTACACTTATAATTTTAATTACAATTTCAATAGAAGACAAAAATTGAGCTCCACAATTTACGTTGATATTAGTTGTTATATAATTTTAATTTATTTCCCGTAAAACAATTTTGGAAAAAATGCATGAAATGTGCACTAATTATGCATGACAAAATATGTCCGTGTACAAAATTGTTTATAACACATGTCATGCACATGATGTGCACCATACCATGAACATGTCGTAAAAAGCCTTAGCACATATATGCACAGATATTTCAGACTCATGTGCATCAAATGTGCACTAAAATGTTCACAATATGTTCATTCACAGATTTGCAGCAATTTATACATTTTTCAGACACATGTTGATGGCATGTGCATCACCAGATTTACAGAAAAATCATATTTTTTTCAGGAAATTTTAAGGTTAAATGGATAGAACTCTAGTGAATTTTAACCAACTGAAATTTATATATTTCGTACACAAGTATATGCGCATTTCGTCTACATGTGCGTATAAATCATTTCGTAAACATGTTTCAAGCGAATTTTATAAACAAATGCACAAATATTAAATTACACGGTGAACATTTGTTTAAACTAAACATGTATACATGTATACAAAATGTGCATAAAACGTTTTGTTTAAAGTTCTATGCACATTTTGTATACATGTTGACATGATTTAAAAATGTTAAATTAAAACAAATTTGTATGACGGTTATAGTCTAAGATCCGGCTGCAGGATTAGTGAGCTCATCGATTTTTTGCTAAAACCAAATTTTTATGTATATTTATAATTAGGAGAATATATATCTACCAGGTTGCCTATCAAAATTTGGCCGCCAGTATTTTTAATTAAATTATTTTTAATTGATTTTTGGGAAAAAATTTCGTTCACTTGTTTTTTAAATAAAATGTCGTCTATATCACGGCAATTTATATAAAGATTCTAAAAATTCACGGTTGCCGTTGCGCACCTAGCCGCACCTCTTCCCAGCCAGGTGTAAACAGGTATTATTTCGATACATTTATACGTTCATAACGTACATTGATTAATTCTATATCAAACTAAAGCTAATTTTTTTCTATTTATTATCATATATGGTTGCCTAATTAAATCCGGCCGCAAATAAGGCTTGCTGGCTGTTAAAGATGATAAATATTTAAGGTAGAGTGAAAGAGAGCTAGCGCGTAACATCATTTGTCAGACGAGGATAGCGATTGCCAGCTGTGCGACGCTCTTAAGCCATTACGCATGCTTCGAATGTTAGTGTTCTCAACCACGGGGGAGTAATAGAGACGACTTAATAAATACTCCCAAAAAATTGTCTTCGTTTTCAAAATGACAAATTTAAAAATTACAACAAAAAATGGTAGAATCCTAGTTTATCCCCCCAAATAAATTAGCGTTTTTTTCAGATAAATAGAAAGATTAGGTCCTCTGCATTCTAATTATGAAAAAAAAATTTGCAGAAATGAGGGGGTCAAAAGTTATAAAGGATCGAACTTTCAATTTTACCTTGGTCCCCCCTTTGGTTTTTTTTTTTAGTTTTTTTTTTCTTTTTTCCTTATTTTTATTTATTATTTATTTATATTTTATCACACACTAAAATCACACTAAAATCATCACACACTTATCACCAAAGGGTCCCCCCTTTGAGTTTTTAGAAGTAACTTGATTTGATTTTTGATTTTTTTTTGACTCGCTTCTGCGACCTTGCACAACTTCGATCAAAAATAGCACCGAATGCGATCCCCCCCCCCCCCCCCCCCCATTAGCTTTAATTTGATATAGAATTAATCAATGTATGAACGTTATGAACGTATAAATGTATCGAAATCATACCTGTTTACGCCTGGCTGCGAAGAGGTGCGGCCAGGTGCGCAACGGCAACCGTGATTTTTTAGAATCTTTATATAAATTGCCGTGATATAGACGACATTTTATTTAAAAAACAAGTGAACGAAATTTTTTCCCAAAAATCAATTAAAAATAATTTAATTAAAAATACTGGCGGCCAAATTTTGATAGGCAACCTGGTAGATATATATTCTCCTAATTATAAATATACATAAAAATTTGGTTTTAGCAAAAAATCGATGAGCGCACTAATCCTGCAGCCGGATCTCGTACTATTAGTACTCAAATACATTTATACTTAAACTAAATTCTTAATATACACTAGAATATTGCCAAAAAAGTAAAATTAGTCAAAATAAAATGTGCACCTATACTCGTGCACCATGCACATAGTGTTTGTCGAGTTATTTAAACTAAAGAAAATGTTTTATTTAGGATATATAAATTGCCCAAATTTAATTTTAAATAACGAAATTCTGTTTTCGTTTGAAAAATCGTGACATTTTTAAAATGTTGTTCTCGGCCTGCGGTCACTGGCTTTTACCAATTTAGTCGCATTTGAAATTTTCGGGAAAAATAGTTTCGAGTTTTCGTCGCCCTTGGGAAATTACTACTGACATTTTTTTGTTAAAAAAACGATCATTTTAGACGATAATGAGTAATAACGATGAATATCGAGAAATCTTGATGGCCGACATCTGTATATGAGACCAAAAACTTGATTATTGTAGTATAAGTGTGTCAATAAAATGCCGTTAAGTGTGTCAAAAGAATGATTTTCATATATTTTGTTCCCAATTTTTTTGAGAAAAATATTATGGGAAACATTTTTGACTAGAAAGATATAAAACATAAAAGTAATTATTTGGATGTCATAAAATGTAATTGAACATGAAATTGGACATGGAATATGATTTTGAACCTATGTCATAGGTTCCTATGACTTATAGGAACAGTTGGCAAATATCAAGTTGTTGCAGATTAAATGACTTTGTTAACAAAAATTGTAATTATTAGGGAGATGTTTCTTGAGTAATTTTTTGTGTGATTTCAGATTCCACGACTTTTGAATATTTAACAGGAATAGTGGGAAAATAAATTTCAATTTTTGATTATGTTATAATTTTTGGAATTTTGAAATTTCCATTTTGAACTAGTTTTTGGAATATTTTTAGAATTTTGGTTTCAATCTTTCATTTTGTTATAATTTTTGCAATTTTGAAAAAGTTTCAATTTTGTATTTGTTTTTGGAATATTTTTAAAATTGCGATAAAAGATTAAATTTTTGATTTTATTATAATTTTGGAGTTTTGAAAAAAGTTTGTATATTTGATTTTGTTATAATTTTGCAATATTTTAAGAATTTTAGGAAAAGTTTGAATTTTTGATATTGTTATATTTCTTGCATTATTTTTGGAATTTTGAAAATAGTTTAAATTTTTGATTTTTTAATAATTTTTAGGAAAATTTTGGATTTTATTATAGTTTTTGGAATATTTTTAGAATTTTGAAAAAGTTGTACTTCTACTTATACTTGTATTTTTACAAATAATGTTATATTAATATCCATCGCTGCCCAAAACTATTGTTTTTAGGGTTTACTAATTTCTTACAATATTCTACATCTTTTACCAAAGAATGATAAAAACTGAGCTTTCAATGATATATGTACATACTGTGATAAAATCAAGTATTAAAGTCCGGCATTTTTATAAAAATATAGATCTTAAATGGGTTAAACAACGTTTATAGCGAGGTCGTTAAATTATCAACTCTTTTTTTACTATTCCAATGAACACAATTTCTTGTGAGAGTTTTAACATTTTAAAAGTACTTTGAAACGTATTAAAAAATAGCTAAAAAATTCTATGAAAAGCACAAGACTGTAGACTTGATCACTATTATCGATTGAGAAAGACTTTCTACAAAAATTAACTATACTGAGCCATTTTTAAAGAAAAAGTTATTGATAATTTTGCAGATATAAAAACCATTGGAAGGAACTGAACTACAAAAAATATAATATTTCAGTTTATTTTTTAGTTTTCATCAACATAATAGTTGTTAGTTGTTGCTTATTGAGATTAAGAAAAATATTTAAAAATACAAAAATATAAAATATGGAGGGGTTGAAATCTCACAGCTCTGAAATATCAAGACTTCGGTCTGGGTTAAGGATTTTGATATAGTTTTCGGCAAAAAACTTTTATGAGGACATGGTTTTTAGTTTTGGGCAGCGATGTATATCAAACATAACTCTTTGTTAAAGTACAAGTATTTTTTATCTCTGTTTAAAAATTTATTACAAAACTAACACGAAACATCAATACGTTGGCGGAAAATTATAATCAAAATTCCAAAAATATTGTTGAATTAAATACTTAAAATCAAACTTTTTCAAAATTCCAAAAATTTTCTAAAAATTAGAATAAAATCAAATATTTAAATTTTTTCTAAATTCCAATAATATTTCGAAAATTCTTAAAAATTCAAACTTTTTCAAAATTCTAAAAATATTGCAAAAATTATTACAAAATCAAAAATTGAAAATTTTTTCAAAATTCCAAAAATTATAATAATATCAAAAATTAAAAATTTTTCAAAATTCTAAAAAAATTCCAAAAATTCTTACAAAATCAAAAATTAAAACTTTTTCCGCAATTCTAAAAATATTGCAAAAATTATTACAAAATCAAAAATACAAACTTTTCAAAATTCCAAAAATATTTCAAAAACTATAACAAATTCAAAAATTTCCATGTCCAATTTCATTTTAAATTACATTTACGTCATAAAAACAGCTACATTTTTTTTTCCAAAAAATTGGCTGAAAAAATAATTGAAATCATTTTTTGACACACTTGACATTATTTTTTGACAAACTTATAATGCCATAATTCTCTATAATAATAATAAAATATCACGTCATACAAACTATAAATTTTATTTTTTTCTAAAAAATATTTTATATTTTTTAGAAAATATAAAATATTATTTTATATTTTCGATTTTCTTTTAACTTTACTTTGTTTTGCATTGCTGAAGATGGGAGATAGTTTCTCTTGAAATGCATACAAAATAATTTTGTATTTTAAATATTGAAAAACTAGTGATATTTTTGTAATGTTTAAATACAATTTTCGTTGGTGAAAATAAAAAAGGAGAAAACGTTTTTTAATTAATTATTGTTAGTAAAAAAATTAGGTAAAAAATAAATCAAATCGTTTCTTTTGACACACTTGACAACATTTTTTGACAAACTTATAATGCCATAATTCTCAATAATAATAATAAAATTTCATTTCAAACAAACAATTTAATTTTTTTCCAAAAAATTAGGTAAAAAACTAAATAAAAATCTTTTGACACACTTGACAACATTTTTGTGACAAACTTATAATGCCATAATTCTCAATAATAATAATAAAATTTCATTTCAAACAAACAATTTTATTTTTTTCCAAAAAATTGGGTAAAAAATAAATAAAAATCTTTCTTTTGACACACTTGACAACATTTTTTTGACAAACTTATAATGCAATAATCTAGTTTTTGATCTCACAGTTATCGAACACAGCGTCCTTTCGGACCTGTCCTTTGTGAATACCTATTTTTAGAAAAAAAAAATTTTGAAATCCCTCCAGCGGTTTTCCCTGCAGTGTAGGTAATGACGGACGGGCGGCCGGCCGGCCGGGCCGGACTACAGAGAGATATACATTTTTTTTTTGCTTTTTTAGAATCAGTAGGTCCTAGGAATACGAGAAATACCAAACGTCGAGAAATACCAAAAAAGTGGGGGTTAGAATTTCACTTTGAGCTCATGAATGTAATACTTAGGTCTTTCTCGACGTTTTAGGACCTACTGATTCTAAAAAAGCAAAAAAAAAATGTGTGTCTGTCTGTCGGCCGGCCTACACTGCAGGGAAAACGGCTGAAGGGATTTCAAAAATTTTTTTTCTAAAAACAGGTATCCACAAGGGACAGGTCTGAAAGGACGCTGTGTTCGATAACTGTACCGGAAGTGTGTCAAAAAAATCATTATGTGTGTCAAAAATAGCAAATTTTCATATTTTTGGCTTAAAAAACGTTCATTTTAAGTGATTACGAGTAGGAACATTAAATTTGGAGAAATCTTGATGGTCGGGATCGGTATGTGAGATGAAAAACTATTTTATTGCAATATAAGTTTGTCAAAAAAATGTTGTCAAGTGTGTCAAAAGAAAGATTTTTATTTATTTTTTTACCTAATTTTTTGGAAAAAAAATAAAATTAATTGTTTGTTTGAAATGAAGTTTTATTATTATTATTGAGAATTATGGCATTATAAGTTTGTCAAAAAAATGTTGTCAAGTGTGTCAAAAGAAAGATTTTTATTTATTTTTTCACCCAATTTTTTGGAAAAAAATAAAATTGTTCGTTTGAAATGAAACTTTATTATTATTATTGAGAATTATGGCATTATAAGTTTGTCAAAAAAATGTTGTCAAGTTTGTCAAAAGATTTTTAATAAGTTTTTTACCTAATTTTTTGGAAAAAAATAAAATTGTTTGTTTGAAATGAAATTGAAATTATTATTATTGAGAATTATGGCATTATAAGTTTGTCAAAAAATGTTGTCAAGTGTGTCAAAAGAAAGGTTTTTATTTATTTTTTACCCAATTTTTTTAGAAAAAAATAAAATTAATAGTTCGTATGACATGATATTTTATTATTATTATTGAGAATTATGGCATTATAGGTTTGTCAAAAAATAATGTCAAGTGTGTCAAAAAATAATTTCATTTAATTTTTTAGCCAATTTTTTGGAAAAAAAAATGTAGCTGTTTTTATGACGTAAATGTAATTTAAAATGAAATTGGACATGGAAATTTTTGAATTTGTTATAGTTTTTGAAATATTTTTGGAATTTTGAAAAAGTTTGTATTTTTGATTTTGTAATAATTTTTGCAATATTTTTAGAATTTCGGAAAAAGTTTTAATTTTTGATTTTGTAAGAATTTTTGAAATATTTTTAGAATTTCGGAAAAATTTTTAATTTTTGATATTATTATAATTTTTGGAATTTTAAAAAAAATTTCAATTTTTGATTTTGTAATAATTTTTGCAATATTTTTAGAATTTTGGAAAAAGTTTGAATTTTTAAGAATTTTCGAAATATTATTGGAATTTAGAAAATATTTAAATATTTGATTTTATTCTAATTTTTGGAATATTTTTGGAATTTTGAAAAAGTTTGATTTTATTTAGTTTAACAATATTTTTGGAATTTTGATTATAATTTTCCGCCAACGTATTGATGTTTCGTGTTAGTTTTGTAATAAATTTTTAAACAGAGATAAAAAATACTTGTACTTTAACAAAGAGTTATGTTTGATATACATCGCTGCCCAAAACTAAAATCCACGTCCTCATAAAAGTTTTTTGCCGAAAACTATATTTTTAATTTAAAATGCAAATTTATATTAATTTCAATTTTTTTTTTATTAACTTTACTACATGTTTCGAGATACAATATCTCATCTACAGGTTGTTTGTACAATTTAAGAAATTATGGTCGCAATACTAATATTTATACCTAAAGAACTTATTATCTACTTTTTACTTCGGTCTGAAAGACCTAAGTATTACATTCATGAGCTCAAAGTGAAATTCTTACCCCCACTTTTTTTGACATTTCTCGACGTTTTAGGACATCCTGATTCTAAAAAAGCAAAAAAAAAAAATGTGTGTCTGTCTGTAGGCCGGCCGGCCGCCGTCATTACCTACGCTGCAGGGAAAACCGCTGGAGGGATTTCAAAATTTTTTTTTTCTAAAAATAGGTATACTCAAAGGACAGGTCCGAAAGGACGCTGTACCGGAAGTGTGTCAAAAAAATCTTTATGTGTGTCAAAAATAGCAAATTTTCATATTTTTGACTTAAAAAACGTTCATTTTAAGTGATTACGAGTAGGAACATTAAATTTGGAGAAATCTTGATGGTATGGATTGGTATGTGAGATCAAAAACTAGATTATTGCATTATAAGCTTGTCAAAAGGGTAGCGAAAATGCGAAATTCGACGTCCACGCCGCGCCGTGCTGCCTGGGTAACGCTGACAGAATTAGGTTGGTGTATTGGAGACAAGCAGAGTAAAAACTGCTTAGTCAATGACGCCACATCACGGCGAATTGGCGCCATACAACCAATGCGAGTCAAGCGTCCGTTCTCCATGTCAGGGGCGGCTTGGAGCGGGCGTCTGTCTTGAATCAAGCGGCTCGCTATATAAACGTGTAAAAAGGTTGTTTCTGGTGACTTTAATATGCAGAACGGACCCATTCACGACAATTTGGGTTGGGCCTAAGGTTTACAGCCTAACCCCGGAAAAAAACTAATATGTTAAATTTGGTGATCAGAAAAAGAATAACAGACCCGGACAAAACAACAGAATTTTACCTGGACGTGAAAAAGGACCAGACTACCGAATCGGAACGTGGAACGTGCGCAGCCTGAGCGCTCCTGATGCTTTTATAAGTCTGGAAACAGAGGCTGAGAGGTATAGGATGGATATTATTACTCTACAAGAAATTAGACAGCCGATAATCGGAAAACAAGATTTGGATAGTCACTCTCTATACTGTAGTGGTCATCCTTCTCGAAGAGAATTTGGAGCTGGCTTTCTTGTTGGTGCACGCATACAAGAAGCCGTGATGAAATTCATCCCGGTCAGTGAGAGGATCTGCTACCTACGTGTACGCGGTACATATAACAATATTTCTCTTATTGCCGTGCATGCACCTACTGAAGCTAAGACCGTCAACGAGAAGGATAATTTCTACATAGCACTGGAAGAGGTTATGAAACAAACACCCACACGCGACTTCATTATGGTTCTTGGTGACATTAATGGGCAGGTTGGAAGAGATATCTCTTATGGAAATGTGGTGGGTCCCAACAGCCTGCATTTGAATTCGAATGATAATGGTGAGAGAATGACTGAGTTTGCATTATCAAATAATTTGAGAATTGCCAGTACGTTCTTTCCGCATCGATCGATTCATAAACAGACTTGGGTCTCACCGAATGGAAACACTCGAAATCAAATTGATCACGTTCTAGTAACAGCACGTTTCTTTTCGAGCGATCCTTTAGAGGTGCATACATTTCCAAGTGATCATTTCCTTGTATGTGTAACAATAAGGTTCCACTTCCCAAATGCAGGCATTCCAAAATTCAATCAACGGAAACGTTTTAACATCTCATCATTAAAGAATGCTGAAACAGAAGAGAGATATCATATCCATATTGCCGAAACATCGGAGAAATCAGAAACCATTAATGGAGACGTCGATAAGTCATGGTATTTGCTCAAAGATGCTGTTTTAAGCGCTGCTGAGGGAATACTTGGAAGACCACAGAACCACTCCCAGAAGCCATGGATGGATCAAGCATGCCTTGACGCTATTCAATACAAAAGAGATTGCTATGTGAAGTGTCTACAAGGACGCAACACCAGGTCCACGAAGGAGAACTATAAACTGGCAAGACAAGCCGTTACAAAGCTATGTAGACGAACGAAGAGAGAATGGTGGAAAAGACAGTGTGAGGAGATTGAAAGTTTCAATAAGGAACATCAATCGCGTAATTTCTTTCAACAGGTTAAAACCTTAAAGAAAGGCCCTCAAACTAGATCGACTGCTATTCAAAACGAAGATGGGGAGCTACAAGTAGACCTTAAAAATATTTTAGATACTTGGGCCGCTTATTTTGAGAATCTTCTCAACTTAAGTGACCAGCAACAAGTCGGGCGACGAGCAAAGCTTATTCGTGCGTCAAAGGTACATGTAGACGAACCCACCAAAGAGGAATTCGATGCGGCGCTGTCAAAATTAAAATGCAATAAAGCACCTGGTATCGACGATATAACATCCGAAATGATTGTACATGGTGGCGAAACTCTATCCTTAAGATTGTTTGAACTGGTTCAAATGATCTGGAGGACTGAAACCATGCCACAGGACTGGAACACAGCTATGCTGATACCAATCCATAAAAAAGGTAATCGCCTACAATGTGCAAACTACAGAGGAATTGCTCTCCTCTGCACAGCATATAAGATCTTTTCCTACATCTTGCTATCCAAAATCAATCCTTTTGCTGAACAACTTTTTGGAGAATATCAGTGTGGTTTCCGGCGGAGCCGAGTTACCACCGATGCACTTTTCTCGATAAGGATGATTTTGGAAAAGTGTCGAGAGTTCAACATACCTGTGCACCAACTTTTCATTGATTTCAGGCAGGCCTACGACTCTCTAGAACGAGAGACTCTTTGGTCTGCTCTGGTGTCAATGGGAATTCCTGGTAAACTGGTATCACTATGCAAAATGACAGTACAGAACTCTCAATGCTGTGTACGAGTAGAGAACAAAATATCAAAGTTTTTTAAAGTCGACTCCGGTTTAAGACAAGGTGATGCTATCTCTCCTATACTTTTTAATCTAGCCTTGGAATATGTGTGCCGTCAAAAGAAACTACCGACTAATAACAATATCTTGTCAATAAACTCAGTACAGATGATTGCTTACGCTGATGATGTTGTCATCCTCGGCCGAAGTGAAGCTGTTATGAGTGAGACCTTCATGTCGCTTGAGAGTGGTGCTAGGAAAATTGGTCTGCAAATTAACTACAATAAAACCAAACATATGAATGTTTCAAGAGAGGCTGAGAAGAAAGATTTGATGTGCGGCGATGAACGAATTGAGGGAGTTGAATCTTTTAAATATTTGGGATCAATGTTTGACTCAAACAACAGCATACTTACAGATATAAAAGCTCGAATCGCTGCAGGTAATCGAACTTTCTACTCAATTCTCACCTCTCCTTGGATCACCGTATGTATCAACTAACACCAAGGTCAAGTTATACAAGACATTGATTAGACCGGTTGTGATGTATGGGTCACAAACGTGGACCCTTACACAAAATGACGAATCGCATTTATCTGTATTTGAGCGTAAGATCCTACGCTACATTTTTGGTCCACTTAATACAGACGATGGAGAGTATAGAACCCGGTATAACTTTGAGATCAGAGACCTTCTTGAGTGTTCTGATATAATAGGTTGTATCCGTTCTAATAGGATTGCTATTTGCTTGGTTTGGGCATGTTCTACGAGCCGATTCACAGTCTGGAATGATTAGAAAAATGTACGTTAGTACCCCAGGGAGTGGTAGACCGCGAGGAAGACCACGACTACAATGGGAGACTGACGTAATAAACGACCTTAAAAAAATCGGCTGCCATGGTAATTATGTCGCTGTTGCGAATGACCGTGGTGAATATTCAAAGCTGATTAGCCTGGCAACGCTCCTACATGGATCATGAACGCCTTAAAAAAAAAAAAAAAAAAAATAAAAAAAAAATTAAAAAAGCTCTTCAAAAATATGTTGTCAAGTGTGTCAAAAGAATGATTTTTATTTATTTTTTTACCTAATTTCTTTGAAAAAAAATAAAATTAATTTTTTGTTTGAAATGAAATTTTATTATTATTATTGAGAATTATGGCATTATGAGTTTGTCAAAAAAATGTTGTCAAGTGTGTCAAAAGAAAGATTTTTATTTATTTTTTTACCTAATTTTTTAGAAAAAAAAATAAAATTAATTGTTTGTTTGAAATGAGATTTTATTATTATTATTGAGAATTATGGCATTATAAGTTTGTCAAAAAATGTTGTCAAGTGTGTCAAAAGAAAGGTTTTTCTTAATTTTTTAGCCAATTTTTTTAGAAAAAAATAAAATTAATAGCTTGTGTGACATGAAATTTTATTATTATTATAGAGAATTATGGCATTATAAGTTTGTCAAAAAATAATGTCAAGTGTGTCAAAAAATGATTTCATTTATTTTTTTAGCCAATTTTTCGGAAAAAAAATTTAGCTGTTTTTATGACGTAAATGTAATTGAAATTGAAATTGGACATGGAAATTTTTGAATTTGTTATAGTTTTTGAAATATTTTTGGAATTTTGAAAAAGTTTGTATTTTTGATTTTGTAATAATTTTTGCAATATTTTTAGAATTTTGAAAAATTTAAATTTTTGATTTTGTTATAATTTTTGGAATTTTGGAAAAGTTTAAATTTTTGGAATATTTTCAGAATTTAGAAAAAGTTTAAATATTTGATTTTATTCTAACTTTTGGAATATTTTTGATATTTTGAAAAAGTTTGATTTTATTTAATTTAACAATATTTTTGGAATTTTGATTATAATTTTCCGGCAACGTATTGATGTTTCGTTTTAGTTTTGAATTAAATTTCTAAGCAGAGATAAAAAATACTTGTACTTTAACAAAGAGTTATGTTTGATATACATCGCTGCCCAAAACTAAAAACCATGTCCTCATAAAAGTTTTTTGCCGAAAACTATATCAAAATCCTTAACCCAGACCGAAGTCTTGATATCTCAGAGCTGTGAGATTTCAGCCCCTCCATATTTTCTTTTTATTTTAATAAATTTCCAGTATGAAATAAAATTTTTTATTTATCTCAAACGAAAAGTGTTTTAGAGGTACTCACTTGTAATTTCAATTTAATTTTATTACTCACTTTTAATTTCGGCCTCGGCTAGACGCCTCAGGCCGTAAACAACTAGTTCGTACTTTAAAGTTTCACTTTTCGTTCTAGATAAATAAATAACTATTATTTCAAAATTTATTTAGATTAAATAATTTTTTTTAAATATTTTGCTTGCGGCGAATGAAAATAAACAATAGTATATGATGCATGCACGTAAGCCATGTTGGACATAATGTGGGTGCAAATCTGGCGCCTCGATTCCAAACTCCATATACGTCCAAAAACCTTAGCTTTACGTCCTTTCATCATAATGTACTATAATTGGTTTCTACTGGCATATTAATAAAACTGTTGAATATGTCTACCCTAGCTTTAGAAGCACGCTTTGCCACTGTAAACAACGCTGAGTCGTATTATCGTTAATGAAAATGCCAACCATCCAAACCCATAAGAAGGGGTTTGGATGGTTGGCTAGCCTATATTTATACCAAATAGTATGACCTGAATAATCATTTTTTCGAACTTCAGTTGATAAAAATTGTTCGAAAAAATAATGAACAATTAGGATTTTATTAGGAGCAAATATCTTTAAAATTAAATATCTCAAGAACACGAATCAACGCTTTGTAAATTTGATATATTTTAGAGTAAGAATAGAACTGTTTTCCCAAAAAAAAATTAATTAAATTCCAATTGATCTTCGACCCTGGCGCCATCTTTAAAAAAGTTTTTTAATATTTTAATTTTAAAAATTATTACAAGAACAGTTAGTTAATTTTTTTCAAACGATTTCAAACATATCACCTATTAAACAAAAAAAGTGTGATGAAATCGTAATAGCCGTTCTTGAGCAATCTAATTTCGAAGTTACATTGGATTGGGAGAATTTTCATTTTTCATGCATTTTGGGGTGCCCCCTATGCTCAAACTATGCACTTTAAAAAATGAGTTGTAACGGTAAAATGAGTTGTATATTTTGTTTTGTCCATATTACTTATATGCCAAGTTTTATGAAGATCAAAAATGGTCAAGTTTTCACAACTCGATCTAGATTCTAGATTCTAGAACAAGTTTTTTTTCTGGTATGCTTTTAATTAATTGCCCAAGTATTCACCTAGGTCGCCTAACAATTGCCTCTACCTTAAATCAATATTTTAAATTTTAACTTGTTTCCAATTCAAACTAATTTAACATTTTAACCACGAATTGATCCCTAATTTAAAATCTCCGTCTATTCGATACTAACATATACGTATATACGTATTCTTTTCCCTATATATTTCTTCAAAATTTTTTTTTTAATTTTTATTTAATCGACGTATGCTATTCTTTATAACAAATAATAACAATTATAACATAAAAATTAAACAAAAAACCACTCACTTGGAAAAAAAATCCACCAACAACAACTATCAAACACTTAAGATTTAATTTTCTTCCTTTTCAATCAACAAAAACCCACAATAACACGCAACAAATTAAATTTTTGCGTTTTATCTTTACTAATTCACCCTTGTTTTGATTTCTTTAATAATTCGCCCCACAATATAAAAATAACAGAAAAATCATACACTTATGATTTTTCTTTTACATTGACTTTTGCTCCCTTTAAGCCGCATGGATTTTCTTTAACATTTTTTAATTGAGCAAAAATAGGTTTTGAAAGACAAAACAAACAATGCAACAGTTTCGTTGAAATACATATACGTTTAAAATATTCAAGTTTATTTCTTATAGTCAAGTTATTGAATTTTATTTTTTTTGTTTCTACTAACATATTAATACTATTACTAACTAAGTAATAGTATTAATAATATGTAAAAATTCTTAGTTTTATTATATTATGCTTTTATGATTTATGTTATGAACGTATCAGTTACATAACTTTTATTAAGTGTTGAGTATATTTTTTTATTAGTTTTGTTTGATTGTTCTAAAATTCGTTAGAAATATAATTATATATAAGGCTTTTAACCTAAATGTTCCGAATTTGATCAAAACAATAATGCTGATGTTTGGTCTATCACAGATTTTACGAAAGATTCGATAATTCTAAGTGAAACTTACCCGGGCTGTTTGAATCCGTTCTATCGGGAGAATACGTTACTGATAATCTCTCAGACCTTAATCTTTGCGATTCAACATCTGTTATATACCAAAAAGAAAAAAAACTTAATTAGAATTAATTTCCATTTATCCAAAAATAATTTAACCTGATTCGCTACCATGATTATATTGTCCTCGCATTGATCCATCTAATTCATTAGGTGGTGATGGAATCCCTGATGAAAATGCTGGTTGTGATGATTGATCATTCATAATAGTATTATTACCACCATTTCCGTTATTTCCCCCCGATGATGGCACACTTGAATACAATAACCCCAATTCTCTTGCTTCGTTTTCTTCTTGAGCTTGTTGTCGTCTTAAGGCAACCTGCTCATATTTTAATAAACAAATCTATATTTTTTTAAAAAATTTTATGCAATTTTCAGTGTAAATAAAGAATTTTTTAGATATAAATAATTTTTAAAATATGATTGTATTACCTGTGCTGCCATCACACGTTGTCGTTCTGCTATAAGAGTACATTTAGCACATATGCAATCACGCCATCGACAATATCGTTTGTGTCCTTTTAATGCGCTAACCTGAAAGGTTTAGAATAGTTTACATACAATTTATATAATATGTTAGCTGTAAGCTGAATAAAGAAATGTTTTCTTCTCAAAATGGGTATGTAAACAGTAAATAACTAAGTACGCAAAACAAAGTTTGACTCACACAGCAACATTAAAATGATAAAATAAAAGCTATTAAAATTAAAAATCTACAAATTGAATCTTTAGTCGTTTTATACAATTTGATTTTCAGTTTTTATATTAAGAAGTGTTTGTTGTCTATTTTATTTGTTTTTGTTATTTTTTTTATTATTTCAAATATTTGAATTTAATATTGAATGGGAAGTTAGTGAACTTTTTGTCTATTTGATTTACATTTATAAAAAATACAAATAGTACATAAAATAAAATGTCAAGTAGTTTTACAGGAAATGATGATATTGTAATTTTTGAATTAATTATTGTAATCTTTCAAAATTTTACTTCGGTCTGAAAGACCTAAGTATTACATTCATGAGCCAAAAGTGATATTCTTATCCCCCCTCTCCCCTTTTTGGCATTTCTCGACGGTTTAGAACCTACTAATTCTAAAAAAGCAAAAAAAAAATGTATGTCTGTTTCGTGTTAGTTTTGTAATAAATTTCTAAACAGAGATAAGAAAATACATGTACTTTAAAAAAGAATTATGTTTGATATACATCGCTACCCAAAACTAAAAACCTTGTCCTCATAAAAGTTTTTTGCCGAAAACTATATCAAAATCCTTAACCCAGACCGAAGTCTTGATAGCTCAGAACTTGAGATTTCAGCCACTCCATTTATGAAATCTTTTTTTTTCTTCTCGTTCTTTTAAATATGATCTCTCTTAAAAGGAGGAAAACAACAACAACTAATAATTTGAATGTGTTATGCCGGATGGTTTGACATAAATTTGACACATTAGACATTTGGTTAGTCCAAAATTTTCTTTAAATATAGCTTTTCGAACATAAAAAAAAATTCTCGAGACATTTTATTTTATCTAGATGTTAGATTTTCAAACGCACCATTAGTTTGTTGAGTTGTTTCTTCGAAAATATTTAAAAAGTTGTTTTAAAAAATAAAAGCCAATTGTATGGACATGTCTCTAGTTGATTCTCCACTCTACTCTCTATTTATGTATTCACTGGTTTGCGTTAAAGTTATTCTAATAGTTCAAACGGAGAAATTTTATAACTTAAGAGTTAAGGTACTTTGGTAAGTCAGTTGTTAATATGTATTTGGCTTTCTTTGGGAGAATAAAAAAGCCCTCTATCAGCCTATTTGCTTTGCAGCATTAAGCAGAAACGCATATCAAAATCAAACGAAAAGTTATATTATCCAGTGCCAAGTGATGCTTTTGAACTGAAAACAAAGAAATATTTAATTACATGAAACACTTCAATAGTACGATCGTTGCGTTTTATCCAGGTTGGAGCTGCGTAAAGTATTTCGTCAAAGTTCTTTGCAATTTACGCCTGCATGTATATAACGTAAAATGTCTGAATGCACGTGAAAACAACGAAATAAAGAATTGCAAAAAAACGAAACGAGCTATTTGGAAACTCCTAGTTTTATATAGTTAGTTACTATATATGTGCAAAGAAACAAAAAATGCAACTATGTAGCCAAACAAGCAAACCGAAGTATGTTTTAAAGAGTTTTTTTATTCGCCTACATATTAAAGTGTTACTTTATTACTGTGATTTGCGGCTTTAAAGTATCACTTTTCAACTATTTATTTTGTTGTCATAGCTACGTCCAAAAAAGTAAAAAGCATTTGTATTTGTTTAAATTCTATGAAAAATAAAAATTTTTATCAAAGCAACCCTCAAATTCAAAATTTCATTATCCAATTAATATAGTTGTTATCATTTGTCACACAATAATTTGGAAAAAATAATAAATATTTTGTCAGAGGTTACTTGTTCCACATATTTTTATTTTAAAATTTATGAAAATTTATAATTTTAATTTAGAATAATAGTACATTATTTAATTAGGAGCTAAAGTGATACTTTTTGTGTTGAGTCTATAGTTTGACGGCCGACCGCAGGGAGGCCGACAATTATAGACGAAACACAAAAAGTCACTTTAGCTCCGAATTAAATACACTATTTTTTCGGCAAACGTTTAAATTTTTTATAAATATGAAATTAATACATCAAACTTTTTATAAATATGAATTTTTATCGTCATAATTACTTCCAAAAAAGAGAAAAAAACATTTAAATTTGTATGAATAAAATTTTTTATCAAAGCAGCCTTTTCAAAATTTCATAATCAAATTGAAATAGTTGTTATTTTGTTGTCATGGTTATACAATAAGTATGAAAAAATAACAAACTAACAAATAACAAATGCTACTTTACAGCCTCCGTAATATAAAATAAAAATGGCGTTACTTTTGCTGTCGCTAGACGTTACTTTTGCTGTCAGGCTAAAAAGTAAGACTTTAGCTAGCTCCCTAGCGGCAGTAAAGTTAAACTTTACAGCCGTTTGCCGAAAAACAAATTTTCTTAAAATATTTTGCTTGCGGCGAATAAAAAATAGTATATGATGCACGGACGTAAGCTATTTTGGACTTAATGTGGGTGCAAATCTCGGCTAGCGCCTCGATTTGCAAACTCCACATCCGTCCAAAATCTTTAGCTTTACGTCCTAGCATCATAATGTACTATTATGAGCAATTACCTAAGCAACTTTGTGAATTATTTGAATTTTTTCAATCCAAAATACTTTTTGGGTTTCAACAATTTAGTTTATTTCATTAAACTTTTTCGTAAAGTATAAGTTTACTCTATAAAAAACGTATATTTAATTAATGGAGAAACGATTTTTACTGTTAGAAATAAATTAATTTATCGAGCGCGGTACGACAAAACATTTCATAAATTTTTGTCGTTCCGCGCTGGAAAAATTAATTTATTTTTAACAGTAAAAATCGTTTCTCCATTAATTAAATATACGGTTTTTATAGAGAATTGAATGTAGAATACGATGTTTATACTAAACATTCTTTAATTTTGTCAGATTGTGACTAAAAATCGATTTTAACATTTTATTCGTTTATAACAATAGGAATTTGTTAATAATTTTTATATATAACACTCTTTTTAAAATTCCATCTTTCAACTTTAAAATAAAACAGAAAAAAAGTTTCTATCTTTACCAGAACCGAAGTGGAACTTTGGAAATAAGTCTTCAAGCCAAAAATCACGAAATTCTCGAAAGGAGTTTGTTAATAACTTTTATTAATTTTATTTTTTTTTAAACAAGCATGATTTAACTTTAAAATAAAATAAAACAGAAGTCTCTATCTTTAATAGAACCAATGTTAAGGATTTTTGAAAATGACTCGTCAAGCCAAAATCACGAAATTCTCATAGGCAACTCCGCTAGCAATAGGTACATTTCGGGGTCAGACAGTTTTGTATACAAATAGAATTAGATGTGTCAGATTAGTTTAAATACAAAATTTAATTAGAAAGAGAATAATTCAAAAAAATTATCAAACCAAATTAAATACAAAAACCGAAACTTCTTTATCAATACAATTTCGAATCAGTTTTATTTAAGTTGATTAAAACTACTTTTAATAACATATTAAATCCACCAAAGAGCAAATTAACGTTCTAACTACGTCACACCTACAATAATACCACCACACCACACAGAACATTTATTTATTATTTCTTAAGGGATTTGTTGTTATGATTGTATGGCGTGAGAGTGTCGTGCAATATGTTAGTATAACGTTAATTAAATTGGAACCTCTTTGGTTAGAAAGCTGCAAGTCTCTGAGGTTATAAATGAAAAGTGTATCTAAAATAAAGTAGGAGTTTAAATAACATAAACTCAATAACGATGCAAGCATGGCCGCTTGCGGTTGTATTCGTTTCAACAGCTTCAGGGTCGCAATCTCTGGACTTGGATGATTTTTTTTTTTAATTTGGAAAAGATTTATGTTGTACCTACGTGTGCAAAAGTTTTCAAATGTGAGCTTGGTCATTTTCATCTAGATCAAGGACAACAAAATTAGTAAATTTTTAAAACAGCTGATTTTTCAGGAACCTGGAACGCCCAGGTTGTCATCTGACAAAGATGATAAAAAAGGTTCAAATATTCAATATTTATAAATTTTATTTAAACATTACGTTTCAAACGGCCGTTATAACGCCTAAGATTATTCGAGTTTTAATACTCTAGCCGCTTAAATGGTACCCTTATATGGCCAGTTCACGAACTTCTCCAACAAATTATTCGCCGCAACATACTCAAAACACTTTTTTAACGTAATTATTGTTATTGCTATGTTATTATATAGTGTTTAAATTTAAGTTTTTGTTTACGGTCGCATCAAGTTTCGAACTCTGGTCTTTTGATCGTTTGTCCTGCACGCTGTCCAATCGGTTATATGTTAAGAACCAATAAATATCTTTGATAGTAATTACAATAACAATGGCTTCTATAAGACTTCCATAAGACTTCCTTAGAATTTAGTTTTTTAATTTAGATGTAGAAAATATAGCATAATTCAGGGGCTTACTTTTTATGGAAAAAGGTATGTGGCGTGTAACTTTAATGGGTTTTTTAACAATGAAATCATAATCTGAGATTTACGTTATTAAAAGATTTTGTTTCTTTTTAATAGAGGTGAAAGAGTTTTGGCAAATGTTTTTTCTATTTGTTTTATTAATTCAAAGATTTTGGGTGTAGCAACATTAAGAGGTTATATTTTTCAATCATTAACTTTTGGCGTACCTACACCTTTATTTGAATTTTTTTTTTTTTTAAATAAAAAGTTTTGTAATTGAATTTTTAATAGGTATCACAACAACATGCGTACTAAAGTGCTGATGAACGCAGTTAATTTTTAGAAATGTTACATAAATATTAAATAATAACAATACAAGTAACGCATATCACACCATCCGTTTACTGTTAATTATTTTAATGGAGTAACTAAATTATGAAACTTAGTATTGCCTCAGTTCTTCCTGACGAGTTTAGTTTGGCTCTCAGAAATGTATAGAAAATTCATATACCATTATTTATAAAACGAAGCCAAAAAACCTTTAAATTTTCTCTATTCCACTCTAATTGATTTTTTATTCTGATTCTATAGCTGATTATGATTTTGATTGATTTTTTTTGTCTATTTCAAGACTCTAAATAAACTAATAAATAATATTTTTCTACTTCATGCTACGAAAATGTCATTTTAATATATAGTAAAACCTATGTGAAAGGGAAACTTTTTCTAAGTAGTGACTGAAAATCACAAGGACTGAAAGTAAATAATTTTCGGTGGTCGCCTACAGGTGGTGGTTATTTAAAGAATTGAATATTTGAGATGATATTTCAATTACTGTTTCTGTTGTTGTTTCGGTTGCTGTGTTTATTTCTGTCAATATCGCAGTATTTTGAAGGGATTTAATATTTTGATCGAATCGAATCGAAACTAATCATTATATCAATTGTGTGTAATTAATTAATTAAACTAATAATGAGTGTTTTTTTTTCTATATCGGAGAAATCAGAGTGATAAAATAAAATTTGTATCAGATATATCGTATAATTTTTTCCTCCGATAATTAACTGTCAGATATAAAATATACTCTCTGAGTTCTTTCCGCCAAAAAAAAAATAAAAAAAATTTATTAAATAAATAAATAAATCTTATTAAAAAAATTTATTTTTATTTGTTTTTAATTGAAACTTTACCTACAATTTTTTAAATTTATACTTTAAACGATGACTTCCAGTCGGTAAAAAAATATCTGTAATATAATATCTGTAAAAGTTTTTAGAGAAAATATATTGTAATAAACTTCGTCCAGAATGGGTTAATTTAATTTAATCATAAATAACCAATACGTTCCGCCTAAATGTTTTCTACATTCTATGGCAAAAATGAATCAAAAGTTAACTCCCTTTAACAAATACATTTTGCATAAATTAAATTTGAGTTCGCTAATACAAATGCAAGTATGAATGAAAACAGGTGTGGCCTATTCAAGATGTACAGACTACGTAGTATTGATTTCTAGTGGATTATAGAAGTTTCGATTTATTTATTTTTCGATATAAATAAGCAAACAAAAATATCAGATAGTCAGTTTTAATTTTGCAATTAAAAGTGTTTTACAAATATTCGAAAGTATAAGGAATAATCGGTGGTACTTGAGCATGGGTACTAATAGTAAAAGAATTTGAACTTAGTGGAATAGTAAATACAGATTTTACGATTCCGAGTATTATTGATTCAAATTGTGGAAAGCAGTGAAGTTCATCGTGCATAAATTGGAGACCCTGGAATTCATTGTAATTAAAACCGGAAGTTGCTGTAACTGGTTGATAAATAAAGTTTGGGATTTTGTTAACTAAAGATCTGTCTTTTACTGTCGCGTTTGCTCAATAATCTAAAAGAACCAACAAAGAGTCGTTACAATATGAACTATTTTCATTATTCATATTGTCAAATTCATCTACTAAAAACTTACAAACCGACTTATCTAAATTTGACTGTGTAAAAAATAAACAAGATCGCATTTTTACCAGTGTAAAATATTGTATTAGGCGGGCTATACACCTGAGCTAAACTATGCGAAATATGCGAACTATGTTTTTAAAAAAGTAATGTTTTAATGCGAATAAAACTTTTTAAAAAAATGTAATGTTTCAGTTTTTCTTTTCTTTTTTAAATGTTTTGTTTCCGTAATGTTTTTTTCTATAACTACGTTATATTCATTATTTTTTAAAAACATGGTTCGCATATTTCGCATAGTTTAGCTCAGGTGTATAGCGCGCCTTATTATTGTGTTCGTTTGTTATTATTCCATCTGTAGGCGAACACAATAATAACATTATTTTACACTGGTAAAAGTGCGATCTTGTTTATTTTTTATACACAGTCAAATTTAGATATGTCGTTTTTTAAGTTTTTAGTAGATGAATTTGTATTTATTATCATTTATATTTACAAGCGTAGAAAAAATAGCGTTTTCTACGCGTGGTAAAAACGTTTTTGCGTTCCTGAACTTATTCCAATCGATGCAATCGCGTCTCGTGGACAAACCGTTCGCAAAAAGAGACGGTTTCACCACTTGTATAAAAATCTACTATTTATATTGTGCAAAATATGTCTAAATAAGACATTAAAAAAACAAAAACCGAATTATGCACAATACCTTATACACAATACAATCTGACAAAAACGAAACGATTTCAATTTCGTAT
Organism: Diogma glabrata; assembly: GCA_963693315.1. Lineage (NCBI taxonomy): Eukaryota > Metazoa > Arthropoda > Insecta > Diptera > Cylindrotomidae > Diogma > Diogma glabrata. The sequence continues at coordinate 288,946,969 of OY856187.1, read as the reverse complement.
AAGCCCATAGGGGCAGTTGAAATAATAGAAGCAATAGCTTCTGTCAGTTTGACATATTTTATTTTCGCAAAACATATTTTATTTTCGCAAGGTTGGGTAATGAAGCAATTTTTAGACTATGACAGTTGTGCTTCTATGAGATCTTTAAACAGTTACAACTGAAACAACTTCAATCCTAATGACAGCTATAACTTCTATAACCTTTTTTCGAATGCTTTATTTGGTCACAGAAAGAAAAAATCGCATTAACTTTAAAAAAAATAACGGTAGAATCAAAAAAAATGCGACATGATTTTTCGCCAAAAGGAATTATTTTTATTTTTAAAGATTTTTGATTTTTGATTCTAAAGTCATTTAAAAAAGATTTGAATTTAAAAAACATTGTATTATAAATGAAAAACAAAATTTTTAATTTAAAATTCTAATTTTTATTTTTAGAAAATCCACTTTTGATCCTAAAAAAATTATATTTAAATTGAAAATTGGAGAATTTGGATTTGAAAAATAGTATATTATTGAATTAGGAGCTAAAGTCGTACTTTTTGTGTTGAGTCTATAGTTTGGCGGCCGACCGTAGGGAGGCCGACAATTATAGACGAAACACAAAAAGTCACTTTAGCTCCGAATTCAATACACTATTTTTTCGGCAAACGTTTAAATTTGTTTAAAAATATGAAATTAATGCATCAAATTTTTTAAAAACATGTTTTAGGTAATAAATTTTCTGAAATTAATTTTTTTTTATTTTTATTCATTAAAATGAACTGAAATGCATTCTGTTTTGAACAAATTAATAATATCATTTTATTTTACTTTACTGCCGCCGTAAAAATATGAAAATTACTTTACAGCCGCCGTAAAAATATGAAAATTACTTTACAGCCGCCGTAAAAATATGGAAGTTACTTTACAGCCGCCGGCAGAAAAAGTAAAAATGACGTCACTTTTGCAGCCGCCGGCTAAAAAGTAAGACTTTAGCTATTCCCCAGCGGCAGTAAAGTTAAACTTTACAGCCGTTAGCCGAAAAACAATTTTTTAAAACAAAATCCAAAATTTTTATATTAAATGTTTCAATATTTTAGTTTAAAATTAAAACGGTATTTAAATTAAAAATTAATATTATGGATTTAAAAATTTATTTTTTACTCTGAAAATTACAGTTTTTATTCTAAAAGTACAAATGTTTGTTATTAAAATATTTGAGAAACTAAAACGAATAATTTGATTTTTGAAACAAAATTTTAAGGCAGATAATTTTTTAATTTTAAAGTCACAATTATATTTTTATTAAATGTGTTTATTTTATTTATAGTAAATACATATTCAAACATATTAAGCATACAATTTTATTTAATTTAAAATTATAATTTCATTTCTCAAGTAGTATTTTCCATTAACAAGTTTACAGATATCTAATGGTGTACTTGTAAAATAATCAATAGAAAATTCTAAACTAATTTTTTTTTCGCTTGCTAAAGGATATTTCAGGTTTAAGGCCTGAAATGATTTAAAACAAGAAGATAAACAAGATAAAAATGTTTTCACACGGATATTTGTAGCCAGCCGTTTATATATAAATAAATTTGTGGATCAAACGTTTTGATATCTCCAACGTATATTATCATCGGTTAATTGCTATTCTGTTTTTTCCACGCAATATTGTGCGTTGAATCAAGTTTTTCTTGCAACACTGTTAGGGTGTTAAGATGAATCACCAGAGACTCTTCTGATTCTTTAATTGTAATTTTTCCTGTTTTTTTCTTTTTGTTATTTTTTAATACCTCGAGTCTGGCTACCGGACACTGGTGGTAGTGGATACGGAAGAATCTTAAATATTGTAAAATTTAGAAAATCTGAAACAAGAGAATAACAATAATTAAAGTTTTGAAGATACAACTTCGAAGAATCGAAACAATCTAAAAATGAAGCATATTACAAAACTTGTATACTTACCATTAAGGCCGGGAAAAACTATCGATATATCGATTAATATTGATAATAATCGAAATATCGAATATCGATATCGGATTATAATATATCGATATATCGATTGATATTGATAATTATCGAAATATCGAATATCGATATCGGATTATAATATATCGATATCAAGGTTGGCAAATATCATGATATTTATATAAATATCAAAATATCTGATATATATCAGATATATATCCGATATATATCCAGTTGTGATATTTATTTTTGAATAAGTTGTTTATCTTACATATTATACAATATATGGCCCTTTCCACACTTGTATGCAGTGCAACGCATCACACCCTCGTTTCTTACCTCTTTGCCTATAAACTGGCGACCAGTAATGCAGCAATGAAAGCAACTGGACCATAAACATAATGTAACTGGATGATAACTTCGAACAATAAATAACTGCCATTCAAGGGCCAGAGAAAAAAGCCAACAATGCCCTATACAAAGTTATATAACTGGTTCAGTAACGGTCAATTACTGGCAAACAGTAATTCAACAATTTTCGGGTACTGGCAACTATGAGTCATGCACTGGCAAGTGGCAACTATGACTCGGCCATTAACATAATTTTACTTATTAAAAACTTCGGAGATAAATGGTTGCCCAATAACAATAGCCAATTAATGTTAACCATTAACGTGCCATAGCTTACCCATTTGAAGTAAACTTTTCTGATTAATTTCTATAAACCGTACATTGGCCAATTCATGGTTCCAGTAATGGCCCAATAACATTAGCCAAGTATTGTTTACCATTTATGGGCCAATGCTTGGTCATTCAAAGGTAACTTAATAATAGCTTTTTTATGTTAATCATATAGATCTGTCAATAAATGGTTCTCGTGCTGGACCAATAACAAAGTCAAGTACTGTTAACCATGGACCAGTGCTTGACCGTATTTCAAATTCTGGAAAACCCTGTTGGGTATAATTATTCCATTCCACCACACACACCAGTGGTGTGTATTTTTAAACTGAGATTGAAATACATATTGTGCACAGAGAGAAAAAAAATTCTAGATTTCAGAATTGTGTATTATTGAAAATAGAAAATTCAGTTTTTTCCTAATTTGAGAAAATTTAAATCATTTTAATGCTTCGAAATTTAAAACTGAGATAAAAACTATCAATTCGATCACACAAAAAAGTGAATAAAATACTATTATTGAGAATTATATATGATTAAAAACAGAAGAATCATTTATTCTCATTTTGAGTAAATTTATATCATCCTAATACAACAAAACTTTAAAAGTGAGAAAAAACTATCAATCCGATCATCCTTCAGGAAAATGAAATACTGAAGTTGAGAATTGTTTTTGTTCAACAGTAGGAAATACATTTATTCTTGTTTTGAGTAAATAAATATCGTTTTCATTTTTTCTGTATAAATATAAGAAATTTTTGAATCAGAATAAGATTTCCATTTCTCAAATTGAACAGAGAAGTACACATCACTTTGTTACTTCCCCATCATTTATTTGATTCACAAATGTCAAAATGAGAGTAAAATATTTTCATTTTAATCCTTTTTGTTTCTTTTAGAAACTTAAAGATCAAAATAATAATAAGTAAAGCCGCAATTAGACTATTGCAGAACTCTGCAATATTTCTGCAATGGTAGTGTGTAAAATATTCATTGCAGAAAAGTTTGGCAATGAACTCATTGCAAAACATTGCTATGACTCATTGCAATGTTTTGCAATGAGTTCATTGTCAAATTTTTCTGCAATGAATATTTTACACACTACTATTACAGAAATATTGCAGAGTTCTGCAATAGTCTAATTGCGGCTTTATACGCGAGTATTCTCAATTTCATCCACGTAGATAAAATTAAGAAAAAAAAATTATCGATTTTATACCTTTTCTCTCAAATTGAACTTATGAGATCGAAATGAAACTTACTAATACCCGATTATTCTCGGTTTGATCAACGTATATAAAACTGAGAAAATAAACAAATGAATAAAAAATAAAAATAAATAAATAAATGATAATAAATAAATGAACAACTCAAACAACATTTAATGAAATGTCAATTATAAAACATAAAACAACACTTCAAAAGAAATTTAATGAGTTAGTTAATGTTGAAGAATTAATACCTTTCCATCAAGGATTTATTGAAAATTTAACAGATATTTTTATTCCAAAAAATGTACAATGTTTATTGAGTTTCGGTCCAAAATTTTCGAATGTTATAAACACTCTTGAAATTCCTCTACCGGAAATGATTGCACACATAGAATATATCCTAAGCCAATTCGATAATAGTCAAGCAGACCAAAAAAGAACTGAAATTATCAATAAAATTTTAAGCTATTTACATAACCATAAAAAAGACCCAATATTAGAAAAACTTTTGACTTTAAAAAACCAAACTAAAACTTTTTTAAAACATAATACAAGTTTAATAATACTAAATAGTGACAAAAGCAATAAAACCGTTATTATGGAAAAGGATTCTTATAAAGAAAAAATGATTTTACTTCTAAATGATGATAATATTTATGAAAAACTTCAATCAAATCCATTAAGAAAAATCCACAATATAAAAAAAGATCTAGATTTGATGGCTAACAAAAATCTTATTTCAAACTTTCTGCATTTACAACTAAAAGTTAAACATCCATATTTACCAAGAATTTATGGACTTCCAAAATTACATAAACCAGATATACCATTGAGACCCATAGTAAATACAATAAATTCACCTAGTTCCAATATATCCAAATATTTGAGCACTATTTTAATAGAAATTAACAAAATTAGTCCATACACTGTAAAGAACTCGTTCGAACTTGAAAATATGCTACAAAATGTTACTCTAAATGGAGATGATATTTTAGTTTCTTTCGATGTAACTTCACTTTTTACAAATATTCCTAGAGATCTTGCGATCCAAGAAATTGAACACAGATGGGATGAAATAAAAAATCACACTCAACTTAATTTAAATGAATTTACAATTTTATTAAAACATTGTATAGAAATAGACAATGTTTTTTCTTTTGAAAATAAATTTTATAAACAAAAAAGTGGACTTGCTATGGGTCGATCAATTTCTCCAGGTCTTGCTGATTTAGTTTTGGATAAATTATTTAATGATTGCCTTGAAAAACTTAATATAAAACCAACATTCATTGTAAGATATGTTGATGATGTTCTTTTAGTCCTACCAGAAAATTTAATTCAAGAAACGTTAGATATTTTTCAATCTTTTGATCATCATATAAAATTTACTGTTGAAAAAAAAAATGTAGGACAAATTAATTTTTTAGATATGACTCTATATAGATTTGAAAACAAAATTATCACAAGTTGGTACAAAAAAGATTTAAATACAGGACGTATATTAAATTATTTTTCTTTGCCTCCAAAAATCATGAAATTGAATGTAGTAAAATCATTCATAAATAGAGTTTATTCATTAACACATCCTAAATTTATTTTGGAAAATAACAATTATCCCTTAGAACTAATTAAAAAATTAATTATTGAACACAATCACAAATTAACAAATTTTGAAAAAAAACCATCATCTTCACAATTAACCAATAACCAACATTCTGATGGAACTATTACAAATAATAATATTTTTGGCTCTATAACGTATATTCCAAATCTGACAGATAGTATCAAAAAAATTTTAAATGAACCAAATAATTTAATGAGGATTTCAACTAAAATTATAAACAAATCACAACAAATATATTTTACTAATCTTAAGGACAAAATTAATAAGAAGAAAAAATTTGATATTGTTTACAAAATTAATTGTTGTTGTGGAAAATCATATATTGGACAAACAAGTCAAAAATTAGAAGAAAGAATTTATAGTCACAAAAGTAATGTTAAATTAAAACAAAAAACTACAGCTCTCGCTCAACATTCAATTGACAATCAACACATTTGGAACATGGAACATCCTTCAATTATCTCTTCAGAAAAAAACACGAAAAAGAGAGAAATGATTGAATCAGCATATATGCATTTGGATAAACCGAACTCAATAAATTTTATAACAGATACCGAAAATTTAAAAAAATCCTACATTCACCTTTTAAATACCTTTAAATTCAAAAAGAAAAAATAATTTCATTTTTACTTCTAGTTACCTTTTAAACAAATTATAATTTCTAATGTCCAAAATGTCCCAATGTTTCCAAAAATTTTTAAAATCATTTTTAAATTCTAATATTTTGTGTTTGTACTTTAATATTTTGTAAAAAAATTTTTCATTGTTAATTATTTATAAATACATATGATACACTTGAAAATGCCACAATTTGGCGAAATATCGTGTGATTAAATTTAAAATATTTAATTGATTAAAAATTAATATTTAAATAAAACCAGACTGGAAAAAGGTGCAATTAACTTTTTTTTTAAATTAAAAATCCAAGAAATATTAATTATTAATTGTAGGGGAAATGTTGTAAGCCGTTATTTCCCGTTATCAAAAAAAAACATCCAATTAAAAACTAATAAAAACAATTTAACACAATTGACCTAATTTAAAGAATTTCCCCATTTCCCCATAAAGCATTTCCCCATAATTCACAAGTTAAGAAACTGAGTTCGTTCACATAACACTAGTTTACAAATTTTCAACTTTTTTTCTCTCCCTGAATAAAACTCATTTTACTTCGGTCTGAAAGACCTAAGTATTACATTCATGAGCTCAAAGTGAAATTTTTACCCCCACTTTTTTTGACATTTCTCGACGTCTTAGGACCTCCTGATTCTAAAAAAGCAAAAAAAAAAAAATGTATGTCTGTCTGTCGGCCGGCCGGCCGGCCGCCGTCATTACCTACACTGCAGGGAAAACGGCTGGAGGGATTTCAAAAATTTGTTTTTTCTAAAAATAGGTATTCACAAGATGCAGGTCCGAAAGGACGCTGTGTTCGATAACTGTACCGGAAGTGTGTCAAAAAAATCATTATGTGTGTCAAAAATAGCAAATTTTCATATTTTTGACTTAAAAAACGTTCATTTTAAGTGATTACGAGTAGGAACATTAAATTTGGGGGAATCTTGATGGTCGGGATTGGTATGTGAGATCAAAAACTAGATTATTGCATTATTAGTTTGTCAAAAAAGTGTTGTCAAGTGTGTCAAAAGAAAAATTTTTATTTTTTTTTTACCCAATTTTTTGGAAAAAAAAATTGTTTGTTTGAAATGAAACTACTTCGGTTTTATTATTATTATTGAGAATTATGGTATTATAAGTTTGTCAAAAAAATGTTGTCAAGTGTGTCAAAAGAAAGATTTTTTTTTATTTTTTTACCCAACTTTTTGGAAAAAAATAAAATTGTTTGTTTGAATTGAAATTTTATTATTATTATTGAAGATTATGGCAGTATAAGTTTGTCAAAAAAAATGTTGTCAAGTGTGTCAAAAGAAAGATTTTTATTTATTTTTCACCCAATTTTTTGGAAAAAATAAAATTGTTTGCTCGAAATGAAATTTTATTATTATTATTGAGAATTATGGCATTATAAGTTTGTCAAAAAAATGTTGTTAAGTGTGTCAAAAAATGTCAAATCATTTATTTTTTAGCCAATTTTTTGGAAAAAAAAAATGTAGCTGTTTTTATGACGTAAATGTATTTGAAAATGAAATTGAACATGGAAATTTTTGAATTTGTTATAGTTTTTGAAATATTTTTGGAATTTGAAAAAGTTTGCATTTTTGATTTTGTAATAATTTTTGCAATATATTTAGAATTTCGGAAAAAGTTTTAATTTTTGATTTTGTAAGAATTTTTGGAATATTTTTAGAATTTTGAAAAGTTTTTAATTTTTGATTTTATTATAATTTTTGGAATTTTGAAAAAGTTTTAATTTTTGATTCTGTAATAATTTTTGCAATATTTTTAGAATTTCGGAAAAGTTCGAATTTTTAAGAATTTTTGGCATATTATCGGAATTTAGAAAAAGTTTAAATATTTGATTTCATTCTAAATTTTAGAATATTTTTGGGATTTTGAAAAAGTCTGATTTTATTTAATCTAACAATATTTTTGGAATTTTGATTATAATTTTCCGGCAACGTATTGATGTTTCGTGTTAGTTTTGTAATAAATTTTTAAACAGATATAAAAAATACTTGTACTTTAACAAAGAGTTATGTTTGATATCCATCGTTGCCCATAACTAAAAACCATGTCCTCGTGAAAGTTTTTTGCCGAAAACTATATCAAAATCCTTTACCCAGACCGAAGTCTTGATATCTCAGAGCTGTGAGATTTCAGCCCCTCCATATTTTTCTTATGGAATTGGACCTTCCGAATACGAATATCATATTCATTTTTTTTTGTTAGCTCTTTTTTCTGAGATATTCGCGAAAAACCAATTTTTTCGGTGAACATAAATATTGTTTCGGTTTTTGGGTCTCATATTTTACAAAACATACAAATTAAAAATATTAATGAAACATGTACATAGCAAATATGCCAACAAACATTTTGAGCAATATTTTGTAAAAATCCATTAAGGATTCTGGAAACTATAGTCGAAAAAAGTTGAAAAAATACGAAACATTCATGTTTTTTTTAAATTTTTCCATTTTCAACACCATAAATTTTGAACAAATAAAGACACTAATTTTTTTTTAATTTCTTGGAGTCTATAGTAACTTCAATTTTCTTTCTTTTAAGCTAAAAGAAACGAATATTGGTGCAGTTTGCATCAAGTTATTCAAGTTTTCCCAAAGAAAGTCAAGACTCAAAATTTGGAAAAAGAATTTAACTATAAGAATAATTTAAATTCTGCAACATAAATGATTTATATAGAAGTTGTTTTCGTATTAGATCTAGATCCTCCCACCTCGGAATCATTTTAGGAGTTGAAAAATATCAGTTAGTTGAATAGGAAATGTCTTTTTTTGACAAAAGTTGTATTTTATTTGTATATGATTTTTCTCGAAATTGAGATTTTTTTGTGAAGTTTTTAGACATAATCTAGCTTCTCCCACCTCGGAATTATTTTAGGAGTTGGAAAATATCAGGTAGTTGATTATGAAATGTCTTTTTTTGACAAAAGTTGTATTTTATTTGTATATGATTTTTCTCGAAATTGGGATTTTGTTGGTGAAGGTTTTTGACATGATCTAGCTCCTCCCACCTCGGATTTATTTTAGGAGTTGGAAAATATCAGTCAGTAATGAAGATAGGCAGTTCTTATAAATGGGGTGATTCTTTTAGCAGTATGTATTATGTAACTTCCACAAATAAAACAAAATGAATTTGGGCTATTTTTACACTTGAACTTCTTGACGACGCCACTTAAATAAACTTGATTTTACACTTTACTAACAATTTATGTTGCTTTACAAGGCAGCTATCATTATTGATTTATTGATTTTTAAAAACAATACACGATTTAAAATTTATATTTGTAATATTTTTTCTTTTTTAATGAATATTTTCACTTGAATGTTTGGAATTAAATTTATCCTCAGAGAGATTATATTTGCAACTAACCATACGACAATTATCTACTCAAAAAGAAACCTCATTAAACTAATTAAACAAATGTTGGGAAAACCGAAAAACTATTAAAAAGGAGAAGTAATTGCTTTCATCATAAACGTAAGGAGTAACACAAGGTGGGCGGTGATAGAAAAAAATTTACATTATCAAAAAACAAAATAAAGAGAAAAAAGAAAAGAAACAAACCTTACAGGTATTAATAGACATAAATAGTGGCTTAACTTTATGGTGCTTGAACTAACCTAAATAGTTCTGATGTTATGTTGTTTTGCCTGCTCACAATTCATTTTTTGTTTATATTTTTCTGTATACGTCTCATATCGATCCAATTTCCAACTTCGAAAACAAAAATGGAAATTATACTTCACTATCTTAAACTAATTCTTTACTGATGTTTGAGAACGACTGAACATGTAAAATTATTATTTATGGCACAATAAATTAAGTAAAAATTTATTTTTTCCAAATTTTGAGTTTTGACTTTCTTTGGGAAAACTTGAATAACTTGGTGCAAACTGCACCAATATTCACGTATTTTAGCTTATAAGAAAGAGAATGGAAATTACTGTAGGCTCCAAGAAATTAAAAAAAATTAGTGTCTTTATTTGTTCAAAATTTATGGCGTTGAAAATGGAAAAATTTAAAAAAAACCAGAACCCTTAATGGATTTTTACAAAATATTGCTCAAAATGTTTGTTTGCATATTTGCTATGTACATGTTTCATTAATATTTTTAATTTGTATGTTTTGTAAAATATGAGATCCAAAAACCGAAACAACATTTTTGATCACCAAAAAAATTGGTTTTTCGTGAATATCTCAAAAACAAGAGCTAACCAAAAAAATGAATATTATATTCGTGTTCAGGAGGTCCAAATCTATAAGAAAAGTTGGGTTTTATTTCGGGAGATTTTTCTTGTAAACTACTGTAATTTTTATATTTATTAAATAAATATGAAAAATATGCGAATCTTTTGATTTAGTTAAACATTTTGTATTGTGAAATCACTTGCAATTTTTGGTTACAAAATTTCCTTTTAAATTTTGTAAGTAAAATGTCGATTAAAGGTTTACAACAAACTATTGTGTTTGCTATATTTACCTCTTCTTGTAACCCTTGATTTAATAATACAACACTGTCTTC
>OY856187.1:288892965-288936136 GCA_963693315.1 Diogma glabrata | reverse complement strand
GAAACAATTACATTTGTATATCAAAATTATATGTGTTGGAATTTAACATGATGTTACAAATTATATCATCTTCACCAAATATGTTGTCAATTTGGAATTGTATATAATACATGTTTCTAGAATTAAGTGAAGACTTAATACTTGTAGCTTGATACTTGATAACATCGATTATATCGATTTTAAGCTCACAATTACGAGACGGAAATTGCATAAGTTCTATACAAAGAAGCATAGCTTATGTATGATTAAACATGGATGGCAATCATGATAAATAAAATAATTAAAAATGGTGGCACTTAGCCGATAGTGATTTGCAAACTTCAACAATGTGCATTAATACCAATGAATTTGCTTAGCTTTCCACAGGAAGATTTGTAAAATTTAAACTTGTTGATCTATGGGTGTGACAACCACGTACTTTAGTCCCTGCTATTGGCATATGAGTTATCTTGAGATATCGTACCACTGGCAATAGCAATGCAATTTCATTATTATCTTATCTTAGGGGTGCTGGTGGATGAAGTATTTTCAATCAACGATACCATCCCTTACTCTAAGTTATGGAATATTCTTTGATGATACACTATTTGTTTAAAATAAAATGTGTTTGGTAGTATAAATTACAAGGTGAGTCACAACAACACATGAAAAACTTTTAAGAACAAGGTCCCACAACAACATGCTTTCTAAGGTGTTGATAGACGCAAATTTTTATATGATATGTTTTGATTATTTTAAATATTGCTTGGAATACTGATAGATGTGAAACCCAGAATAATTTTAATGATTTTGATTTAAACATTCTGAAATTTTAATTTGCGATGCTAGAATAATTGGAAGATACAAAAAAACACAGCTATTTCACAGATTTAAGTTTTCACTTCTGTCGGCAGTCCTTAACACTGCCTTCTTTTTTTTGTTTATAATATCACTGAAAACTATGATGAGCTTTTCCAACTTTTGCTCTTTTCGAAATTGGAACGTTTTTATTCAAAGTTTCTGGTAAATATAAAAAACTTATAATAAAATAAAAGTGAATTATTAATGTGTTGTTTTGGTAAAGAACATAAGGCTTAATTTTTCCAAGTCAATTTATTTAAAAAGTATCAATTTTTGTTTGAATTTAGGCAACCATTGATTGTTTTATTTAATTATGATAATGCAAGCTTGTTATTTGTTGTTATGGTTATTGGTTACCTATTGATTTTTTTCTTTTGTAGTTTTAGAAGTAGTAAGTACTAATTTTAATGATAATTTTTTTTTGCTGTCAGAAATTTTATTTTTCATTCATACAAACTATGATATTTAAACAGTAGGCTTTGCTTTAACTGTCGGCAATTCTTCTTGTCGTCGATAATTTTGCTTTGTCGTTATGAAAATTCTTTGTTGTCATTTTTTCTTCTAACAAAATGAAATATAATTTTATCTTAGTAGGCGAATAACTGTTATAAATTTGTAATTTATTTTTGACAAATAAACATAAACATGCAACCATTTTTGAATGAAAACGGACATTTTATCATTTGTGAATTGTATTTTTACATAATTTTGTATTTTTGAATAATTTGTAGAAAAAATTTTATTTAGAAACTAATAATTATATTTTAAACAAAATTATAATTAAAAAAAAATTATCTCATTAAATACCACTCTTCATTGAAATTTTTTCGAAAATTTTTCAATTTTACTCATTAAATAATTTTTAAGCAACACTGCTCAATCAAACCACTATACTTTATTGTGCGCTTTGATTCGCAGTGTTGCTAAATAATTTAATTCGTAAAATCAAAAAATTTTCGAAAAAATTTCAATGACTCGTGGTATTGCAACCGATAATTTTAAAAATTGAAAATTAATTTCATTGATTAATTAATAATTTACTTTTTTTTTAATTTAAGCAAATATCTGGGAATATCACACATCTATTAAATGACTTGAAACTTCAAATCTTACAAACTAGTTGAATTTTTTGTAACCTAGCCTAGAAGATACTGCCTTATGAACGTTCAATAAATTCCTCGAACTAAATATATCTTTTATTCAGAGATATTAATTTGGAATTTATATATTATATAATTAAAATTAAACATAATATAAAATAGGATTTTATTATAATTAAAAATAAAAAAGTATCAGAAATATTAAAAAAAAGGAATGTAGTAATAAAAAAATGTATTAATCTCTGTGTGTGCAAACGTTCTAATAAGTAACTTTAAAATGTAAATTTAATTATTTATAAGTGTTATAATTTTTGTATATAATTACAATGTTATTAAATAGGATAATTTATGTAATTTTTGTAAAAAATTAATTTAATTTTAATAAAAAATTACATACGAAACCAACAACAAAAAAATCACTTCTCTTTTGAATTCACCATTTAAATAGTCAAAAATACTACAAAATATTCATTTTACTTGTAGTAAAATTGTTAAAAATAACTATTTTAATAGTCGAAATCTACTACATAATAGTCGTTTTGCTTGTTGCAAAATTGTTAAAATTTATTATTTTAATAGTCGAAATCCACTACAAAATAGTTACTTTGTATTTTGTAAAATAGTTAAAATTTACTATTTTAATAGTTAAAGTTAACTGCAAAATAATTATATTTGTCAACAAACTAATTATAACTATCCAATAGTTGATTATGATTTTTTCGTTACTATTAAAGTATTGGTCACGAATCAGACTATTAAAATAGTTAAAAAATAGTCATATATGACTAATATTTTTTTCTCTGAGTGTAGGTGGGTAGACTGTGTGCTAAATATTAAAGCACTTTTTGATTAAAACACTAAATTGAATCATCGAATTAAACAAGTTTTTCTTCATATAAGTTATTATAGCAATTCTAAAATTAAGCAATCGATATTCAAATCAAGGATATTAATAGCAATAGTAAAAATATGAAGGGGCTGAAATCTCACCGCTCTGAGTTATTAAGACTTCGGTCTGGGTTATTAATTTTGATACAGTTTTCGACAAAAAACTTTAATGAGGACATTTTTTTTTAAAATAAAAAGTGTTGTGTAATAGGGTTTAGAATATGTGTCACAACAACACATAAGTACCTTTTAAGACCTACGTCCAGACCTAGGTCCCACAACAACTTGCGTTCTAAGCTGTTGATGAACGCTTTTTTAAACCTCTGCGGATTGAAGCCACCTGAGACTATGGATTCCGAAAAACTATTCCATTTGTATGCAGTTCGGACAAAGAAGTCTTTCTGTGGTCTGCCAGTATGACAGCGCGGGATATCGACCGTTTGTCTGGTTGCGGTAGTCGATTGCCGAGTGGAACGGGGGTAAGAATAAGTTTGAGGCATGATGCTGCTGATTTCAGTTGAGCACTGTTGATGACGATATTTGTAAAAAACAACGAGATCAGCAACAGTGCGACGATGTTGTAGGGAAACAAGTTTTGATGTCAAAGCTCGATCACCCACAATTCGTAAAGCCCGGTTTTGAACAGAGTCCAGGAGAGCCAAGATGGAAACAAAAGCAGTACCCCAAACTTGACAACATTACTCCATACAGGGACGAATATAGGACTTATAGGCATGGAGCATGGAGCCAAAAATATTCTAAGAATTATACAAAAAATTATACTTTTTTTCAAAATTCTAAAAGTATTCCAAAAATTATTACAAAATCTTTGAATCTTTTTTTTTAAATTCTAAATATATTGCAAAAATTATAATAAAATCAAAAATATAAACTTTTTCGAAATTCCAAAAATTAAAATAAAATCAAAACTTTAAAATGTTTCAAACTTCATAAAAAATTCCAAAAATTATTTCAAAACCAAAAATTCAAACTTTTGCCAAGATGATTCACACAAAAAAATTCTCAATAAACATTGCCTTACGGCTTATCTTATACAATTTCTTAAAAAAACGATATTTAATCTGCAACAACTTGATATTCTCCAACTGTTCTTATTAGTTAGGAGTAGCTGAAGTTGGATAGAACCATGGCTGGTATGAATAAAAGCAGTTAGTTTAGTTCAACTTTACTACATTTTAGAACTTATTTTATGTTTTGGAACTAATTGGCATGAATAAAAACTACTTTAATAAACTAAATATTTTCGAACATGTTTTTTTGCTATTTTTTAGCTATTTCGTATGAATAGAACTACTACATGTAGTTATACTACATGTTTTAATTTGAAAAAAAAATTTTGATATTTTGTTTTTGATCGACAGTAAGTATAATAGTATATTCCAAAAAATTGTAACCGTCAAAACGTAAAATGTTACACACAATTTCATGCGATTGTAAAAAATGTACAACATCAAAATCACTCAAAATTTAGATTTAATTGGTATATCATTGGTTAATATTAGTATTATAATTTTTAGTTGAAATACTTTTCGATTGATAACATTTTATATTCAAATTTGAAATAAAGTAGTATCTACGGTTCTATCTCTCAATATTATTCTGATCGTTTAAACCAAAAATAGAATAATGCTATTTTGTGGTATAAACACCCAATGTATCGATATAGTTTAATAGCAAAAAACTATTATTCTATTAAACTATCGGTGGTATAAACTTATAGTATGAGTCAACGTAAACGAGCGAAAGCAAAAAGCTTACAAAGATAGACGAAATCTCTTTATCTCTAAATCTCTTTATCTTGAAATCTCTTGTTTCGTTGCATTCACCCATAAAATGATCAGCATAGCCATGCCACATTCTCACTATCAAATCGAGTGAGGATGTGGCATGGCTATGCTGATCATTTTATGGGTGAATGCAACGAAACAAGAGGAGGTGCTTTGAGCAATACGCAAAAAATGCGAATCTTTCTTCGTTATGTTGGAGATTCAGGATTTGAAGTAAAATGTTATAACAAAGGGTGATAAATTTAAATTGTAATAATTATGAGTATTGTTCTTATTGCCAGGATGGAATAGGTGAAGATATAATAAAAAATATGATTGACAATTATAGTTGGCAGATTTTACTAGCCACGCTGTTTTTCGAAAGTAGTACCAAGTAGCAACCTCAAATTCAGAAATATAAATTTATTCATACCAAATGTGAGATAGTTTTCTAGTTTTACTATACTTTTTATTCATATCAGCCCATCCCATACAAGGTTGTACAACTGGTCCAGTAATGGTCCATTACTGACAGCCAGTAAAACAGCAATGAGCGAGTACTGGCAACCACGACTGGGCCATTAACATAATTTTACTGGATGATAACTTCGGACAATAAATGGTTGCCATTCTTGGGCCAGAGAAAAACAACAGCAATGGCCCATACAAGGTTGTACAGTTGGCCTAGTAACGGACCAATAATGATGACCAGCATTGTAGTAATGACCAAATACTGGCAACCATGACTGGGACGTTAAAAAAATAAACATTATTCTCATATGTAAATTTAAATGAATTAAATACAAACTAATTTAAAATAAAATAAAAATGACGGAAAAAATTCAAAACTCCCCATACAACTGGTTCAGTTGCAAGAATGGCTGAGTAATGGCAAACATGACGGCCAGTACTCCGCCATTAAAAAAAATATAAAATAATATTTTCATACATAAATTAATATAAAGTATTTACAAAATAATTAAAATAAAATAGAAATGAAAATAAATTGGAACACATACCAACCTTTTCTATATTATCATAGTCTTTCAACCGTCAAGGCGATAACTAAACTATATTTGAAATTTTTCAAACTATGTATTTTAAAAAGGGATAATACTCTAGTGAAATTAAAAAAAAAAAGACATATATTGGCAGATTCATGGCTGCATGGCTGCAACCATTCATGGGCCAGTGCTTGGCCATTCAAAGGTAACAATATACTGGCTATTTTCTGTATACCATAGATCGGCCGATGAATGGTTCTAGTATTGGCCCAATAACAATAGCCAAGTACTGCTAACCATTAATGGGCCAGTGCTTGGCCGTATGTCAATGTCTGGCAAAACTTACTTGGGATATTCCATGTCCAATTTCATATTCAACAATTACATTTCATGTCATATAATTACAAATAGCTAGTTTCATTTTTATCAAAAAATTGAGTAAAATAAATGAAAATCCTTCTTTTGACACACTTCCCGAGAAGAAATTAGGGAAACCCTGAATACAGTCAGGGCATGATCAGGGCCTGGTCAGTCCTACAACGGCAATTTCTATTAGGGCAATCTGATGTGGGCCTGTTCCGGGCCTGATTAAGGATAAAAGGATACCCATACCCATAAAAGGATACCATACCCATAAAAGGATACCCTTTTAGGGCCAACCTTATTTAAATATATCCGGCCCTGATCAAGTTTTTCGTATTTGACCCCTAGCTGAGATTTCAATTGGTTAAAATTCACTAGAGTATTATCCATTTTAGAAATATATAGTTAAAATCGTTTCATGTATGTTTTAGTTATCGTTTCTCGGCTGAAAGACTATAATAATAGTGATTAAGGTGGTATGTATGTTTTAATTTTTTCCATTGTAATTTTTTAATTTTAGTTTGATTAATTTATGTCTATATCTAAATATATATCAGGGTCTGGTCCAGATATCCCAATCAGGGCCTAATCCGATCATCCCAATCAGGCTCTGATCCGGTAATCCCAATCAGGACCTGTTAGGGCAAAAGCGTTACAGTCATGATCAGGGCCCAATCAGGCTGCCCTACCAATGCCTGATCTGGACTAGGGCAAACCTGATCAGGACCTTACTTGACCCCTAACAAATTTCTGCTCGGGTTGACAATATTTTTTTTACAAACTTATCTTTTGGTCTCACATAAGTCCAATCCCGACCATCAAGATTTCTGCACATTCAAGGTTACCACTCATTATCACTTAAAATGAACATTTTTTTAAAGCAAAAAATAT
Source organism: Diogma glabrata (assembly GCA_963693315.1). Classification (NCBI taxonomy): domain Eukaryota; kingdom Metazoa; phylum Arthropoda; class Insecta; order Diptera; family Cylindrotomidae; genus Diogma; species Diogma glabrata. The sequence goes on along the minus strand of OY856187.1, from coordinate 288,929,263 downwards.
GCTAATTTTCTTGTTTTGACACACTTGAAAAAATTTTTTACACACTTTCGGTATAGTTATCGAGCACATCGTCCTTTTGGCTCTTACCAATACCATATGAGTTACCGTTACCATTGAGTATATATATTTTTACAAACAAAAATTTTTGAAATCCTTTCATCGGTTTTATAGATTTCGTCTGGCCGGCAGACAGACATAAATTTTTTTTGCTGTGGAAATATTTTGAGTTAAATTGTTAATGGTTTTTCTTATTTTTTTATAATATAAAAAAATGGCAATTTTTGGAAATCAGCTGGAAGCACTAGCAGATTTCAGTAATTGGTGATCCTGTTTTAGTTGGCTATAGTCAAACTGAGAAACGTTAGTTTGCGGCAACGCTAGATAGATGCGTTACTTAGCCAGCAAGACGCAGTGCATTAAAATCATTCCACAGGACTAAATATTCTAAGCGAATTAGATAAGCAAAAACTTTATGACGTCCTCGGTGATTGATTATACCGCCGTTACTCGGTCTTCAGAGCCTCTTCAGTTAAAAGCAGGGTTTTTATGGATAGCTCCTTACACCCCATGGGATTTTGGATTAGGATAAGGTTCTGGTTTTGGATAAGATTGGTAAGGAAAATGTTTTGACTCGGGTTTGTTAGTAAAAAACAGGAAATTACCCGAGCAGAAACTTGTTAGGGAAAGGCCTGGTCAATCTAATAAGGCAATCCCTATTAGGGCAATCTGATGTGGGCCTGTTCCGGGCCTAATATAGAATATACCCTTTTAGGGTTAACCTTATTTGAATATATCCGGCCCTGATCAGGTTTTTCGTATTTGACCCCTAGCTGAAATTTCAATTGGTTAAAATTCACTATAGAGTATTATCCATTTTAGAAATATATAATTAAAATCGTTTCAGGTATGTTTTAGTTATCGCTTCTCGGCTGAAAGACTATAATAATAGTGATTAAGGTGGTATGTATGTATATGATTTTATTTTTTCTATTGTAATTTTTTTATTATTATTTCATTAATTTATGTACATATTATATAAATTTAGATCAGGGTCTGGTCCGGATATCCCAATCAGGGTCTGATCCGGTAATCCCAATCAGGACCTGACAGGGCAAAAGCTTTACACTCATGATCAGGGCCCAATCAGACTGTCCTACCAATGCCTGATTCGGATTAGGGTAAACCTGATCAGCAGCCAAATTCTGTAATTGTGAAGTGGTGAAGTGATAAGTTTTTTAATGAAAAGAAGCGAAGAAATTTTTAACACTTCACCGCTTCACAGTTACAGAATTTGGCTGCAGGACCTTTTAAATAATTCATTTCTACTTATCCTTACAAACATAAACGATCTCACATTTAACTCGTGACAGGAAAAAACTCGACAAAGATTTTTATCTGCAAACCCATCAGGAAATTTAACTTTGGACAATTCTATAGACTCTTCAATGTATTTTTTCTTTAGATTGGCTAGATGGAAGCCATAAAACATCACCAGACCATTTACTACTTTGTAAAAATTGTTTGTTTAAAGAAAATAGTTTATAATTTTACAAAAAAAGGTTTGTTAAAATTCAAGAATTTATACCAGAAAGCCAAAAAGATACAATTTAGGAAAAAAAACAGTTTATTTTACAATTTGGTTTGTAAAATAAACTGTTTGTTTTCCTATCTGATAAAAATTTTATTTTAAAAAAGTTTGATCATGTCCCAGATATTCCCAAATTATTTATTAAAACGACTAACAGAAAACTTGAAAACCATAAAAAATCATTGTCGGAATCATCACATAAAAACTTTGGACTTTTTACTCTTAGTTTTGATAAGAAAAAATGCAACTTTGCTAAATTCAAATTATAAAACTTTTAAAGGTAAATCTATTTGCTTCCAATAATAATCATAGTTTAATAAAAACACATTCAATGTGATTGAATCTAATACTTTTTTTCAGTTAAGTGGGACACCCGCCGCTTAACATATTTTACAACACGCTTAGGATTAGTACCGTTTAAATTTGCTTCATATTAATGCCTTTTTATATTAAATTTAAATTTAAATGTAATGTGAATGCGTTACAATTTTTATTGTTCCTTTTATTAAATTAATTTTAAACAACTTAAATATTTTGCATTATAGGACTTCCAATGCTGGTAACAGTATTACCGTTAATACCGGTATTGGCCCTTAAATCTCATTTTGGTATTACCAGTATTAAGGCCCGGTATTACCGAATTAAAGAAAAACTTAATATACGTCCAGAAAAAATTCGTTTCATTAAATAAAACCATAAACTAACTTAAAAACTTTAAATGCAACTCTAATTGTATATGTTAGATTAGGTTAGGTTGCAGTGACTTTCAATATAACATAAGAACAGGACGACATACTTTGACCAAAATAGGTTCATTGTGATACCGAAGATCTCCTTCCCCTACTCGAGCCAATTAGGGCTTCTTCTTATGAAGCCTAAGTATTTCTCCAATGTTAAAATTACTCAAATCGGTGAAAGCTTTTAATGTGTGCGTTCCAAAATTGCCTTCTATGAACCAATGTTGGAAACGTATTAAGTAAACGAATCTTTAATTGTAACCACATACCCGACAAACATCATGTGAATAGTGTACGAGTAGATGCACATTTCGTGCACATTTTATTTTGACTAATTTGGTACTTTTTTGGCAATACTCTAGTGTATATTTAAAAAAAACGGAAAAAACACTTTAAAAAGTAAAAAATTGCACGACCATAATATTATGCACAAAACTTATAAGCAGCTTGCTAGGCAACTAAAAATTAATTAAATCAAAACAAATCTTTTGATCCAAATAGTCAAAAACATTATAACATATATTGAATTTGAAACATTTGTTTTAATAAACAAAACCTGAATAATTCTCTTTTAATAAAAAATCAACTAAGTATGCATTGAAAAATAAATAATTTAAGAAACATAATAAATATAAATATCAATGCAAAAAAATAATATATGAATAAACGTTAAAAAATTATATTTAACTATTCATTTCATTTCTTCACAAATAACTGAAATCAATTGGTTCACGACCGAATTTATTAATCTCAATCATTACTTTATCCCATAAACTGTTTTATGAATATATGTTTATGAATTAATTTAATAATAAAACAAAACTGTAAATAGAAAAAATGATTTTCTCTTCACATCTAATTGTTTAACCCATAATTAATTTAAATTTAACTGGGACCTATATTTGTCACGCCAATGTCTACTTCTAAATAGTATGAACTTTTGTTATATCTGGTCGTCGCGGGCATGTTTTTTTCTCTCTGAACTATGTTTGAAAAAATTGTTTTAGAAAATGTTAGTGTTGACGGCTTTAAGCATCGTATTTATTCTGTCTAATTTCTCTAATTCTTCATAGTTGAGAGAGATAAAAGCATACCCGCGACGACCAGATATAACAAAAATTCATACTATTTAGAAGTAGACATTAGCGTGACAAATATAGGTCCCAGTTAAATTTAAATTAATTATGGGTTAAACAATTAGATGTGAAGAGAAAATCATTTTTTCTATTTACAGTTTTGTTATATTATTAAATTAATTCATAAACATATATTCATAAAACAGTTTATGGGATAAAGTAATGATTGAGATTAATAAATTCGGTCGTGAACCAATTGATTTCAGTTATTTGTGAAGAAATGAAATGAATAGTTAAATATAATTTTTTAACGTTTATTCATATATTATTTTTTTGCATTGATATTTATATTTATTATGTTTCTTAAATTATTTATTTTTCAATGCATACTTAGTTGATTTTTTATTAAAAGAGAATTATTCAGGTTTTGTTTATTAAAACAAATGTTTCAAATTCAATATATGTTATAATGTTTTTGACTATTTGGATCAAAAGATTTGTTTTGATTTAATTAATTTTTAGTTGCCTAGCAAGCTGCTTATAAGTTTTGTGCATAATATTATGGTCGTGCAATTTTTTACTTTTTAAAGTGTTTTTTCCGTTTTATTTCACTATTTTTTTCATGATAATTCACTCAATATTTTACGCATCTCGTTATTTTGGCTCGGTAGGATCGAACTATTAAATTTTATTAAATTTAAGCAAACAGAAAACTTTTCGGACCCGAGTTCTTTTTCACTTTTCTCGACTAGGATAAAAAACCATAAAATAGTGTATGTTAGTCAGCATTCGAATTAGAAAACTCTTACTCCAAACAAATTGTGTGATTGTTAAGATGCACAGTTGCGATGAACGGAACAATGTAAATTGTGGCGATCGACCGAACGATCGAAATGGTGAATGCGCCTTTAATTAAATCCAGTTCACCATCTTGATTTTCATTTACTTTTCTTGTGGTTTTGGCATGTCACAAGCTACATGTCACACATAATTTTCTCTTTTGTTTTTATGATTAATTTAATTGTTTTAACTATCTACCTGCAATGAATTAAATATATGAAATAAAATTTAAAAAAAACAACGCCATGTAAGAACAAATGTTTTATTTATTAAATAGAGGGTCCATATATGTATGGTATATTTCATTGATTTGCCTGTTGGCAAATTTATTTCATAACTAATGAATCTAATCAACTTTTTATAAAAACGATATGTCATTTAGCGTAGAAGAAAAGAGTGAACTTCCAATAAAAAAGCAAATAAAAGCTGAATGCGTTAGAAATGCTGGAAATGGAACATTACAAATAGTTGATTAGTTGAAGGAGGTTTTAACCGTTTTATCAACACATGCGCTATGGCTGCAGCACAATTTAATGCAATTACCAGACAAGTCCCAGATCTACGAATAGCTGCTGTAGAGTCTCTAAAATATAATTCTTTGAATCCTGAATTTGTAATTGTTGGCTTATCAACGATAATGTCATTTCATCAAGGTCGTCCTGTCATTAAATTTAATTACACCGCATTGACGCAACTCAATTGGATTCAACATCACAGTATCAACTAAACTATGGGAATCAATCATCCATAGAACCACTTATATTTGGGGACATTTGTCATAAAGCACTGGGTTTACTTCCCTTGGGAATGTTTTCTAAAAATTCAGTTTGTACGTTTTGATACTTAAAACATTTGATTTCATTCTATGTCTTTTAATATTTCTGGAAAATTAAAGAGACTTCGTTTGATAGATAAATAAAATTAATAATAATTTTTCAGAGCTCCATGATATCGAAAAACTTTACATGTTGATCTTTTTGTGCCTTTATGGTACAATGATACATACAATTTGATAAAACTCAAATTGAAAATACCTTTTGGATTTTCAATTAAGATATATAATTTTAATTTTATTGAATAAGTTATGAAAATATCGAATGATATTTTTGATTCAATATATGTTATAATGTTGTTATATTGATAACAACATTATGGTTTCTGATCCCTACCGCTTCGTATTTGTTATAAAAATTGACTTGATGAGATGTAATAGAAAGTAAAAACAAAGTAAAGTTGAAATTTTTATTGGTTAATATTTATTGGTTCTTGTTATTAACATTGTACATTTTTGATTTTTTTAAGATTAAGAATATACGTAAATGAGCTAAGAAAATTTAAACGATTTATTTGTACGAACATATATTTTCCATATCAGCTCCACTGATTTTCGCTTGACTTATAGTCATTCACCTACAACATATTTTATCCAAACTAACAGTTTGAAAGGCTTCTACAGAAAGCTATTTAAAATTAGATAAAGCTTTAAAAATAAACCTTACAAATGTATGATTGTTTTACTCAGTTTTTATTATACATATATCAAAATGTATTGATTGTTACACTTTTTTTATGATTCTATGTTCTGTTACACTACAATCCTTACAGATTTAATTATCTCATAACACTTCTGCAGTTTCAATACCATAATACCTCAAATAACAATCATGGATGAAATGATATGAAAAGTATCAAGCGTTTTTTATTAAATCAAGAGTCAAATGTCTATGATATTTTCATTCAAACTATAAATCAAAATACATATCCTTTATTGGTAAATTTAAAAAACTTCATTCATTAATTTTTTCTTAAACCTAAAACAAAATATACTACAATAAATGCATAAATATTTCCATTCATATATCATACTATAACAAGTATTTAAAATAATTTTTCTATTTATTACTACCACACTCATATTCCAAATGTGCGATAGATAAAACAAAAATATGTAAGTACTTTCGATTCATCATAGAGTCCTTTTTTTGTATCGTAAAAATATAATAAATAATTCTTTATAGTTCGTCTCTGAGTTTTTTTTTTGTTCAATTTATCCCGTTACGGTCTGTTTTGTTTAAAATTCAAAATTTTAACCAATTTTGGGAATTTTTATATGGAAAACTATTATCTTGGGAACGGCGTAACTTACAAACCTGGGGTAAATTTTAATGGAAAGATTTTGCCAAAACTAGGCTCCATCTCTAAAATCAATACATAGTAATGGTTCTACGATTTTTAAATGACGATTGAATCTCAAGGTTATGAATCTTAATGTATAGTAATAGACGAAGTTATTTTCACTGGTCGTGCTCAATAACTATCGCTATTGCACAATTTAGTTGAAGTATAAATGTATTTGAGTACTAACGTCATACAAATTTGTTTTAATTTAACATTTTTAAAACATGTATACATGTATACAAAATGTGCATAGAACTTTAAACAAAATGTTTTATGCAAATTTTGTATACATGTATACATGTTTACTTTAAACAAATGTTCACCGTGTAATTTAATATTTTTGCATTTGTTTATAAAATTCGCGTGAAACATGTTTACGAAATGACCCATATACATGTAGACGAAATGCGCATATACTTGTGTACGAAATATATAAATTTCAGTTGGTTAAAATTCACTAGAGTTCTATCCATTTAAGATATATAGTAAAAGCCCGATTATTCGACATTCAATTAACCGAATATTCAATTAACCGGAATTTTTAATTTTTGATTTGTTTTCCCCTTTCACAAGAAAAATTTGTTTTGTTTGGCAATTCACAAGAAATATAATTTGATTTAACTTTTGAGCTATTTAAATTTTCAAAATATTCTTATTATTTATTTTATTTACTTATTTTTGTATTTGTACTAAATATTATTTGCAATTAATGTTATTAACAACTTGAAAGACACATACAAAAATAAGTTTCTAGTATTTTATTTGAAAATATTTTGACGAGAATCCTAACAAAATATTTTTTCGGCAAAGTTTAACTTTACAGCCGCTAGGGAGTTAGCTGAAGTCTCACTTTTTAGCCTGCGATAGCATTTTTATTTTATATTACGGAGGCTGTAAAGTAGCATTTGTTATTTGTTAGTTTGTTATTTTTTCAAACAAATTGTATAACTATGACAACAAAAAATAAGTTGATTCTCATTCGATTATGATATTTTGAATTATTGTATGTTACTATGACAACAAAACATAACAAACAGTTTCATTGGATAATGAAATTTCTAATTATTCAATAACTATGACAACAAAATTACAACTAATTCAATTGGACTATGAAATTTTGAAAAAATTTTATTCATATACAAATTTAAATGTTATTTTCTCTTTTTTGGAAGTAATTATGACGATAAAAATTCATATTTATAAAAATTTTGATGCATTAATTTCATATTTATAAAAAATTTAAACGCTTGCCGAAAAAATAGTGTATTTAATTCGGAGCTAAAGTGACTTTTTGTGTATCGTCTATAATTGTCGGTCAAACTATAGACTCAACACAAAAAGTATCACTTTAGCTCCTAATTAAATAATGTAATATATATGAAGTATTATATGAAATAGTTCTAATATTTCATTTACATTCAACTATCCGGAATTTTCGATTATCCGGCATGCTTCAATCCTCGAGCATTCCAGATAATCGGGCTTTTGCTGTTTACAAAATTATATACTTTAGTTATCGCTTCTCGGCTTAAATACTAATATAACAGCAGCTGTTTTATACTACACATTGGTTAGTATAAGGTTATGATATTTCTATTAACGAATTTATTTGATATTTTGTAATATGTTATAAACATGTTTCTAAGAAGTGTACAGAAAATTGATGTACCTTTTGTAAACTCATCGTGAACATGTAAAAGCACAAGTGGTGCATTTGTGTCTAAAATGAACCTGAAAATTTCCTGAACAAAATATGATTTTTCTGTAAATCTGGTGATGCACATGCCGTCAACAAGTGTCTGAAAAATGTATACATTGCAGCAACATTCTATGCACATGTGACATGAGTCTGAAATGTCTGTGTATATAGGTGCTAAGGCGTTTTACGACATGTGCATGGTATGGTGCACATCATGTGCATGACATGTGTTATAAACAATTTTGTGCACGGACGTATTGTGTCATGCACAATTAATGCACATTTCATGCATTTTTTCCAAAATTGTTTTATTTTTTATTTTTGAAGTGTTTCTTAAAATTTATGTGCAACCCTATTTATTATAAAATTGTTAGTAATTAATTTTTTTATTGATGACAGTAATTAAGTTTAATCTGTTTTATAAACTGTTTTATCACGACAATATTTAAACAAACGACTGTAACACGACAATATTTAAACAAACGCATAAAACAGCATGATTATCACTCTAAGAAACTTGACGGTGCTCATAGTGGATTGTCACAACACGTTGTAGAAACAAAACATAGAATTGATTGGCAAGACTATAGAATTTGTTCTCGTGAACATAATACTTTTAAACGTAAACTCAAAAAAGCAATTTTAATTAAGAAAATGCCTAATAATTTAAATAGACAAATTGAATCATATTATGTCGATTCAACATATAATAATTTTATTTTCAATTAGTTCTATTATACACCTGTTTCATAAAATTTGTCTAAAACCAATAATTGACATTAACATCATGGGTAAATTTTTATTTGACGATTTGCAAATTATGAAAAACTCTTGATATAAGAATATTTAATTCTTTGGTGACAATTTTCTTTTTTATATCAAATTTTTTTATGTGAAACATTTACATATTTCCTTGCCATTTTCAAACAGTAGCCATTTTCATACAGTATTTTCCAGAAAGCCATTTTCATACAGTATTGCCGAAACTAGTCGGAATAATATATTTTAATTTATTTTAAATAAATATGTTTTTTATTTTAAAAATATAATTGAATATATATTCATATATATGCTGGCTGTTTACAGTAAACCAAAGAATGGCCGCGATGTATGGTTCTAGAACCGGCACAATAACTTAATAGTCAAGTAATGTTATCTGATGTTAACCATTAATGGGTCAGTACTTGGCCGTATTTCAAAGTCTGCCATCGCCTCCTTCGGTTACAAAAAATTTTAATTTTTTTACTGTACACGAACAATTCATGGTAGACACTCCGTAAGCCTTCTATAAATGAATTTTAAATGTTTACGCTTCAAATTGTCAATCCTAACCCTGCTGTAATGCAATACCTAAGCGTGAAATTTTAATCAAATACTTGTATGTTAATGCTATTATTTACAATAATGCGCAATTATGCATCTAAAAAGGCTCAGTTAATTGAAAAACCGTGGGTAAAAATATTAGAATATCATGTGATGTTTATCCCAAGTAGGTTTTGCCAGACATTGAAATACGGCTAAGCACTGGCCCATGAATGGTTAACAGTACTTGGCTATTGTTATTGGGCCAATACTAGAACCATTCATCAGCCGATCCTTGGTTTACAGAAAATAGCCAGTATATTGTTACCTTTGAATGGCCAAGCACATGGCCCATATGAATGGTAAATATTGCTTGGCTATTGTTATTGGGCCAGTACTGCAGCCATGAATTTGCCGATCTATGTCATTTTTTTAAATTTCACTAGAGTATTATCCCTTTTAGAAATACATAGTTTGAAAAATTTCACATATAGTTTAACTATAAATCGCCTTGTCTGTTGAAAGACTATGATAGTATAGAAAAGGTTGGTATACATGTTTTAATTTATTTTCATTTCTATTTTATTTTAATTATTTTGTAAATAATTTATTTAAATTTATGTATAAAAAATATTATTTTATATATTTTTTTAATGGCGGAGTACTGGCGGACTCATGTTTGCCATTACTCAGTCATTCTTGCAACTGAACCAGTTGTATGGGGAGTTTTGAATTTTTTCCGTCATTTTTATTTTATTTTAAACTAGCTTGTATATAATTTATTTAAATTTACATATGATAATAATGTATATTTTTTTTTAATGGCCTAGTCATGGTTGCCAGTATTTGGTCATTACTGTAATGCTGGTCATCATTATTGGCCCGTTACTAGGCCAACTGTACAACCTTGTATGGGCAATTGCTGTTGTTTTTCTCTGGCCCAAGAATGGCAGCCATTTATTGTCCGAAGTTATCATCCAGTAAAATTATGTTAATGGCCCAGTCGTGGTTGCCAGTATTTGCCCATTGCTGCATTACTGGCTGCCAGTAATGGACAATTACTGGACCAGTTGTACAACCTTGTATGGGATGTTTCAAATAAAATGTTGCCGGCCTTATCAGGTTTAAATATTTATTGCAGTTTTTCAAAAACTCGGTATTTATAAGACCTATCGGGCTTTTACTGTAGTTATTATGGCAGTCGCGACGCAATGCGTGGCCCAATTTTAAACGTATTCTATCCACCTCGCAGTCTTCCACTTTCTGACTCTGAACTGGGTTATCTCGCGTAATTTTTTATCATTGCTGTATCTGAACTGGCCCGATGAACATAGTTAAAACAAGTGATCTATTATTTATTCAGGCTTTTGTGAGTAATTAAACTCAAGTAACTATGGAATTAATTTGAATTTTTCCAATTCAAAGGTATGGTTGGAAATATCTCAGAAAAAACTCAGTTTTTCCTTTTGCGTGTTTCTGTTGGGATTCGAACTCGTAACCGCATCAGTGCCAAACTGACGAGCTCAATTCCTTTGGCAGACACGTTTAACTACTACACCACCAAGGCGATGATATTTCTAAGTTGAAACTTCATCATCAGTTATCTTACTTAAGTTGAATTTCTCAATCGTCAGTTAATAATTTCTTATGGAAATTTTATTAATTTTGAATGAAGATTTTGTGAAGTGATCTGTTATATTATAGCTCTATCAAGAAGGCATTTTATTCTAAAATTATAGCGAATCTATAATCTTTATTATTTATCTTTGTTGGACTAAGCAATTTAGAATTAAAGTACAATTTGACACTTAAATTCATTAATCGGTGTAAAGGCTCTCGAATGTGATCAATACATACATAAACATCATCAGCGAGCAATTTAACTCTTATATATAAAGGGACGAAAGTTTGGATTTATACTTGCCACAAGAGATGATCCAAGGAGAGATTAAATAGAATAGAAGGTTTAGTAACGGTGATTCTATAAAATTTATTTATTAAAATATATTAAAATTTAAGTCAAGCATTTCATTAAATATTTAAAGGATTCAACGCCTTCAGTACGAACACACCGAACATTAAATTCTTTTCTCGCCGTTTTGTTATCTTCCACTGATTCTATGTCGATTTTTGAACTGCCCATTGATTTGCCCGATTTGAACTGCCCCTGCATAACAATGCAAGTATGCGCAAAATATTTTTTGAAACTCTCTTTAAGTATATACATATATAATATAATTTATGTACATATAGATAGGTTCTTTGTATAATATAATCAAAAAGATAATTGAAATTGTTGAAAAACTAAACTGAGCAATGGCGCAGCACTATTCAAATTGTCTTTAACAACAAACAATACCAACCAGGTGAATAGGTTTTAATCCTCTTTTAATACATATATGTATGTTAAACAGAAACACAAATAACATTACCCTTACCCAAAAAGTGATCACATTTTAACCAACATAAAATTATTGAAATATTCGGTAGATACATAGATTACAAGAAAAATAAGTAAATTGTTTGGTAATAAAATAGCCACAAACAAAAATTTAAAACTCTCCAATTATTCTATGAATGTTTAATAAAATTTAATTAAAATTAAACACTAACCACACCATGATTACGACATCGCGCACATTTCGGTGTCCGTTGATATCTTTCTGAAGCCGCTCTTAAGAAAAATGCTGGAGGTAATGCACCTAAAACGGGATGTTGTGACATTAAATTTGACATATCCACCCCACTAGGCAAACTCATTTTCATTCAAATTATTTTCTTTTTTTCGCTAAAACAAATTCACTAGACACAAATCTATATTTTATCTCACTAAATCTATAATCTATATTTTATCTTTTATAGTATTGTATTTAAAAAAAAAATTATTTAATAAATCACAACAAATTAATTCATATTAATCCTTTAAACACAAATAACACTTCTATTAAACCACAAAACACAAACCCACTAACCGTTAAAAATTAACGTCACAACACATAAAACATTCAAATGCAACTGAAACATATATTTCAATTTTGTTATACAAAAATTCATAATAGAATAGCAAAATCTAAACAGAACTATATATTCAGCATCACCAACCACCATTGCCTAATACAAATCTTAAAGAAAAAACATATAATATCTTAAATATATAAAACCAAACAACAATAAAAAACGTATTTGAAACAAAAAACCAAACCTAAAAAATCAACCAACCAAATTTTAACAAACTCAAAATTACTGTTGCTTTTATATAATATAATTACGTGTGAATGAAATAGATATATACAACGGATTGTTAGTTGTTACATAAAAAATACTATGAAAAATAAAAACAAAAATGATTTTATGGAGTAAAATAAAAAGGGATGTTACCACTTAAAATAAGGATACAAAATTAATTTAAAATTTTTTAGGTTTATTGGTTTTATTTTTATGAATGATAACAAGATATGGGAGTGGTTTAAGTTGAATGTTTTGTTTCATTTCATGAAATTGATACCGTTTTGACGCTTTGTTTTACAATAATAATACTCTTATGTTTGTCTCTTTTTAAAAGTAAATGTTTGCAACTTGCAAGCAGTTTTTTAGTTACAATTAAATATTTGTTTTAGATTACAAAAAAGGGCGTGTCGAATAGATATTGTTAGCAGAAAACTGCTAGTGTTTGTTGTTTCTTTGTGTTTTTTTTTGTAGTTTTCTTGGTTGAAAAACTAGGTTATTTTTGCTTAAGAAAATATCGTTTTAGAAATTTGTAGTAAAAGTAGATAATTTTGGGTACTTATATAATATTTGATGTAATTTGTTTGACAAATAAGGTAGTTTTAGATGTTTTGAAATGATTTATGAGATATTAGGATGATAGTTGTGAAAATAGTGTAATTATTTTTATATTTGATTACTGCTAAACTTTAGTGTTATGGTTACCGAGATATACGGTATAAAACGGTAGAAGATAATTTTACAAACATGTTGTTATGTTATATTGTTTACAGTTTTAAAACAGCTGAGACGATATCTCTTAGTCAAAAACTTACTATAAAACACAAAAAAGATGTGATTTTTATTATATTTAATAGTACATACATGATACAGTCAAATAAATTTGTGGGTAAAATTAAACAAACATTTGCCTTTTGAATTTATTTAAAGGACATGTCATTAATTTTCAGTTTTTAGTCGACTAAAAAGACGAAGGTTCTATATTTCACGAAACGTATATCTTTTTAATGGTTTAACTTCTTGAAAAAGAGTCATCTTATTTGGATACGGTTTAAATTGTATTATATATAAAGGGAGATCCCGAGGGCGATCCCACTAAATGAACCATAGTTTCTATGATTTTAACAATACAGATTTTCAACTAAACTTTAAAAAATTTAAAACTATACACAGAGAGAAAAGTTTGCATATATTATTCGTTATATAGCAGAGATGGCCAATCTTCTTTACACGTGGAGCCGGATTTCAATAAATTCTCGTTACTAGAGCCAACAAAAAAATTAAATATCAAAGTTGTTATGGAACTTTTATTTCCTTGCAAGTTGCATACACCGTCTTCAAGCAAATACTTTAATTATGAATACATACGCATATATTTAAATTTTGGAACATGGCACTGACAGCTATAGATTGCTGGTAGATGGCATGTGTGTTAGTAACTTGTTTGAAATCCGGTTCATAGTTCGTTAGCGCGGTACGACGCTTGTAAGTTGTGAACGGTGTTATATGTAAGTTGTGAACGTTGCTTTGATGTTATAAATTTCATTGTTGGAAAAAGTGATTCACAACAGTGTGTATGATGTGCCGAATATGCAGTGCCGGATCAAGCTATTTCAGCTATTTCCAATTTTTCAGTATTGTTTTTTAAAATTAGACATTATTTAGTGTTAACCATAAGAAATTATAGATTAACATATCTGAATATCGTAAGATAGGATGCTAACTAGGGATCTAAGGTTAATCACTATTGATCAATTCTCTTTGAGGATATTTTGAACGCTATTTTTAAAGTTTTGTGGATTACAATTATCAAGGAAGACCCACGTCAGTAAGGCATTCTTTAGATGCTAGATTCTGTTAAAAAAATTTCTTTGAAAAGCTACATATTGTCACTCGAACTTTAAAAAGATGGGCTGCTATTGATACTCTGTTCAGGTAAAATTGATTTGACCTATCTAGGCAGACACACGCGTTCATCCATAGTGTATTTGTGTATACCTTCAAATCAGCAACATACAACGAATCTAGCTCATTAGTAAGATTTGAATTGCTGAGCAGCAATGACAGTCTCAACAAGGTTTTCAACCGACTGTTTCAGATATGTGTGACAAAGAAAGTGAATTTCCCGTCGCTCTTCCTTTACGGAAACCGTATTGTCTTTCATTAAGTATTTTTGACGACTTAAGAATATCATTATATTAAAATTAATGAACTTCTCAAATATTTTAGCAACAACCGACAAGATTGATATTTGTAATTTGTTGAATTCGTGTTAGCAACTTTTTTAAAATTGGCTGTATACTGGCCATTTTTTAAAGAGCATCTATTTTAAATTTTGTTGCTTCTTCATATTTATCCGAAACCTAAAGATCAGCCGTCAGAACCATCTATGCAACCCAAGTAAGACTAGGATTAGATTGAAGCGGTTTAGGAACTTGTAAATTTAAATGAATGAAAATCAAATTATGGTCTGAACCACCTAAAGGTTCTGATACTATGAATTGTACCAACGAAAGATCATTTATCAAAATCAAATAAAGTAATTTACTAATTTGACCAGGAATGTCAGGAGGCCTGGTAGGTTGTTTGGCCATTATGTCCGAGTGAAAGTAAATATAAAAATAAAATAATAATATAATATGTAATAATATAGTATAAATTTTGTTTGACTAAAATGTTTTAGTATCAATAAATTCGTTCCGTTCTCAATAATGAAACCCCAACAAAAATATTTGTTTTCCAGCCAAATTGGCCCTTAGAAACAAACAAAGATTATTTAATATTTGGTTCCATAACAAAAATACCTTAACGATTTAAGTTCTAATGTCTATACAGCCCAATAGTATATTAAACAAGATAAACGAAAACGAAAAAAACAGAAATTGACAGAGCGAGAGCGGCAATACTTTCTACCATGTCTATTTCTAACATAAATTTTTAAAGTGCCATTATTTCTTTAAAGTCATGGTACCAACTCTTTTTTTTTTCATATTATTGACGGTGATTCAATCGTCACTGACCCAGCGAGAAAAACCACATTGTTCGCCAAAAAACGAATGGATTAAGTTGGAATTAAGAAATGACATCCCAAAGCAAAACCAATTTTGATACTTGGGATTGTTACCTTTGAATGGCCAAGCACTGGCCCATGAATGGTAAATATTACTTGGCTATTGTTATAGGGCCAGTACTGTAGCCATGAATTTGCCGATCTATGTCATTTTTTTAAATTTCACTAGAGTATTATCCCTTTTAGAAATGCACAGTTTGAAAAATTTCACATATAGTTTAGTTATTGCCTTATCGGTTGAAAGACTATGGTAATATAGAAAAGGTTGGTTTATGTTTTAATTTATTTTCATTACTATTTTATTTTATTATTTTGTGAATAATTTATTTAAATTTATGTATAAAAAATATTATTTTATATATTTTTTAATGGTGGAGTACTGGCGGAGTCAGGGCGGAGTTTGCCATTACTCAGCCATTCTTGCAACTGAACCAGTTGAATGGGAAGTTTTGAATTTTTTCCGTCATTTTTATTTTATTTTAAATTAGTTTGTATTTAATTTATTTAAATTTACATATGATAATAATGTACATTTTTTTTAACGGCCTAGTCATGGTTACCAGTATTTGGCCCAAGAATGGCAACCATTTATTGTCCGAAGTTATCATCCAGTAAAATTATGTTAATGGCCCAGTCGTGGTTGCCAGTACTCGCCCATTGCTGCATTACTGGCTGCCAGTAATGGACCATTACTGGACCAGTTGTACAACCTTGTATGGGCGTTTCGAAAATCCTAAAAGCAATAACATATTTCTGAGTTTCAGGAATATTTTCACGACACGAAAAACAAAATCACCTGCACTGCAACTACAAGGTGGTTCCTCTCTATGCATCGATGCATTTTGAACTATTAAAAAATTGGGATGTTTTGTATCAGTATTTCGATTATTCGTATCGAAAAAGAGGTACTGCCATTTTAGAACTTTTGCAAACCTCGAAATCAAGGCATATTTACTTCTTTTAAAAAACGTTTTTCGGAATTTTGATAGATTTAATGCTCTATTTTATAGAAATACTATCTTATTCCATAAGGTGTTATATGAAGAATCGAAACAAATATTGTTATAGCGGTGTTTTTTGAAGTTTTTGAAGTGAAACTTCTTTATCGGCGTATGAGAGAAATTTTAAAGCAGTATAAAATTTAAAAAATCCCAGCGGCAGGTATATCCGCTAGAAATAGGTAGATTTCGGGGTCAGACGGTTTTGTGTCCAAATAAAATTAGATAAGTCAGATTAGTTTAAATAAAAAATTTAAGTAGAAACAGTATAATTCAAAAAAATTATCGAACCAAATTAAATACATTATCCGAACCTACTGTTGTTTTTTTGTTCTTATTTAATCTTTTTTCAAACGGTTACTTAGTAAAAAAAAAAAAAAATAAAAACAATAGATATTTTCAGTGGCGAAGCGTGCTTCTGAAACTAGGGTAGACATATTCAAAAGTTTTATTAATTTGCCAGTAGAAACTAATTATAGTACATTAAGATGAGAGGACATAAAGCTAAGGTTTTTGGAGGTATGTGGAGTTTGTGAGTCGAAGCGCCAACCGAGATTTGCACCCACATTTAAAATGACTTACGTCCGTGCATCATATACTATATTTTTTATTCGCCGCAAGCAAAATATTTAAAAAAAAGATTGTTCAATCTAAATCAAAATTAAAAATTTTAAAATTTTGAAATAAAAATATTTTGTACAAAACATAAAGGATATTATAGATTAACAAAAACATTGTTTTAAGTTTTAGGGAGCGATGAATATTAAACATAAAATTCTTTGTAAAAGTATAAATAAACTTTTTCAAAATTCTAAAAATATTCCAAAAATTATAATAAAATCCAAAATTTAAACTTTTTCAACATTCCAAAAATTTTCTAAAAATTATTAAAAAATCAAAAATTGAAACTATTTTCAAAATTCCAAAATTAATGCAAGAACTATAACAAAATCAAAAATTCAAACTTTTCCCAAAATGCCAAAAATATTGCAAAAATTATAACATAATCAAAGATTGAAACTTTTTTCAAAATTCTAAAAATATTCCAAAAATTAATCCAAAATCAAAGATTCAAATTTATTTTCCAACTGTTCTTGTTATTCAGAAGTCGTAGAATCGAATTCACAATCACACAATCACACAAAAAATTGCTCAAGAAACATCTAACTAATAATTACAATTTTTGTCAAAAATGTTTCCCATAATATGTTTCTCAAAAAATTTGGAAACAAAATATATAAACAGAAATATGTAGACATAAACAACACTGTCTATCCAAGAAGGAACAAAAGTTGAAAATTTGTTGTTGTTGCTATTGCTTATTTTGGTAGTCATAATTTGAAACGTCTACTGATGTTTCTCAACAAATTTGGAAACAAAAATAGACAGAAACAAAGCTGTCTATCCAAGAAGGAACAAAAGTTGAAAATTTGTTTTTGCTGCTATTGCTTATTTTGGTAGTCATAATTTGAAACGTCTACTGATGTTTCTCAACAAATTTGGAAACAAAAATAGACAGAAACAAAACTGTCTATCCAAGAAGGAACAAAAGTTGAAAATTTGTTGTTGTTGCTATTGCTTATTTTGGTAGTCATAATTTGAAACGTCTACTGATGTTTCTCAACAAATTTGGAAACAAAAATAGATAGAAACAAAACTGTCTATCCAAGAAGGATCAAAGTTGAAAATTTGTTGTTGTTGCTATTGCTTGTTTTGGTAGTCATAATTTGAAACGTCTACAGCAGTGAGAAAAACATTTTTGTTTGTTTGTACATGAAACTGAGAAACGTTTCTATTAAAGTTTCGGGAACATAGCTGAATTGTTTTTGTTCTAATTATTGTATTAAAACTTAATGATTTTCTTAGAACGTGTGACAAAATAGTATTAAGTCGACATTATGCGAACAATATGAAAATAAAGTTTCATATTTATATTATGTTTGGGTAGACACTGTCTATTGTGTCTATGCCGACGCTTCGCCACTGGATTTTGATAATTTTTCTATGGTATTATATGGCTTGCAAGGGGTGCATTATAATGCTTATATAAATGGAACCTTTTGGGTTAGAAAGCTGAAATTTTTTGAGGCTATAGTTTAAAAGTATGCTTAAAAGTTAAGATGAATTTAAATAACATAAACTGAAACATGATGAAAGCATTGCATTTTGCGTTTGTTTTCATTTCAACAGCCCTAGGGTCTCAACCTTTAGACTTGAACTATTTTTTTTGAAAATTTTGGTAAGATTTATATTTTATATTTTTTTTTTTTTTTTTTTTTAAGGCGTTCATGCTCCATGTAGGAGCGTTGCCAGGTTAATCAGCTTTGAATATTCACTACGGTCATTCGCAACAGCGACATAATTACCATGGCAGCCGATTTTTTTAAGGTCGTTTATTACGTCAGTCTCCCATTGTAGTCGTGGTCTACCTCGCGGTCTACCACTCCCTGGGGTACTAACGTACATTTTTCTAATCATTCCAGACTGTGAATCGGCTCGTAGAACATGCCCAAACCAAGCAATCCTATTAGAACGGATACAACCTATTATATCAGGACCCTCAAGAAGGTCTCTGATCTCAAAGTTATACCGGGTTCTATACTCTCCATCGTCTGTCTTAAGTGGACCAAAAATGTAGCATAGGATCTTACGCTCAAATACAGATAAATGCGATTCGTCATTTTGTGTAAGGGTCCACGTTTGTGACCCATACATCACAACCGGTCTAATCAATGTCTTGTATAACTTGACCTTGGTGTTAGTTGATACATACGGTGATCCAAGGAGAGGTGAGAATTGAGTAGAAAGTTCGATTACCTGCAGCGATTCGAGCTTTAATATCTGTAAGTATGCTGTTGTTTGAGT
Organism: Diogma glabrata; assembly: GCA_963693315.1. Classification (NCBI taxonomy): domain Eukaryota; kingdom Metazoa; phylum Arthropoda; class Insecta; order Diptera; family Cylindrotomidae; genus Diogma; species Diogma glabrata. The sequence goes on along the minus strand of OY856187.1, from coordinate 288,909,685 downwards.
CAAGCATTGATCCCAAATATTTAAAAGATTCAACTCCCTCAATTCGTTCATCGCCGCACATCAAATCTTTCTTCTCAGCCTCTCTTGAAACATTCATATGTTTGGTTTTATGGTAGTTAATTTGCAGACCAATTTTCCTAGCACCACTCTCAAGCGACTTGAAAGTCTCACTCATAACAGCTTCACTTCGGCCGAGGATGACAACATCATCAGCGTAAGCAATCATCTGTACTGAGTTTATTGACAAGATATTGTTATTAGTCGGTAGTTTCTTTTGACGGCACACATATTCCAAGGCTAGATTAAAAAGTATAGGAGAGATAGCATCACCCTGTCTTAAACCGGAGTCGACTTTAAAAAACTTTGATATTTCGTTCTCTACTCGTACACAGCATTGAGAGTTCTGTACTGTCATTTTGCATAGTGATACCAGTTTACCAGGAATTCCCATTGACACCAGAGCAGACCATAGAGTCTCTCGTTCGAGAGAGTCGTAGGCCTGCCTGAAATCAATGAAAAGTTGGTGCACAGGTATGTTGAACTCTCGACACTTTTCCAAAATCATCCTTATCGAGAAAAGTGCATCGGTGGTACCTCGGCCCCGCCGGAAACCATACTGATATTCTCCAAACAGTTGTTCAGCAAAAGGATTGATTTTGGATAGCAAAATGTAGGAAAAGATCTTATATGCTGTGCAGAGGAGGGCGATTCCTCTGTAGTTTGCACATTGCAGGCGATTACCTTTTTTATGGATTGGTATCAGCATAGCTTTGTTCCAGTCCTGTGGCATGGTTTCAGTCCTCCAGATCATTTGAACAAGTTCAAACAATCTTGAGGATAGAGTTTCGCCACCATGTACAATCATTTCGGATGTTATATCGTCGATACCAGGTGCTTTATTGCATTTTAATTTTGACAGCGCCGCATCGAATTCCTCTCTGGTGGGTTCTTCTACATGTACCTTTGACGCACGAATAAGCTTAGCTCGTCGCCCGACTTGTTGCTGGTCACTTAAGTTGAGAAGATTCTCAAAATAAGCGGCCCAAGTATCTAAAATATTTTTAAGGTCTACTTGTAGCTCCCCATTTTCGTTTTGAATAGCAGTCGATCTAGTTTGAGGGCCCTTCTTTAAGGTTTTAACCTGTTGAAAGAAGTTACGCGATTGATGTTCCTTATTGAAGCTTTCAATCTCCTCACACTGTCTCTTCCACCATTCTCTCTTCGTTCGTCTACATAGCTTTGTAACGGCTTGTCTGGCCAGTTTATAATTCTCCTTCGTGGACCTGGTGTTGCGTCCTTGTAGACACTGCAGATAGCAATCTCTTTTGTATTGAATAGCATCAAGGCATGCTTGATCCATCCATGGCTTCTGGGAGTGGTTCTCTGGTCGTCCAAGTATTCCCTCAGCAGCGCTTAAAACAGCATCTTTGAGCAAATACCATGACTTATCGACGTCTCCATTAATGGTTTCTGATTTCTCCAATGTTTCGGCAATATGGATTTGATATCTCTCTTCTGTTTCAGCATTCTTTAATGTTGAAATGTTAAAACGTTTCCGTTGATTGAATTTTGGAATGCCTGGATTTGGGAAGTGGAACCTTATCGTTGCACATACAAGGAAGTGGTCACTTCCAATGTATGCACCTCTAAAGGATCGCACATCCAGAACGCTCGAAAAGAAACGTGTTGTTACTAGAACGTGATCAATTTGATTTCGAGTATTTCCATTCGGTGAGACCCAAGTCTGCTTATGAATCGATCGATGCGGAAAGAACGTACTGGCAATTCTCAAATTATTTGATAATGCAAACTCAGTCATTCTCTCACCATTATCATTCGAATTCAAATGCAGGCTGTTGGGACCCACCACATTTCCATAAGAGATATCTCTTCCAACCTGTCCATTAAAGTCACCAAGAACCATAATGAAGTCGCGTGTTGATGTTTGTTTCATAACCTCTTCCAGTGCTATGTAGAAATTATCCTTCTCGTCGACGGTCTTAGCTTCAGTTGGTGCATGCACGGCAATAAGAGAAATATTGTTATATGTACCGCGTACACGTAGGTAACAGATCCTCTCACTGACCGGGATGAATTTCATCACGGCTTCTTGTATGCGTGCACCAACAAGAAAGCCAGTTCCAAATTCTCTTCGAGAAGGATGACCACTACAGTATAGAGATTAACTATCCAAATCTTGTTTTCCGATTATCGGCTGTCTAATTTCTTGTAGAGCAATAATATCCATCCTATACCTCTCAGCCTCTGTTTCTAGACTTATAAGAGCATCAGGAGCGCTCAGGCTGCGCACGTTCCACGTTCCGATTCGGTAGTCTGGTCCTTTTTCACGTCCAGGTAAAATTCTGTTGTTTTTTCCGGGTCTGTTTTTCTCTTTCTGATAACCAAATTTAACATATTAGTTTTTTTTCCGGGGTTAGGGTGTTAACCTTAGGCCCAACCCAAATTGTCGTGAATGGGTCCGTTCTGCATATTAAGGTCACCAGAAACAACCTTTTTACACGTTTATATAGCGAGCCGCTTGATTCAAGACAGACGCCCGCTCCAAGCCGCCCCTGACATGGAGAACAGACGCTTGAGTCGCATTGGTTGTAGAGCGCCCATTCGCCGTGATGTAGCGTCATTGACTAAGCAGTTTTTACTCTGCTTGTCTCCAATACACCAACCTAATTCTGTCAGCATTACCCAGGCAGCACGGCGTGGACGTCGAATTTCGGATTTCGCTACCTTTTTATATTTTATATACGCAAATTATATTTATATTAGCATTTATATTAGCTTTATATTTTATATTAGCAAAGTTTAGTAAATTTTTAAAACAGCTTATTTTTGAGGAACCTGAAACGCCAAGGCTGTCATCTGGATAAAAATGATAAAAAAAAGTTTAAATATTCAATATTTTTAAATTTTATTAAAGTACTATGATTCAAACGGGAGTTATAGCGCCTTAGATTATTCGACTTTTTAGGCTCTAGCTGCTTAACCGGTACCCGGATATGGCCAGTTCAGGAACTTGTCCAAGACATTATTTGCCGAAACATACACAGAAAATTATTTTTGTGTAGGTCGAAAAATGCGACCGTGAGAGTGCCGCTAAATTCCGTTATACCTCATAAACGACTATATATGATAAGCGGAGACGTAAAAACAAAAAAAAAAAAATTATATATATATACGGGTGAGTTTTTTAAAAAATGCCAGGCTTTTATCTCGAGAACCATGCTAGATGGGACAAAATAACCCTAGATGGTATTTGTTAAGCGTCGAGGGGGACGTCCAATGGTAATATTGAATGACCTTGAAACTCATAAGTATTGGAGATATATGCTAAAATAGGTTTTTTTAAATTAGCACCTATACATTTAATATTTTTTTTTAATTAAGTTAATCAAACTACACACTTTTTGCCTACAAAATTTTTTTGTAAAGTGTACGATTTTGTAGATATGATGAAAATTGATTTGCACTAAAGCAAACGTGTCTTCGCTAAGTTCTTCAGAAAAAAAATAAAATTTCAATAAATCAAAAAAAAACAACGAAAATCAATTTCACGCAGTAGACCACGATGCAATAATATTTAGATTAATGAATGATTTTCTTTGTTTTTTTTAATTTATCGAAATTTTATTTTTTTTCTGAAGAACTTAGCGAAGACACGTTTGCTTTAGTGCAAATCAAATTTCATCATATCTACAAAATCGTACACTTTACAAAAAAAGTTCGTATGCAAAAAGTGTGTAGTTTGATTTACTTAATTAAAAAAAATATTAAATGTATAGGTTCTAATTTTAAAAAAACCTATTTTAGCATATATCTCCAATACTTATGAGTTTCAAGGTCATTCAATATTACCATTGGACGTCCCCCTCGACGCTTAACAAATACCATCTAGGGTTATTTTGTCCCATCTAGCATGGCTCTCGAGATAAAAGCCTGGCATTTTTTAAAAAACTCACCCTGTATATATATATATATATATATATATATATATATATATATATATATATATATATATATATATATATATATATATATATATATATATATATATATATATATATATATATATATATATATATATATATATATATGAGCAATTTCACGAAGATTCAACAACGTTTTGAGTTGACCCCTTTTAATTTTGATTATTTTTTGTTTATAGATAGTCTTTGATAAATAAAAAATACAAGTTCTCTTAGAATTTTTTTTTTCGACCAGGGGTCTTCACACGGTGCAATTTTTTGTTATTTTGTGATGTGAGTGCATTTTGACGAGCGATTGTAGAAAAACTACTGAATCGATTTTCATAAATGATATGTCGTTGAATAGGTATTAGAACAAAGTTTTTAAAAATGTACACTGTTAATTTTTTGAAATAATTTTTAACGGTGTAACATAAGAAAAAAACGGTGTAATTGAAAAAAAGATGGCATAGCTTTTTTTTTTTTTTTTTTTTTAAACTAAATTGAAGCTTATTTTATATCTAACCACTTGTGAAAGTTGAGGACACGCGTTATTTTTTGTTTTAAAGATAAAATTCGTTGTGCATATGACTGTCGGGAATCAGTTTTTTTTGTTCTGAAGGAAAATTATAAAAATGGCGTTATAAACTAAGAGATTTTTTTTTATGTTAAATATCAAATATTTTATTATTAGATGAACTTTTTAAAATATTATAAAAATTATATATGTAGTACAATAAATAAAATAAATACAATTGTTAAAAATGATTTACTTATTTTACAAACAGAAGTTTCTTTTGAATAGGAAAGCACTTCTGCAATTATTTTCTTTGTATTAGATGGCATAAAAAATGAAATGTTTATTTATCACTTTTAGTAATCACTTGTCACTCTTATAAAAAATAATTTGACAGTCTTGACTGCAAAAAAAAGCAGTATAAACAACTAAATCTATTTAGGAACTTTTGACTGGAGAAGTATTATGTTCGTATTATGTTATTATGGAATCATAAAGTAAAATATTGTTTTTCAACATTAAATTACAAATATTTTATTATTGAATAAACTTTTTAAAATATCATACAAATTATGTATGTGAAAATAAATATAGTTATTAAACATTATTTACTTATTTTACATTCAAAAGTTTCTTTTGAGTTGGAAAACATTTATGCATTTATTGTCTTAGTATCTACTGGTACAAAAGAATGAAGTTTTTGAGTTCCACTTATAGTAATCGCATTTTTATATCGATTTTGTAATTTTTCTTTTGTTAATTGATATTCATTTTTATCGGCGTATCCAAAGTTCATGGTAGATTCCCATTTTAAAGCCCATTCGAAAAGTTTTTTTGGTGTATCAATAATATTATCTTCGCTCGCCATACTATAACGCTGTGCAGCACGCTTCAGTGTACCACCAATTCCATCACAAGGTCCCTTTCCATGGCTGGTAGCATGAAAATGCCATTCAGCGTCAACCTTAAATTAACTAATTAACTTATGCCACCATAAAGAAGACTTTAAGGTTGACGCTGAATGGCATTTTCATGCTACCAGCCATGGAAAGGGACCTTGTGATGGAATTGGTGGTACACTGAAGCGTGCTGCACAGCGTTATAGTATGGCGAGCGAAGATAATATTATTGATACACCAAAAAAACTTTTCGAATGGGCTTTAAAATGGGAATCTACCATGAACTTTGGATACGCCGATAAAAATGAATATCAATTAACAAAAGAAAAATTACAAAATCGATATAAAAATGCGATTACTATAAGTGGAACTCAAAAATTTCATTCTTTCTTACCAGTAGATACTAAGACAATAAATGCAAAAATGTTTTCCAACTCAAAAGAAACTTTTGAATGTAAAATAAGTAAATAATTTTTAATAACTATATTTATTTTCACATACATAATTTGTATGATATTTTAAAAAGTTTATTCAATAATAAAATATTTGTAATTTAATGTTGAAAAACAATCTTTTACTTTATGATTCCATAATAACATAATACGAACATAATACTTCTCCACTCAAAAGTTCCTAAATAGATTTAGTTGTTTATACTGCTTTTTTTTTGCAGTCAAGACTGTCAAATTATTTTTTATAAGAGTGACAAGTGATTACTAAAAGTGATAAATAAACATTTCATTTTTTATGCCATCTAATACAAAGAAAATAATTGCAGAAGTGCTTTCCTATTCAAAAGAAACTTCTGTTTGTAAAATAAGTAAATCATTTTTAACAATTGTATTTATTTTATTTATTGTACTACATATATAATTTTTATAATATTTTAAAAAGTTCATCTAATAATAAAATATTTGATATTTAACATAAAAAAAAATCTCTTAGTTTATAACGCCATTTTTATAATTTTCCTTCAGAACAAAAAAAACTGATTCCCGACAGTCATATGCACAACGAATTTTATCTTTAAAACAAAAAATAACGCGTGTCCTCAACTTTCACAAGTGGTTAGATATAAAATAAGCTTCAATTTAGTTTAAAAAAAAAAAAAAAAAAAGAGGCTATGCCATCTTTTTTTCAATTACACCGTTTTTTTCTTATGTTACACCGTTAAAAATTATTTCAAAAAATTAACAGTGTACATTTTTAAAAACTTTGTTTTAATACCTATTCAACGACATATCATTTATGAAAATCGATTCAGTAGTTTTTCTACAATCGCTCGTCAAAATGCACTCACATCACAAAATAACAAAAAATTGAGGGGCACCCTGTGAAGACCCCTGGTCGAAAAAAAAAATTCTAAGAGAACTAGTATTTTTTATTTATGAAAGACTATCTATAAACAAAAAATAACCAAAATCAAAAGGGGTCAAGTCAAAATTTCCCAAAAATTTGCTGAACTTGCGTGAAATTGCTCATATATATATATATATATATATATATATATATATATATATATATATATATATATATATATATATATATATATATATATATATATATATATATATATATATATATATATATATATATATATATATATATATATATATATATATATATATATATATATATATATATATATATATATATATATATATATATATATATATATATATATATATATATAATTATGAGTCTTGGATCATAATTAAATAAAAAAAATCAATTTTAATTTATTTAATTAATTATTCCTTTATTTTATTTAGTTGTTTACACTTTTAAAGTTCACCTAAGACTAACTTAAACATTATTTCTAATAAATTCATTTCAATTTATAAAATGCTTAATTGCTAAAGTTAGTAATATAATATTTAATATAATGGTTATGGTCTTTACAACATTCTTTGAGGTTCATATTCTCAACATGTTTTGTCTTGTTAAATGCTGACGTTGATATTTATGTGTGAGAACTGAATGTTGGAATGCGATTTGTAATGGAATGCGATAATATAACTCCTCCGGGGGGTGAAGAAAGGGCGTCCTCGGTCTTTGGTGTAATCCCACATTCTTTCAACAGATCGGAAAATCTTGTGATTTTCTCCGTATTGTGTCCTGCTGTTGCCGGTTTATTCGAGTTTTTTATTGTAATTCTTGCATTGCTTCTACGACTGATGATGTAGAACAGTAATATGATGATGCCTATTGATGATGCAGATATGCTTCCTGTCAACGTCCAGATCCAGGTTTGATGATTCGCTTGTCTCAAATATACGTGGTTTAGCTTTATCCTGTTCTCAATGTTTTCTTGATTAATGGTTTCTATATTCAAGGTTGATATAAGCTTTCGTGTTGTTCGGATGTTATGCAGAGCACCTTGAATCTCTTGTATTTGACTTCTTATTTCGTATGAATGGAATTTTCTATTGTTAAACGTTATTGTACAATTCCAAAAATTTATCAGAAAGTTTCCTGTAAGTGTTCGGTTGTGAGGTCCGCAATTTGAAGATAAACTTTCGTTCTTAGCATTATTTACTAAAAGTTTGTCATCAGAAATGTATTGTATTGATGTATCCATCTCTGCTGTCACATTGCATTGGCTGTCTGTTCCCATGATTAATGGCTTAATGCAGTTATCTCGAAGTTCTTTAATTTTTGAATGTTTTTGGACGTAATCGTAATATTTGTTGTCTTGATTTTATTACGTGTTTTGTGGGTAGTTATTAATGATTGTATTATTAATAACCAACGGTACGATCATTATTGCTGTTGATTCTTCTTTCTCCAGTTTTGTCACTTGTAGTATATAGAGTAGTGTTTCATGATTTATAGCAATTTTGGGTATAACATACTGTAGAGCTTCATCTGGTAATGTTATGTTAACACCCTGGTCAACTAATAAATCTTTGACAGAAAGGATTTCTTTCAAAGACAGGATTTTGTTGCTTGGTAGTTCTAATTTAGTTCTGACTATCGCATCCTGGATGTCTTCTGATATGGTGTTGATGGTGTCAATATTAATTATTGTAGCTATTATCTCTATTTCGGACAGAATTATTTTGTTGGATATCGCTGTAGACTTTACTGCTTTATTAACTGTATCTGTAAGGAGTGTGATTCTTTTATTAATCTGTTCATTTATTTTCCATTGTTGGTTATTTTCAGTAATCAGCTCGTTCATTGTACTATTGATTATACGTAGATCTTGAGCATCTGGGTTGCCTGCTAACCACTTCCATGCGGAACCTAAAGAATCCCATCTTCTATATCTTCCATGTTGTATAGGTTTTATTTGGTTGAAATTATTGACCAATTTTTAACTTTTTTAACTTTTTGTTGTATTATATTGTGTAATTCTAACTTATTGTCTATTTTGTTAGTAACTATTCTACTGATTGACCCTATAGGTAATTCTAAATTTGTCAAATTTATCGGATGGATAATTCTAATATTTCCAATTTGAATTTTACATTTATTTAATTCTAATAATAAAACTGGGTCATTATTTAAGTTTTTAATTTCTAATTTTTGATTATTACAGTACTTGAGAGTAATAATTAGTATAATCATTTTTAGTATTGCATACATTTTATCTTTAATTCATTTTTATTTTTGCAAAATGATTTAAATTTAATTTTATTGAAAATATATTGATTGATTTAAATGGCTCTTCTGGAATTTTTATTTTAAAAGAAAATTTTATTTCTAGAAAATTATTGAAATTTAACTATATTGATTTACTTATATTGAAAATATTTTTTACTGATTTATATATGAATTTTGCAATTAGCTTGTATCTTTTTGATATTTTATTTTAAAGGAAAATTTTATTTTTAGAAAATGATTTAAATTTAATTATATTGAAAATATATTAATTTTATTAAAATATATTGAATATTGATTTAATTATATTAAAAATATATTTATTGATACATTGATTAAAATTTGTTCAAAACAAAAAAAGTGTAGTTCTTCTGAAATAATAGAGAGAATAAAAATTAAGTTATATTAGTTTTCTGTAGTCTTTTTAATTTATTTTTATTCCGTTTTATGTTTTTATTAATTTTAAATGTTTTCAATGCTACATCTTGGACTTTAACATTCAACCCTCTTGGTTGAGTTTTCGATCTAATATTTGGTTTAAGAAATACTACTTGGTTTTCTGTTAAACCAGGTGGTTTTTCTTTTTTCTCATTCCGCTTTTCCATTTTCTTTGCTGCTATCTCTAAATTGTTTTTCACTTCTAGGAATATATTATTCGCATGTGCTTGAATTTCTATTGGGCTTGTTAAGTTATTTTGATTAAATATAACTTTATTTGGCGTGAAGCTCGTGGCTGAATGTACAGAATTATTGTAAAGTGCAACCGACAATTCTATGGCAGCTGAAGTATTTGGAGTTACAAGTTTTTCCTTGTTTGTGTTGAATATCTCTATAATTGTTGCATGCGTCTTCTCAATCTGTCCATTAGATTCTGAGGAGGATGCATATTCTATTTTAACGTTAAGTTTATTTAGATATTCTTTGAATTGTGCTGATTGAAAAGTGGTTTCGTGATCAGAAATTATGGTGTTCGGAATTCCGAAAAGTGTAAAGTATCTATTTAGAGCGTTGGTAATATCAATTAAATTTTTGGTGTTAATTTGAATCATTTGAAGGTGTTTGGAAAACGAATCTATTACCGATAAGAAACTTTTTTTATTTATACTAAAGATATCAATATGTATTCGCTCTGATGGTTTTTTTGCAATAGGTCTTGCAGATATTTTTATGTTATACGGTTTGCGATCATATTTATGTGAATTACATACATTACAAGCGTTTATGTGATTTCTTATTTTGTTAAGCATTTTTGTGAAAAAATACGATCTCCTTAGTTGGCTCTGTACCTCTTTTATTCCTCGATGTGCTCTCTCATGTTCTTTGACTATAATTGTGTCTTGTCTATTTTCATTCATTACATCTTCAACAATTTTTGTGACTAAAAAAACAAAATGACCTCGTTGTGAAAAATGTTTCCTAAACGATTCCTGTATTAATCCGTATAAATTTTCTGGAGCTAGGATAGCGGATTGTTTACCATTGTGATATTTTTTTAAAAATTCAGTTATATCGTTTTCTTCGCAAGCTGTTTTTGAAAAGATAATTCTTTTAAAATTTGGGAAAAGATCTTCCGTGATTATTGTATCTAGTCTGGAAATTTTGAAAATTATTTGATTTCTGTAATAGTTAATTGGGCGATCTGCGAAATGAATAAAGTAGTCATCGGACGTACTTGCGGAGTGAACAGTTTCTATTTCGTCCGAAGGGTGAGAATTTCTTTGAATTTCTTCAGATTCACGTGAAGTGTTTTCTGAGAATTCGTTCATGTGCACTTCGTTTAATTCATTTTCTTTTGGAATTCTGCTCAATGCATCTGCCTCTACATTTGCTTTTCTAAAATTTTCTAATTCTAGTCTCCATCTTAAGATTTTGGAGTTTTTGGAGTTTTTGGGGTTTATGATCCGTTACTAGTGTAAACTTGTTACCGTACAGGTAGTGTTTGTATTTCTTCACGGCCCATATTATGGCTAATGCCTCTTTTTCATTTGTTGCATATTTAGTCTCTGTTGAATTTAGTGTGCGAGATGCGAATGCAATAGGTCTTTCAATTTTATTTTGGATTTGTGACAGAACTGCGCCTAAAGCGTAATCTGAAGCGTCTGTTGTCAATATAAAAGGCTTTGAGAAATCTGGATAGGTTAATATCTGATCCGTCGCTATTGTAGTTTTTAATGTTTCAAATGATGAAATATATTCTGGGTCCGTCAAATTAATTGGAACGTCTTTTTTCAAATATTTTGTCATATTTCTTGAGATTTTAGAATAGTCCTTTATGAACCTCCTATAATACCCTGATAATCCTAAAAACTGTTTGATTTCCTTTTGATTTTTGGGTAACGGCCAGTCCAAAATCTTTTGTATTTTGTCTTTGTTGGGTTTCACTCCTTCTGGTGTTATGACATGGCCTAAAAATTCGGTTTCTCTTTTGAGAAATTCACATTTGTCCAGTTGGATTTTGAGATTAAATTCTGGAAGTCTTTTTAAAACAATGCTTAAATTTTCTAGATGATTTTCTAAAGATTCCCCTACTATAACTATGTCATCCATGTATACGTGACAGATTCTACCAAGTAAACCCTGTAATACGTTGTTCATGGCACGTTGAAAAGTTGCCGGACCATTTTTCAGGCCAAAAGGCATTCGACAAAACTCGAAGTGGCCTTTATCTGTCGAGAAAACTGTTTTTAATTGCGATTTTTTTTCCATTGGTATTTGATGGAAACCGGATTTTAGATCGAGTGTGGTGAAATAAATTGATTTTCCTAAACTATCTAATATGTCCTCGATTTGTGGTCTTGGGAATTTGTCGTCAACTGTTTTTTCGTTGAGTTTTCTGTAGTCGATCACAACTCTTACCTTTTTTATACCTGAGTTATCACATTTCTTTGGAACAACCCAGATTGGTGCCGAGTATGGACTATTTGAGTTTTGAATGATACCGCTATGCAACATTTCTTGGATTTGATCTTCAACATCCCTTTTAAAATGGTACGGGTATCTCTACGTTTTCGTATATACGGGTGTTTCGTCTCGGGTTTGTATCTCGTGTTTAATTGCTGTTGTTGCAGATAATTTCTCATTCTGCTTTAACAATACACTTTGATTTCTATAAATTGTTGCAATTAACGCTGTCTCTTCGTTTTTGTTAAGATGTTCTGTTCTAATTACTTTTTTAATATCGTCTTTAATTAATTGATTGCCATAAATAGGAATTGGAGTTATTGTTTCAAAATTATTGACATTTAATTTTAATTTTGGAAGTTTTTTAGGTACATGTGGTTCGTTTGTTAAAATTTTAACTGTAGTTTTACCGTTTTTGGAAGTATAAATGCCAGGTTGTACAACGATGTCTTCATTGACATTTTCAAATTTCGGTACAAACCATTCACCATCGTTGGTTGTATTAAATGTAACAATATGATTATATACATTTCCCATCGGATAATAACGGTTGAAACTAAATTTGTGATTATTTAAAATTATTGAATTAGTTTGATAATCAATCCTCGCGTTTAGCTTGGCCATTGATTCTTAACCGAGAATTCCATCAAAAAATTTGTGGAATTCTAACTCATAATACGTTTGTTTTGGAATATTTTTCTCTAAAAAATTATTTTATACTTATTTTCTACTAAATGGTTCCCTAAAATATTTTTTACATATGTTTTTTGCTTTTGCAATAAATTATCTGAAATGATACCAGGTTTTATAACGTTTTTATTTGCTCCGGCATCGATTAGCAATTTTACATTATTACATATTAGATACGGAAGAAAATTTAGTCTTCCGTGTCTGAATCCCGTTCTAAATGAAAATTTTCCAAATTTAGATCAGTATAATTTTCACTATTTTCTGAATTTGGATCAATAAAATCTTCACTATTTTCTGAACCTAATCCTTCGATCTGTTCTTCATTTTCGGAATAAATCTCGTGATTATTAATAAGTTTCCTGTTAAATGTTTGTCTTGATCGCATGGATAAATCGACGTCCATAGGAACAGGCTCGTTTTTTAAAGAATTTGGTTTTTTTATGATTTGGTTTGATAAATTCAAATTTTTTGGTTTAAAAATTTTTGGTTGAATCGATTGAGATTGATTATTTAAGGGTTTCCGAGAATTACCCGAAATTATCTCTTTTGAACTAAGCTTGCAGAGGAAAGCATAAGCTTCCTCAAGATTTTTCGGCTTTGCAGCTTGTGCATAACCGAAATACGGTTTACGTAGACCAGAAATAAATGCTGCTAGTGCATCTTCGTCAATAAAAGCATTTATTGCTTGCCACGAATGATTATACAAAACGTTTAGCTTCGCTAATGCTTTTATGTTTTGTATATTTTCTTTGATTTTGTTATAATACGAGTGGACTGATAAAGTATCACCCTGTTTTGTCGCCCATAATTGCGACTTATAGTATGACAACGCTTGTTTATCACCTAAATTTTCTAAAAGAATTTCTTTTATTTCTTGGAAACTCTGTGGATTTCCTGCTAAACATAAAGCATCTTTCGCTTTACCTTTAATTTTATTACTTACAGCTTGTAAGTAAAGTTTGAACTGTGGTTCGCTCAACAGAGGCATAAACACGTTTAGTGTATCCTCGGCAGTTTTGAGCCATGCAGTTAATTGTCGTCTATTACCAACATACTCTGGTATAGACTTAATTGGATCTGGTATTCTGAATAAATCAAGTATACAATATTGTGGACGGTCAGTTTGAGGTTTTTGTGCTTCAGAATCATCTGTTTTCTGTTGCAAATAAGCTAACATTTTATCATGTTCCTCTGCTTTCAACGTCATTAACTGTAACTGTCCGACAACAACTTTTGTTAATTCGTTAACCGTATATTGATCCATTGTGTGACTTAGCGAAATACCTCGATTATTTATAAATCTTTAATGAAGTTTCACTTTAATTCACTTTATATTCACTTATTTTTTTCTACCGTGTCTATCTGGTAGTGCACGGGTTATTTAAAGGTAATCACTAAAATATAAAGCATAAAAAAATTGCTTACCTTATAGTTATAGAAATCACTTGATCCACTTCTATCTGAGTGAGTGTAGTCGAGCTTCTTTCCTTTTGTCGTGGAGATGTTGGTTCCAAAGTGTAGGAAGATGTTGTAAATTCGGCGGATCGTCAAATCTTCACAGCGGTTGATGGTTATCAACCTTCAGCCCGAAAAGTCACAAATTTTTTGTTGCAAAAAAATTCTTGACGGGATCACTATTTTAAGTAGTTTTTATTTACTACTTTTATGCACTGTTTTTATAACACTTCACTTGACCACTAAGACCGCACGGCTGCGCCAATTATGAGTCTTGGATCATAATTAAATAAAAAAAATCAATTTTAATTTATTTAATTAATTATTCCTTTATTGTATTTAGCTGTTTACACTTTTAAAGTTCACCTAAGACTAACTTAAACATTATTTCTAATAAATTCATTTCAATTTATAAAATGCTTAATTGCTAAAGTTAGTAATATAATATTTAATATAATGGTTATGGTCTTTACAACATTCTTTGAGGTTCATATTCTCAACATGTTTTGTCTTGTTAAATGCTGACGTTGATATTTATGTGTGAGGACTGAATGTTGGAATGCGATTTGTAATGGAATGCTATACTATAACTATATATATATACATACATATATATATATATATATATATATATATATATATATATATATATATATATATATATATATATATATATATATAAATATATATATATATATATATATATATATATATATATATATATATATATATATATATATATATATATATATATATATATATATATATATATATATATATGTATATATATATATATATATATATATATATATATATATATATATATATAAATATATATATATATATATATATATATATATATATATATATATATATATATATATATATATATATATAAATATATATATATATATATATATATATATATATATATATATATATATATATATATATATATATATATATATATATATATATATATATATATATATATATATATATATATATATATATATATACATATATATATATATATATATATATATATATATATATATATATATATATATATATATATATACTATATATATATATATATATATATATATATATTAGGGTGGCACTTATTTTCTTATTTTGCATTTTTGAAGGGCGCCGGTCAAAATTTTTAGAATCTGAAGTTTGGGCTCAATTGAACAATTTTATCACGTGGCGACTTTAGCTCAAAGTTGAGAAATTTCAAAAAAAATATTTCTTATCAACTTAAAAATTGGAAAACTCGAACAAAATAAGTCAAGGCTCCGTCACTGTGACATGGGCTGTGGCCCTTTGTAGTATACTTGCTAGAATAAGTTGGGTCTCGTGCAACCTGTCCGTCCCTATATAATTTAAAAGTGTCTGTCAATAGGTGTGACGCAATGTTAAATTGAAAGACACTATTCATATAACATAATGTCAATCTCTTGTTACTTTACGCAAATAACTTATTTAATAAGTTTAATAGAAAAATTAAAGAAAACAAAATTTTTTATAATTTTACTGTTACTCTATATATATATATATATATATATATATATATATATATATATATATATATATATATATATATATATATATATATATATATATATATATATATATATATATATATATATATATATATATATATATATATATATATATATATATCAGCTTGTTAGGCCATCTTCTGGAGTAATCCAGATTACTTCAGAAGATGGCCTAACAAGCTGAAATATATATAAAGAGTAACAGTAAAATTATAAAAAAATTTTGTTTTCTTTAATTTTTCAATTAAACTTATTAAGTAAGTTATTTGCGTAAAGTAACAAGAGATTGACATTATCTTATTTGAAAACTTACGCCAAGTGCCAACGGCAAACAGTGTATAATTTAAAATGTATAATTTAAAATTTGGGAGCTTCATTGGATAAATTTATTGAATACCAAAATTCATCCCAGCAATTCTCATCGCCTCTAGCAGTATCTGGATTATCTCTTATTTGTTCTGAAATTTTTGTTTTATTAAAATCGTTTGTTTTGTTTTGTGATTATTGCGGTTGGTTTATTTTATTTTTGTTTTAATTTTAAAAATATGGCTTCCCCAAACAATTCTACCTCGCGTCCTGCCTCACCTGTGAATGCCTTGGGTGGTAATGAAGCACCCATGTTAATGACTCATCAGCAGTTAGCTGATATTATCCAAGGAAACTTGCAGCAGTTTGCCCATCAACAGTTCATGGCACAGCGGCAGATGCCACCACCTTGCTCACAACCTCCAACAACTGAACCAGATGTAGCTACAGTGAGCAATATTAATTTTGTTAAATTTAAAGCTCCGCAAAATTTGTTTGACCAAAACGCAATTGTTTAGTTCAGGATGTTGGAACTAAAATTTTTTAGCTCGAATGTTAGGTCAGAAATGACCAAATATTCACATGTATTAAGTGCAATTGATTCACGATTGCACAACAAATTGGCACCGTTGCTCTTTAAAGAGATAGGTGATACTCCTTATACTACCTTTAAGACGGAGGTAATTAAAACTTTGGGCGACAGCGATAAGGCAAAAATTAATAACATTTTGCATAAATTAGTATTAGGTGATGAAAAACCTACACAGCTGCTAGCTGAATGCCGAATTAACGGTGCTG
>OY856187.1:288628254-288892765 GCA_963693315.1 Diogma glabrata | reverse complement strand
CTTTTTAATTTGGTCTATTTTGGTTTATTTTTAGTTTATAGATAGCCTTTGATAAATGAAAAATACGGCTTCAAGTAGAATTTTTTTAAATATAGACCAAAATAGACCAAATTAAAAAGGGTCGAGTCAAAATGTCGCAAAATTTTGCTGAACTTGACTGAAATTGCTTTTTAAAAAGTTCATTTAATAATAAAATATTTGATATTTAACATAAAAAAAAAATCTGAATCTAAAAATCGCCATTTTTATAATTTTTCTTCAGAACAAAAAAAACTGATTCCCGACAGTCATATGCACAACGAATTTTATCTCTAAAACAAAAAATGATGCTAGTCCTAAACTTTCACAAGTTGTTAGATATAAAATAAGCTTCAATTTAGTTTAAAAAAAAAAGGCTATGCCATCTTTTTTTCAATTACACCATTTTTTTCTCATGTTACACCGTTAAAAATTATTTCAAAAAATTAACAGTGTACATTTTTAAAAACTTTGTTCTAATACCTATTCAACGACATATCATTTATGAAAATCGATTGAGTAGTTTTTCTACAATCGCTCGTCAAAATGCACTCACATCACAAAATAACAAAAATTGAGGGGCACCCTGTGAAGACCTCTGGTCGAAAAAAAAATTCTAAGAGAACTTGTATTATTTATTTATCAAAGACTATCTATAAACAAAAAATAATCAAAATTAAAAGGGGTCAAGTCAAAACGATGTTGAATCTTCGTGAAATTGCTCATATACAGGGTGAGTTTTTTAAAAAATGCCAGGCTTTTATATCGAGAACCATGCTAGATGGGACAAAATAACCCAAGATGATATTTAATAAGCGTCGAGGGGGACGTCCAATGGTAATATTGAATGACCTTGAAACTCATAAGTATTGGAGATATATGCAAAAATAGGTTTTTTTTTATATTAGAACCTATACATTTAATATTTTTTTTTAATTAAGTAAAACAAACTACAACCTTTTCGCATACAAACTTTTTTTGTAAAGTGTACGATTTTGTAGATATGATGAAAATTGATTAGCACTAAAGCAAACGTGTCTTCGCTAAGTTCTTCAGAAAAAAAATAAAATTTCAATAAATCAAAAAAAAACAACGAAAATCAATTTCACGCAGTAGGCCACGATGCAATAATATTTAAATTAATGAATGATTTTCTTTGTTTTTTTTTAATTTATCGAAATTTTATTTTTTTTCTGAAGAACTTAGCGAAGACACTTTTGCATTAGTGCAAATCAATTTTCATCATATCTACAAAATCGTACACTTTACAAAAAAAGTTCGTATGCAAAAAGTGTGTAGTTTGATTTACTTAATTAAAAAAAAATATTAAATGTATAGGTTCTAATTTAAAAAAAATCTTTTTTGGCATATATCTCCAATACTTATGAGTTTCAAGGTCATTCAATATTACCATTAGACGTCCCCCTCGACGCTTAACAAATATCATCTTGGGTTATTTTGTCCCATCTAGCATGGTTCTCGAGATAAAAGCCTGGCATTTTTTTAAAAAACTCACCCTGTATATATATATATATATATATGTATATATATATATATATATATATATATATATATATATATATATATATATATATATATATATATATATATATATATATATATATATATATATATATATATGTATATATATATATATATATATATATATATATATATATATATATATATATATATATATATATATATATATATATATATATATATATATATATATATATATATATATATATATATATATATATATATATATATATATATATATATATATATATATATATATATTAGGGTGTTTCATTTTCCAAAGATTTGATTTTCATATGACTTTGCTTACGCCCCAAGTCTCAGTGATGTAAAAGATATATTTGCCAAATTTCAAGAAAATTGGATAATGTTTAGGGGTTGCACACATCGATCACTTTAAGCTATATTTAGTGAAATTTACTTTAAATTTACATAAACTTTTATAAAACTGGTCAAATTGTGCAACCTCTAAATATTATCCAATCTTCTTGAAATTTGGCATATATATCTTTTACATCACTGAGACTCACGGCGTGAGTTGCAAAAGATTGCAAAAAATTCTACATTTTATTTTTTGCATGTAAAAATGAAACACCCTAATATTCGTCGCTTTAATAATGAAATGACGTATACGCAAAAGTATAGTTTCGAGATATTTGAGTTTAAAGTTTGATGTGCGCATGCATTTGCATGGACGTTAATTTATAATTTATTAATTCTTACCCCCAGTCATAAAATAATTCGAAAATGTAAAAACGCCAATTCAAAGATACCTTTATGGGGAATGCAGCGCACGTATAATATAAAAACAACGTATAAATAGCATACGTTGTTTCATTATTAAGGCGACGATATATATATATATATATATATATATATATATATATATATATATATATATATATATATATATATATATATATATATATATATACACATATATATATATATATATATATATATATATATATATATATATATATATATATATATATATATATATATATATATATATATAATTTTTTTTTTTGTTTTTCCGTCTCCGCTTATCATATATAATCGTTTGGCACCAAAATTTTTCCGAAATTCCGAGATGAAGCCCATTGCAATAGGTAGATTTTCCTATGAAATCTACCTAAAAAATCGTCACGACTTTCGGTTACGTTGTTTTTTTATAAATTTTAATTTTGTTTTGATAATTTTACTTTTATTAATTTATTTAGTATTCTACTAAATGTTACATGAGTTGGATGTGTCGATTGTAGATGGTGGACATGGTGGTCATTGTGGTCATGGTGGCCATAGTGGTCATGGTGGTCATGGTGGTAATAGTGGTCATGGTGGTCATGGTGGTCATAGTGGTAATGGTGATCATGGAGGTCATGGTGGTCACAGTGGTCATGATGGTCATGGTGTTCACGGGGGTCATGGTGATCATGGTGGTCATGGTGTTCACGGTGGTCATGATGGTCCTGTTGGCCATGGTGGTCATGGTGGTCAAGGTGGTCATGGTGGTCATGGTGGTCATAGTGGTTATGGTGGTCATGGTGGTAATGGCGGTCACGATGGTCGCAGTGGTCATGGTGTTCACGGTGGTCATGGTGGTCATAGTGGTTATGGTGGTCTGGTGGTAATGGTGGTCACGGTGGCTATGGTGGTCATTGTGTTCACGGTGGTCATGGTGATTATGGTGGTCATGGTAGTCATGGTGGTCATGGTGGTCACGGTGGTCACGGTGGTCATGGTGGTCATGGTGGTCATAGTGGTTATAGTGGTCATGGTGGTAATGGCGGTCACGATGGTCACAGTGGTCATGGTGTTCACGGTGGTCATGGTGGTCACGGTGGTCACGGTGGTTATGGTGGTCATTGTGTTCACGGTGGTCACGGTGGTCATGGTGGTCATGGTAGTCATGGTGGTCATGGTGGTCACGGTGGTCACGGTGGTCATGGTGGTCATGGTGTTCATTGTGTTCATGGTGGTCATGGTGGTCATGGTGGTCATAGTGGTCATGGTGGCTATGGTGGTCACGGTGGGCATGGTGGTCACGGTGGTCATGGTGGTCATGGTGGTCATGGTGTTCGCGGTGTTCATGTGGGTCATGTTGGTCATGGCGGTAATGGTGGTCATGGTGATCAAGGTGGTCATGGTGGTCATGGTGGTCATGGTGGTCATGGTGGTCATGGTGGTCATAGTGGTTATGGTGGTCATGGTGGTCATGGTGTTCACGGTGGTCATGGTGGTCATGGTTAATGGTGGTCATGGTGGTCATTAGTGGTCATGGTGGTTATGGTGGTCACGGTGGTCATGCTGGTCATGGTAGTCATGGTGTTCACGGTGGTCATGGTGGTCATGGTGGTCATGGCGGTCATGGTGGTCATAGTGGTCATGGTGGTCACGGTGGTCACGGTGGTCATGATGGTCATGGTGGTC
Source organism: Diogma glabrata (assembly GCA_963693315.1). Taxonomy (NCBI): domain Eukaryota; kingdom Metazoa; phylum Arthropoda; class Insecta; order Diptera; family Cylindrotomidae; genus Diogma; species Diogma glabrata. The sequence continues at coordinate 288,888,772 of OY856187.1, read as the reverse complement.
ATGGTGGTCATGGTGTACACAGTGGTCATGACGGGCATGGTGTTCATGGTGGTCATGGTGGTCATGGTGATCATGGTGGTCATGGTGGTCATAGTGGTCATGGTGGTTATCGTGGTCACGCTGGTTATGGTAGTCATGGTGTTCACGGTGGTCATGTTGGTCATGGCGGTCATGGTGGTCAAGGTGGTCAAGCTGGTCATGGTGGTCATGGTGGTCATGGTGGTCATAGTAGTAATGGTGATCATGGTGGTCATGGTGGTCACAGTGGTCATGATGGTCATGGTGTTCACGGTGGTCATGATGGTCCTGTTGGCCATGGTGGTCATGGTGGTCAAGGTGGTCATGGTGGTCATGGTGGTCATAGTGGTTATGGTGGTCATGGTGGTAATGGCGGTCACGATGGTCACAGTGGTCATGGTGTTCACGGTGGTCATGGTGGTCATAGTGGTTATGGTGGTCTGGTGGTAATGGTGGTCACGGTGGTTATGGTGGTCATTGTGTTCACGGTGGTCATGGTGATTATGGTGGTCACGATGGTCACGGTGGTCATGGTGGTCATGGTGTTCACGGTGGTCATGGTGGTCATGGTGGTCATAGTAGTCATGGTGGTTATGGCGGTCACGGTGGTCATGGTTGTAAAGAGGTTTGTCTATAGAACCTTCGCTCGAGTGAGCTAGCGCAGGGTTTAATGGCGTGCAAGACCAACTGGTAGACCTTCACGGTCTGCCAGACATACCTCCCACTACAAGATGGCATCCAACGGGGCTCCAGAGCGACAGTGTTTGGGTCTTTGGATCCAAATAAGGTTGTTCTGGAGACTACTAATTTTTTTCTGATTCGGTTTTAAGTTTTCAAATTGTATAAGTGTTTGTTTTGTGTTATAGTGATTACCGCAGGAGTGAGCATTAGCCCTTAAGGCTAAAGTTCAACGGGGTTTACGATCCCGCGGACTCCAGTTAAAGTAAAGTTTTTGTTTCGTAGAGGAGGTCGGAGATGATACAACAAGCAGGTGATGGACCTTGTTGGTTATTGGTGGTTTCCGCCAATACTATCCCACCCTGCGAATGTTTCATTAGATTCTTGGTCCTCTGCAGAACGGAAACTTTACAGTGCTGCTATGCTCATTTAAATTTGTAACATTGTCTTCGACTCAATTTCGTTTGTTTCTTGGAGAAACGTGACTAGAATATTGTTATTGCACATAAAGTTTATTATATTGTCGATCTTATTTGTGAGACCGTTGCAATTTAGTTGCATAATTTTTATATCACTCGGAGTTTCCGGTAGCGTGTTCACTCATAATGTGTTTTGTTGTGGGCTCGTGTTGGTATTTAAACTTAATATTTGACAACATGGCGCTATGTAGCTCTTGGTCCATTGCTTATGTGTGACAAGACCTGAGCAGTTCTTAAGGTGGCACCATTCCTTGCAGGTATTGCACTGGATAGATGTTGTGTTTGCTCTTAAGATGTTTTTACATATTGTGCAGTGCCATGTTTTAGTTGGTCCTGGATTTGTTTCAATACCAGCCATGACGAGGAGTACTTGAAGCAGTGAGGCCAGTGACAGCTGCTTCTTTACCAAAAAAATGGAGCGTTGGATTTGCACCTTCCGTCGAAATTGTTGTGATGGTCCTATAAGTTGAGAAGATTCTCAAAATAAGCGGCCCAAGTATCTTAAATATTTTTAAGGTCTACTTGTAACTCCCCATCTTCGTTTTGAATAGCAGTCGATCTAGTTTGAGGGCCCGACTTTAAGGTTTTAACATGTTGAAGAAGTTACGCGATTGATGTTCCTTATTGAAGCTTTCAATCTCCTCACACTGTCTCTTCCACCATTCTCTCTTCGTTCGTCTACATAGCTTTGTAACGGCTTGTCTTGCCAGTTTATAGTTCTTCTTCGTGGACCTGGTATTGCTTCCTTGTAGACACTTCAGATAGCAATCTCTTTTGTATTGAATAGCATCAAGGCATGCTTGATCCATCCATGGCTTCTGGGAGTGGTTCTGTGGTCGTCCAAGTATTTCCTCAGCAGCGCTTAAAACAGCATCTTTGAGCAAATACCATGACTTATCGACGTCTCCATTAATGGTTTCTGATTTCTCCAATATTCCGGCAATATGAATTTGATATCTCTCTTCTGTTTCAGCATAGTTTAATGGTCAGATGTTAAAACGTTTCCATAGATTGAATTTTGGAATGCCTGGATTTGGGAAGTGGAACCTTATCGTTGCAAATACAAGGGAGTGGTCACTTCCAATGTATGCACCTCTAAAGGATCGCACATCCAGAACGCTCGAAAAGAAACGTGCTGTTACTAGAACGTGATCAATTTGATTTCGAGTGTTCCATTCGGTGAGACCCAAGTCTGCTTATGAATCGATCGATGGGGAAAGAACGTACTGGCAATTTTCAAAATATTTGATAATACAAACTCAGTCATTCTCTCACCATTATCATTCGAATTCAAATGCAAGCTGTGGGGACCCACCACATTTCTATAAGAGATATCTTTTCTAAACTGCCCTTTAAAGTCACCAAGAACCATAATGAAGTCGCGTGTTGGTGTATGTTTCATAACCTCTTCCAGTGCTATGTAGAAATTATCCTTCTCGTCGACGGTCTTAGCTTCAGTAGGGGCATGCACGGCAATAAGAGAAATATTGTTATATGTACCGCGTACACGTAGGTAACAAATCCTCTCACTGACCGGGATGAATTTCATCACGGCTTCTTGAATGCGTGCACCATCAAGAAAGCCAGTTCCAAATTCTCTTCGAGAAGGATGACCACTACAGTATAGAGATTAACTATCCAAATCTTGTTTTCCGATTATCGGCTTTCTAATTTCTTGTAGAGCAATAATATCCATCCTATACCTCTCAGCCTCTGTTTCTAGACTTATAAGAGCATCAGGAGCGCTCAGACTGCATACGTTCCACGTTCCGATTCGGTAGTTCGGTCACGTCCAGGTAAAATTCTGTTTTTGTGTCCGGGTCTGTTATTCTCTTGCTGATAACCAAATTTAACATATTAGTTTTTTTCCGGGGTTAGGGTGTTAACCTTTGGCCCATCCCAAATTGTCGTGAATGGGTCCGTTCTGCATATTAAGGTCACCAAAAACAACCTTTTTGCACGTTTATATAGCGAGCCACTTGATTCAAGACAGACGCCCGCTCCAAGCCGCCCCTGACATGGAGAACGGACGCTTGACTCGCATTGGCTGTAAGACGCCAATTCGCCGTGATGTAGCGTCATTGTCGTCAATTTTAATTATTTTTTCGAACAATTTTTATCATCAAAAAATTTTAACCACTGAAGTTCGAGAAAATAATGAACAATTGGAATTTTAATCTGACTGAAAATCTTTAAAATTAAATATCTCAAGAACACGAATTAACGCCTCTTTGTAAATTTGATATATTTTAAAGGAAGGTTAGAACTATATTTAAAAAATAAAAAAGTTAAAATTTAGTTGATTTTAAAATTTTTTGTTAATGGAAGTTGTTTGAAAAAATGAAGAAAAATTCGAATTTCAGCCGTACTAAAAATCTTTAAAATTAAATATCTCAAGAACAAGAATTTTAGCTTCTTTGTAAATTTGATTTATTTTAGAATAAGGATAGAACTATTTTCAGAAAAAAATTAATTAAATTCCAATTGATCTTCGACCCTAGTGCCATCTTTAAAAAAGAATTTTTAATTTTAAAAATTAATTATAAAAACAATAAATTAATTTTTTTTCAAAGGACTAACTAATTATCTATCAAACAAAAAAAAGTTTGATGAAATCGGTATAGCCGTTCTTGAGCAATTTAATTTCAAAGTTACATCGGATTGGCAGAATTTTCATTTTTCATGCATGTGTGAGAGTGCCCCCTATGCTCAAACTATGCACTTTAAAAAAAATTTAAAATAGGGTGTATTTTTTATTTTGTCCATACCAGTGGTTCCTAACCTTTTCTTAGTCGCGGCCCCCTTAAAATAAGTTTTTGGCAATCGCGGCCCCCTTATAATAAATATTCTCCCGGTCATCATACTCACTCTAAAATAATATAAAAATCGTTATAATATTTATTTTAAAACAATGAATTTATTGACATATTATGATAACAATAATTAATTGATAGTTTTTAAATATATCTTAAGCAGAATCTACTTCACCTTATTCGCAAATTCATTTCACTGTTTTCAAAACTATAACATAAAGCCTTCAAAATGGAACCGTTATGTAAAAAAGTTTGAAAAGGTGTCTTGATCCACTATTCCGACTGCTATATTCACGATCGCGTCAACACCACTACTTTGACTTCAGTGGAAAAAGACAACATTGCCGTTTATCGGCAACAAAAAACCAAATTTGTCTATAAGCCGATGCGATAAACATTTAAGAAGTATCTACTTTTAAAATGGACAGTGAGCTTTTTCGATAGTACGGACAGTACATATTTAAAAATATTAGTGTCATTTCACTTCTGGGAGTGCGTTCCAATTGCTGCTAAGTTGTATTTTACTTGCCAAACCTACATTTACCTGCCAAACCTTCAGAACTCTGGTCGTTAAATAATCATTATGAAAGTATGAAAAAAGAAACCATGTTGAGCGCATGGTATCTGGAGATATTCAAATCTATTAAGTTAAGTGGCGAGATTCAACGCTTAACATGTTGCTTTGATTCATAATAATAGACCAATGTAGTCAACTATTTATTTGACTAAATTAACATATTTATTCTGAATAATTGTAAAGAAATTAATGTTTTTATCAAATCATCACCACAATTTCTGTGGTTGTTCTTATACTATTTGCATAAAAGAGTTTCTTCAGATTATGGTTTATTTATTTTATTGTGCATTGTGGAAAATCCTTTTTCGCGCAGATATGTGCAAGCAGGCCTGTATGCAAAATTAAAAATTGAGTTCCAAACTGCCGCCCTCAATTTCAACAATTTGTCATCAAGGGCAATAATTTAGAATTATATTATTTATCAGAAGGATCGTGCTTCAAGTCTTCTGTTATCAAGTTCATTATTTGAAATATTAAAATCGAATTTTTAATCAGTGTTTGGGATGTCATTAAATTAAATAATTTATACGTTCTTTGTCGAATTCACAATTAAATATCTGTAACTATTTGAGATAATTTGGAAACGTTGAAAACTTGAATCTTTTTGCTTTGAATCCATGCATGGAATTTGTTTTTCATTGCTTTTGTTTAGGATAGGATATTCAATTTGTTTTATTCTGGAAATATGAACCCCAAAGACAGGATAATTTTTGTAATTGTTTTTTATTTTTGACCGACTGGTGTGGCAACCGTGTGTACTCCAGCAAGCGTAGTTCCATTTATTTTGTACGTATTGAAAATAAATTGATAGTTTAAAAATTTGGCAATGCCGGATTTGTTGATAGCATTGTTTTTTTAAGTGTGTATTCATAATAAAAACTTCCTCCAGATATGTGAAGTTTTTTAATTTTTAATATTTTTCTTTTTTGTAGATTTTAAATTACGTTCCAAATAAATACACATTTGCGAACTGAATATTATTTTCAATAATATGCATACGCGTTTTAAAAGGAACTACATTTATTTCGCCTGGTAATTTGAAAATACGAATTGTCTCCACGTCTAGCCATGGTATTTATATTCGCATGGTCACCTTTTCTTATTTACTGCTTCATACTACTTATGAAAGGAAATCGAAGATTTTTTCGTGTTATTTTATTTTGGGGTTTCTGACGCATACGGTCCTTAATCAAACACAAAAAACGAATTCTTAATAGTTGTAGACGTCGCAAGCGCCATTCGTTTGAGCAGCTAATTTTTTCCAAAGGACCGCATGTTAAACCAAATATAAACTGAAAATTTTATTTAGAGAGCCCATGCTGTCCAATTGAAAAATTCAATTAAAATCAATTCAAAAATCTATTCAATTTTTAGTCTTATAATTCAAGGCAATTTTATATATTTGCAATATGGTGATGCATTTAAATAAACAAAACATGTATTTTTATGTTTACTGAATGTCTTAGAAACAATATTATTACAGCCCTCACTACGCTTTTGCTGTTTATTTCATACTCGAGTGAAATGAGTATTATTTTAGCGTTGTTATACAATATACTAACTGCAACAACCATAAATGTTTAATTTTATACCAGTATCAGTTTCTTTTCAGCTATTTTATTTGCACTTTGCTTTTGAACGGTTTGTAGAAACCTTGACAAGCTAGTTTTAAATATGATGTCGCTCAAATATTGAAATGAACAGTAGAGTAGAATTAACTTTAGCTTAGTTCTGCTTAGCTGTGTCTAAGGGTATGAATTTACGCCATGGGTTGACAGGCCCATATTTATATAAAAACGAATATAAATTTACTTTGAAACGAAAACGAAATTTTCACATCGATCAAAATTTAAATTCTGTTTGGCACTAATAAGTTTTAGTTGCGTGTTAAATTTTTATATCATTAAAAAACATCTTTAAAAAGATCTCTATATGTTTGGACAAAATTAGATAAAACGATGAAGGAGTAGACACCCTCCAATTGTTTTTCTGCTTCCTAGTTGCCGCTATTTCCCTTCGTATGTGTTGCATACATTCGAAATATATAATAATCCATAAATGATATGCGATACTATATCATTATTTAAAGTATTTATTGAAAAATAAGTACATCCACATTCGTACACCTAGATTTAAAAACGATTTTGATTTAAAAAATTCTTTAGCATTCAATTAAAAAATCTGATATTTTCGCGGCCCCCCAAATTCTTTTCGCGGCCCCCTAGAGGGCCGCGGCCCCCCGGTTAAGAATCGCTGGTCCATACTACTTATATGCCAAGTTTCAGGAAAATCAAAAATCGTCAAGTTTTCACAACTCTGTCTTGAACACGTTTTTCATCATATATGTTATATATTATTACATGTTATAATCTTTGTGAAGTTAGCCCGTAATTCTATCCCGTAAAACAAGGAAAGTTTCATATGGTAATAATATTAGAAAACTTTATGCTATCATGATAGTTTATTTGAGTTTTATTACGAAACAATGCTATTTTACTTATTCATTAATTAAATTCAATTTTCAGTTTAAACTAATTTTATTCAAATAACCTATTATAAAATGATTCCTCTAAAAATCTGCAACAAAACAATAACATCAACTACTTCAATTAATTTTGTTTTTACTATATGCTACTCTCAGCCCGTTTTTTTCTGTCACGACAGTCGACAGTGAAGTTAGCCCGTAATTTTATCCATTGAAACAAGGAGAGTTTTATGTGGTAATAATTTTAGAAAATTTTATGCTATCATTATAGTTTATTTGGGTTTTATTGGGAAACAATGCTATTTACTTATTCATTAATTAAATTCAATTGTCAGTGAGGTTAGCCCAGAATTCTATCACCGTAATAGAATCCCTGTGGTAACTGCACAATATGGGTAAAGGATCAAGAATATGAAATTTGATTTTTCCATTATCCGATTTCTGTGGAAAGCGGTTAAATCTAGATTATTTCTCAAAACTTTGGAGTAAATTGTCATTTTTGAGAATTTTTCAGTGTAGCGATACAGACGCAAGTAGACTGAAAACTAGTTGCTGGCCGGAAACTGTGGTACCTGCAAAAAACAGGTAAAGGTTCAATAATGTGTTATTTGATTTTTCTATTACCAAATATCTGCTCCGAAATTAGAATCAATTCTCCGAACTTTGGAGTTAAATCTAGAATTGTCATTTTTGAGAATTTTTCAGTGTAGCGATACAGACGCTTTTAGGCTACAAACTAGTTGCTGGCCGAGAACTGTGGTACCTGCAGTAAAAATGCAAAGGTTTCATTATATGTAATATGATTTTTTCATTCCCAAATAACTGCTGTGAAATCTGAATAAATTCTCCGAACTTTGTTGTAAATTGTCATTTTTGAGAATTTTTCATTGTAGCGATACAGATGCTTTTGGGCTACAAACTAGTTGCTGGCCGGGAACTGTGGTAGACGTACAAAAAATGCAAAGGTTTATAAATATGTAATATGATGTTTTTATTCCCAAAAAACTGCTGTGAAATCTGAAGAAATTCTCTGAACTTTAGAGTAAATTGTGATTTTTGAGAATTTTTCATTGTAGCGACACAGACGCTTTTAGCCTACAAACTGGTTGCTGGCCGGGAACTGTGGTACCCGCATGAAAAATTTGAAGGTTCAATTATATGTAATAAGATTGTTTTATCCCGAATGAAATCAGAATAAATTCTCCGAACTTTGGAGTAATTTGTCATTTTTGAGAAACTTTCATTGTAGCCATACAGACACTTTTGGGCTATAAACTGGTTGCTGGCCGGGGATTGTGGTACCTGGACTAAAAATGCAGAGATTCAATTATATATAATATGATTTTTTTAGTCCAAAATAACTGCTGTGAAATCTGAATAAATTCTCCGAACTTTGGAGTAAATTGTCATTTTTGAGAATTTTTCATTGTAGCGATACAGACGTTTTTGGGCTACAAACTGGTTGCTGGCCGGGAACTGTGGTACACGCACACAAAACGCGAAGGTTTATTCATATGTAATATGATATTTTCATTCCCAAGAAACTGCTGTGAAATCTGAATAAATTCTCCGAGCTTTGGAGTAAATTGTCATTTTTGAGAATTTTTCATTGGAGCAATACAGACGCTTTTAGCCTAAAACTAGTTGCTGGCCGGGAACTATGGTACACGCACACAAAATGTGAAGGTTAAATTGTATGTTATATGATTATTTCATGCCCGAAAAACTGCTGTGAAATCTGAATAAATCCTCCAAACTTTGGAGTAAATTGTCATTTTTGAGAATTTTTCATTGTAGCAATACAGACGCTTTTTACCTACAAACTGGTTGTTGGCCGGGAGCTGAGGTACACGCACAAAAATTTCGAAGGTTAAGTTATATGTAATAAGATTTTTTCATTCCCAAAAAATTGCTGTAAAGTTTGAATAAATTCTCCAAACTTTGGAGTAAATTTTCGTTTTTGAGAATTTTTCATTGTAGCGATACAGACGCTTTTGGGCTACAAACTAGTTGCTGGCCGGAAGCTGTGGTACACGCACAAAAACTGTGAAGGTTCAATTGTATGTAATATGATTTTTTCATTTCCAAAAACCTGCTGTGAGATCTGAATAAATTCTCCAAACTTTGGAGTAAATTGTCATTTTTGAGAATTTTTCATTGTAGCAATACAGACGCTTTTAACCTACAAACTAGTTGTTGGCCGGGAACTGTGGTACCTGCAGTAAAAATGCAAAGGTTTATTTATATGTAATATGAATTTTTCGATCCTAAATAACTGCTGTGAAATCTGAATAAATTCTCCGAACTTTTTAGTAAATTGTCATTTTTGAGAATTTTTCAGTGTAGCGATACAGACGCTTTTAGCCTACAAACTAGTTGCTGGCCGGGAACTGTGGTACACGCACAAAAAATGCGCAAGTTCAGTTGTATGTTATATGATTTTTTCATTCCCAAAAAACTGCTGTGAAATCTGAATAAATTCTCCGAACTTTGTTGTAAATTGTCATTTTTGAGAATTTTTCATTGTAGCGATACAGACGCTTTTGGGCTACAAACTAGTTGCTGGCCGGGAAATGTGGTATCTGCACGATAAATGCAAAGGTTTAATGATTTGTAATATGATTTTTTCATTCCCAAAAAACTGCTGTGAAATCAGAATAAATTCTCCGAACTTTGCAGTAAATTGTCATTTTTGAGAATTTTTCAATGTAGCGATACAGACATTCTTGGCCTACAAACTAGTTGCTGGCCAGGAATTGTGATACACGCACAACAAATGCAAAGGTTTAATTATATGTAATATGATTGTTTTATTCCCAAAAAACTGCTGTGAAATCTGAATAAATTCTCCCAACTTTGGAGTAAATTGTGATTTTTGAGAATTTTTCATTGTAGCGACACAGACGGACGCTTTTGGGCTACAAACTAGTTCTTGTCCGGAAATTGAGGTAACCGTATGAAAAATTCGAAGATTCAATTATATGTAATAAATTTTTTTTGTTCCCAAATATCTGCTGTGAAATCAGAATAAATTCTCCGAACTTTGGAGTAAATTGTCATTTTTGAGAATTTTTCATTGTAGCGATACAGACGCTTTTAGCTTACAAACTAGTTGTTGGCCGGAAACTGTGGTACACGCACACAATATGCGAAAGTTCAATTGTATGTAATAAAATTTTTACATGCCCAAAAAACTGCTGTGAAATCTGAATAAATTCTCCGAACTTTGGAGTAAATTGTCATTTTTGAGAATTTTCATTGTAGCGATACAGACGCTTTCGGTCTACAAACAAGTTGCTGGCCGGGAACTAAAGTATACGCACAAAAAATGAGAAAGTTCAATTGTATGTTATATGATTTTTTTATTCCCAAAAAACTGCTGTGAAATCTGAATAAATTCTCCGAACTTTGGAGTATATTGTCATTTTTGAGAATTCTTTATTGTAGCTATACAGACGCTTTTAGCCTGAAAACTAGTTGCTGGCCGGGAACTGTGGTACCCGCATAAAAAATTCGAAGGTTCAATTGTATGTAATAAGATTGTTTTTTCCCAAATATCTGCTTGAAATCAGAATAAATTCTCCGAACTTTGGTGTAAATTGTCATTTTTGAGAATTTTTGTTTTTGCGATACTGACGCTTTTGGGCTACAAACTGATTGCTGGCCGGGAATTAAGGTACCTGCACTAAAAATGCAAAGATACAATTATGTATAATATGATGTTTTTATTCCCAAATAACTGCTGTGAAATTTGAATAAATTCTCCGAACTTTTGAGTAAATTGTCATTTTTGAGAATTTTTTATTGTAGCGATGCAGACGCTTTTAGCCTGAAAACTAGTAGCTGGCCGGGAACTGTGCTACACGCACAAAAATGCAAAAGTTTAAGTGTATCTAATAAAAGTTTTTCATTCCCAAAAAACTGCTGTGAAATCTGAATAGTTTCTCCGAACTTTGGAGTAAATTGTCATTTTTTGAGAATTTTTCATTGTAGCAATACAGACGCTTTTGGGCTACAAACTAGTTGCTAGCCGGGAACTAAGGTACATGCACAAAAATTGCAAAGGATTAGTTGTATGTAATATGATTTTTTTATTCCCAAAACACTGCTGTGAAATTTAAATAAATTCTCCGAGCTTTGGAGTAAATTGTGATTTTTGAGAATTTTTCAGTGTAGCGATACAGACGCGTTTGGGCTATCAACTGGTTGTTGGCCGGGGAATGTGGTACCTGCACTAAAAATGCATAGATTCAATTATATGTAATATGATTTTTTCATTCCCAAATAACTGCTGTGAAATCTGAATAAATTCTTCCAACTTTGGAGTAAATTGTTATTTTTGAGAATTTTTCATTGTAGCGATACAGACGCTGTTGGGCTACAAAGCAGTTGCTGGCCGCGAAATGCGGTACACGCACACAATATGCGAAAATTCAATTGTATGTAATATGATTTTTTCATTCCCAAAAAACTGCTGTGAAATCTGAATAAATTCTCCGAACTTGCGAGTAAATTGTCATTTTTGAGAATTTTTCATTGTAGCGATACAGACGCTTTTGGGCTACAAACTAGTTGCTGGCCGCGAACTATGCTACACGCACAAAAAATGCGAAGGTTCAATTGTATGTAATATGATTTTTTGATTCCCAAAAAACTGCTGTGAAATCAGAATAAATTCTCCGAACTTTGGAGTTAATTGTCATTTTTGAGAATTTTTCATTGTAGCGATACAGACGCTTTTAGCCTACAAACTAGTTGCTGACCGGGAACTGTGGTACCCGCATGAAAAATTCGAAGGTTCAATTATATGTTATAAGATTTTTATATTCCCAAATATCTGCTGTGAAATCAGAATAAATTCTCCGAACTTTGGAGTAAATTGTCATTTTTGAGAATTTTTCATTTTTGCGATACTGACGCTTTTGGGCTACAAACTGGTTGCTGGCCGGGAACTGTGGTACCTGCAGTAAAAATGCAAAGATTCAATTATGTGTAATTTGACTTATTTATTCCCAAATAACTGCTGTGAAATTTGAACAAATGCTCCGAACTTTCGAGTAAATTGTCATTTTTGAGAATTTTTCATTGTAGCGATACAGACGCTTTTGGGCTACAAACTAGTTTCTGGCCGAGAACTGTGGTACCGCATGCAAAATTCGAAGGTTCAATGTTATGTCAAAAGATGTTTTTATTCCCAAATATCTGCTGTGAAATCTGAATAAATTCTCCGAACTTTAGAGTAATTTGTCATTGTTGAGAATTTTTCATTTTTGCGATACTGACGCTTTTGGGCTACAAACTAGTTGCTGGCCGGGAACTGTGGTGCACGCACAAAAAATGCAAAGATTCAATCATATGTAATATGATTTTTTCATTTCCAAAAACTGCTGTGAAGTTTGAATAAATTCTCCGAACTTTGGAGTAAATTGTCATTTTTGAGAATTTTTCATTGTAGCGATACAGACGCTTTTGGGCTACAAACTGGTTGCTGGCCGGGAACTAAGGTACACGCACAAAAAATGAGAAAGTTCAATTGTATGTAATATAATTTTTTTATTCCCAAAAAACTGCTGTGAAATCAGAATAAATTCTCCGAACTTTGGAGTAAATTGTCATTTTTGAGAATTTTTCATTGTAGCGATACAGACGCTTTTAGCCTACAAACTAGTTGCTGGCCGGGAACTGTGGTACCCGCATGAAAAGTTCGATGGTTCAATTATATGTAATAAGATTTTTATATTCCCAAATATCTGCTGTGAAATCAGAATAAAGTCTCCGCACTTTGGAGTAAATTGTCATTTTTGAGAATATTTCATTTTTGCGATACTGACATTTTTGGGCTACAAACTGGTTGCTGGCCGGGAACTGTGGTACCTTTCGAACTTTCGAGTAAATTGTTATTATTGAGAATTTTTCATTGTAGCGATATAGACGCTTTTAGTCCACAAACTAGTTGCTGGCCGGAAACTGTGGTACACGCACAAAAAAAGCGGAAGTTCAATTGTATGTAATATGATTTTTTTATTTCCAAAAAACTGCTGTGAAATCTGAATAAATTCTCCAAACTTTGGAGTAAATTGTCATTTTTGAGAATTTTTTATTGTAGCGATACAGACGCTTTTGGGCTTCAAACTAGTTGCTGGCCGGAAATTGTGGTATATGCACACAAAATGCAATGGTTCAATTGTATTTAATATGATTTTTTCATTCCCAAAAAACTGCTGTGAAATCAGAATAAATTCTCCGAACTTTGGAGTAAATTGTCATTTTTGAGAATTTTTCATTTTTGCGATACTGACGCTTTTGGGCTACAAACTGGTTGCTGGCCGGGAACTGTGGTACCTGCAGTAAAAATGCAAAGATTCAATTATGTGTAATTTGACTTATTTATTCCCAAATAACTGCTGTGAAATTTGAACAAATGCTCCGAACTTTCGAGTAAATTGTCATTTTTGAGAATTTTTCATTGTAGCGATACAGACGCTTTTGGGCTACAAACTAGTTTCTGGCCGAGAACTGTGGTACCGCATGCAAAATTCGAAGGTTCAATGTTATGTCAAAAGATGTTTTTATTCCCAAATATCTGCTGTGAAATCTGAATAAATTCTCCGAACTTTAGAGTAATTTGTCATTGTTGAGAATTTTTCATTTTTGCGATACTGACGCTTTTGGGCTACAAACTAGTTGCTGGCCGGGAACTGTGGTGCACGCACAAAAATTGCAAAGATTCAATCATATGTAATATGATTTTTTCATTTCCAAAAACTGCTGTGAAGTTTGAATAAATTCTCCGAACTTTGGAGTAAATTGTCATTTTTGAGAATTTTTCATTGTAGCGATACAGACGCTTTTGGGCTACAAACTGGTTGCTGGCCGGGAACTAAGGTACACGCACAAAAAATGAGAAAGTTCAATTGTATGTAATATAATTTTTTTATTCCCAAAAAACTGCTGTGAAATCAGAATAAATTCTCCGAACTTTGGAGTAAATTGTCATTTTTGAGAATTTTTCAATGTAGCGATACAGACGCTTTTAGCCTACAAACTAGTTGCTGGCCGGGAGCTGTGGTACCCGTATGAAAAGTTCGATGGTTCAATTATATGTAATAAGATTTTTATATTCCCAAATATCTGCTGTGAAATCAGAATAAAGTCTCCGCACTTTGGAGTAAATTGTCATTTTTGAGAATATTTCATTTTTGTTATACTGACGCTTTTGGGCTACAAACTGGTTGCTGGCCGGGAACTGTGGTATCTTTCGAACTTTCGAGTAAATTGTTATTATTGAGAATTTTTCATTGTAGCGATATAGACGCTTTTAGCCCACAAACTAGTTGCTGGCCGGAAACTGTGGTACACGCACAAAAAAAGCGGAAGTTCAATTGTATGTAATATGATTTTTTTATTTCCAAAAAACTGCTGTGAAATCTGAATAAATTCTCCAAACTTTGGAGTAAGTTGTCATTTTTGAGAATTTTTTATATTAGCGATACAGACGCTTTTGGGCTACAAACTAGTTGCTGGCCGGAAATTGTGGTATACGCACACAAAATGCAATGGTTCAATTGTATTTAATATGATTTTTTCATTCCCAAAAAACTGCTGTGAAATCTGAATAAATTCTCCCAACTTTGGAGTAAATTGTCATTTTTGAGAATTTTTCAATGTAGCGATACAGACGCTTTTGGGCTACAAACTAGTTGCTGGCCGGGAACTGTGATACACGCACGAAAAATGCAAAGATACAATTATATGTAATATGATTTTTTCGTTTCCAAAAAGCTGCTGTGAAGTTTGAATAAATTCCCCGAACTTTGGAGTAAATTGTCATTTTTGAGAATTTTTCATTGTAGTTGCTGGCCGGGAACTGTGCTACACGCACAAAAAATGCGAAAGTTAAATTGTATGTAATATGATTTTTTCATTCCCAAAAAACTGCTGTGAAATCAGAATAAATTCTCCGAACTTTGGAGTAAATTGTCATTTTTGAGAATTTTTCATTGTAACGATACAGACGCTTTTAGCCTACAAACTAGTTGCTGCCTGGGAACTGTGGTACCTGCATGAAAAATTCGAAGGTTCAATTATATGTAATAAGATTTTTTCATTCCCAAATATCTGCTGTGAAATCAGAATAAATTCTCCGAACTTTGGTGTAAATTGTCATTTTTGTGAATTTTTCATTGTAGTGATACTGACGCTTTTGGGCTATAAACTGGTTGCTGGTCGGTAACTTTGGTACCTGCACTAAAAATGCAAAGATACAATTATGTGTAATATGATTTTTTTATTCCCAAATAACTGCTGTGAAATCTGAATAAATTCTCCGAACTTTCGAGTAAATTGTTATTTTTGAGAATTTTTCATTGTAGCGATACAGACGCTTTTAGCCTACAAACTAAGTGCTGGCCGGAAACTGTGGTACACGCACAAAAAATGCGGAAGTTCAATTGTATGTAATAGGATTTTTTTATTTCCAAAAAACTGCTATGAAATCTGAATAAATTCTCCAAACTTTGGAGTAAATTGTCATATTTGAGAATTTTTTATTGTAGCGATACAGACGCTTTTAGCCCTGAAAACTAGTTGCTGGCCGGGAACTGGGCTACATGCACAAAGAATTTGAAGGTTTTATTGTATATGATATGATTTTTTCATTCCCAAAAAACTGCTGTGAAATCTGTATAAATTCTCCGAACTTTGGAGTAAATTGTCATTTTTGAGAATTTTTCATTGTAGCGATACAGACGCTTTTGGGCTATCAACTGGTTGTTTGCCGGGAAATGTGGTACCTGCACTAAAAAAAAAAGATTCAGTTAAATCATATATGATTTTTTCATTCCCAAATAACTGCTGTGAAATCTGAATAAATTCTCCGAACTTTGGAGTAAATTGTCATTTTTGAGAATTTTTCATTGTAGCGATACAGACGCTTTTGGCCTACAAACTAGTTGCTGGCCGGAAATTGTGGTATATGCACACAAAATGCGATGGTTTAATTGTATGTAATATGATTTTTTCATTCCTAAAAAACTGCTGTGAAATCTGAATAAATTCTCCCAACTATGGAGTAAATTGTCATTTTTGAGAACTCCAAAGTTCGGAGAATTTATTCAGAATTCACAGCAGTTATTTTGGAATGAAAAAATCATATTACATATAATTGAATCTTCGAATTTTTGGTGCAGGTACCACATTACCCGGCCAATAATCAGTTTATAGCCCAAAAGCGTCTGTATCGCTACACTGAAAAATTCTCAAAAATGACAATTTATTTAGATTTCTTAACAGTTATTTGGGAATGAAAAAATCATATTACATATAAAGAAACCTTCGAATTTTTTTTGCGTGTACCATACTTCCCGGCCAGCAACTAGTTTGTAGGCTAAAAGCGTCTGTATCGCAACAATGAAAAATTCTCAAAAATGACAATTTACTCCAAAGTTCGGAGAATTTATTCTGATTTCACAGCAGTTTTTGGGGAATGAAAAAATCATATTACATACAATTGAACTTTCGCATTTTTTGTGCGTGTAGCACAGTTCCCGGCCAGCAACTAGTTTGCAGCCCAAAAGCGTCTGTATCGCTACAATGAAAAATTCTCAAAAATGACAATTTACTCCAAAGTTCGGGGAATTTATTCAAACTTCACAGCAGCTTTTTGGAAATGAAAAAATCATATTACATATAATTGTATCTTTGCATTTTTCGTGCGTGTATCAAAGTTCCCGGCCAGCAACTAGTTTGTAGCCCAAAAGCGTCTGTATCGCTGCATAGAAAAATTCTCAAAAATGACAATTTACTCCAAAGTTGGGAGAATTTATTCAGATTTCACAGCAGTTTTTTGGGAATGAAAACATCATATTCAATACATTTGAACCATTGCATTTTGTGTGCATATACCACAATTTCCGGCCAGCAACTAGTTTGTAGCCCAAAAGCGTCAGTATCGCTACAATGAAAAATTCTCAAAAATAACAATTTACTCGAAAGTTCGGAGAATTTATTCAGATTTCACAGCAGTTATTTGGGAAAAAAAATCATATTACACATAATTGTATCTTTGCATTTTTAGTGCAGGTACCACAGTTACCGGCCAGCAACCAGTTTGTAGCCCAAAAGCGTCAGTATCACAAAAATGAAAAATTCTCAAAAAAGACAATTTACTCCAAAGTTCGGAGACTTTATTCTGATTTCACAGCAGATATTTGGGAATGAAAAAATCTTATTACACATAACTGAACCTTCGAATTGTTCATGCGGGTACCACAGTTCCCGGCCAGCAACTAATTTGTAGGCTAAAAGCGTCTGTATCGCTACAATGAAAAATTCTCAAAAATGACAATTTACTCCAAAGTTCGGAGAATTTATTCTGATTTCACAGCAGTTTTTTGGGAATGAAAAAATCATATTACATACAATTTAACTTTCGCATTTTTTGTGCGTGTATCACAGTTCCCGGCCAGCAACTAGTTTGCAGCCCAAAAGCGTCTGTATCGCTACAATGAAAAATTCTCAAAAATGACAATTTACTCCAAAGTTCGGCGAATTTATTCAAACTTCACAGCAGCTTTTTGGAAATGAAAAAATCATATTACATATAATTGTATCTTTGCATTTTTCGTGCGTGTATCACAGTTTCCGGCCAGCAACTAGTTTGTAGCCCAAAAGCGTCTGTATCGCTACATTGAAAAATTTTCAAAAATGACAATTTACTCCAAAGTTGGGAGAATTTATTCAGATTTCACAGCAGTTTTTTGGGAATGAAAACATCATATTAAATACAATTGAACCATTGCATTTTGTGTGCATATACCACAATTTCCGGCCAGCAACTAGTTTGTAGCCCAAAAGCGTCTGTATCGCTACAATAAAAAATTCTCAAAAATGACAATTTACTCCAAAGTTTGGAGAATTTATTCAGATTTCACAGCAGTTTTTTGGAAATGAAAAAGTCATATTACATACAATTGAACTTCCGCATTTTTTGTGCGTGTACCACAGTTTCCGGACAGCAACTAGTTTCTAGGCTAAAAGCTTCTGTATCGCTACAATGAAAAATTCTCAAAAATAACAATTTACTCGAAAGTTCGGAGAATTTATTCAGATTTTACAGCAGTTATTTGGGAATAAAAAAATCATATTACACATAATTGTATCTTTGCATTTTTAGTGCAGGTACCACAGTTACCGGCCAGCAACCAGTTTGTAGCCCCAAAGCGTCAGTATCGCAAAAATGAAAACTTCTCAAAAATGACAATTTACTCCAAAGTTCGGAGAATTTATTCTGATTTCACAGCAGTTTTTTGGTAATGAAAAAATCATATTACATACAATTTAGTGTATAGGGAAATAAAAAAATCATATTACATACAATTGAACTTCCGCATTTTTTGTGCGTGTACCACAGCTCCCGGCCAGCAACTAGTTTGCACCCCAAAAGCGTCTGTATCGCTACAATGAAAAATTCTCAAAAATGACAATTTACTCCAAAGTTCGGGGAATTTATTCAAACTTCACAGCAGCTTTTTGGAAATGAAAAAATCATATTACATATAATTGTATCTTTGCATTTTTTGTGCGTGTATCACAGTTCCCGGCCAGCAACTAGTTTGTAGCCCAAAAGCGTCTGTATCGCTACAATGAAAAATTCTCAAAAATGACAATTTAGTCCAAAGTTCGGAGACTTTATTCAGATTTCACAGCAGTTTTTTGGGAATAAAAAAATCATATTATATGGAACTAAACTTTCAAATTTATTGTGAATGTAGCCCAGTTCCCGGCCAGCAACTAGTTTTCAGGCTAAAAGCGTCTGTATCGCTACAATAAAAAATTCTCACAAATGACAATTTACTCCAAAGTTTAGAGAATTTATTCAGATTTCACAGCAGTTTTTTGGGAATAAAAAAATCATATTACATACAATTGAACTCTCGCATTTTTTGTGCGTGTACCACAGTTTCCGGCCAGCAACTAGTTTGTAGGCTAAAAGGGTCTGTATCGCTACAATGAAAAATTCTCAAAAATAACAATTTACTCGAAAGTTCGGAGAATTTATTCAGATTTCACAGCAGTTATTTGGGAATAAAAAAATCATATTACACATAATTGTATCTTTGCATTTTTAGTGCAGGTACCACAGTTACCGGCCAGCAACCAGTTTGTAGCCCAAAAGCGTCAGTATCGCTACAATGAAAAATTCTCAAAAATGACAATTTACTCCAAAGTTTGGAGAATTTATTCAGATTTCATAGCAGTTTTTTGGAAATGAAAAAATCATATTACATACAATTGAACCTTCACAGTTTTTTTGCGTGTACCACAGTTTCCGGCCAGCAACTAGTTTGTAGCCCAAAAGCGTCTGTATCGCTACAATAAAAAATTCTCAAAAATAATAATTTACTCGAAAGTTCGGAGAATTTATTCAGATTTCACAGCAGTTATTTGGGAATAAAAAAATCATATTACACATAATTGTATCTTTGCATTTTTAGTGCAGGTACCACAGTTCCCGGCCAGCAACCAGTTTGTAGCCCAAAAGCGTCAGTATCGCAAAAATGAAATATTCTCAAAAATGACAATTTACTCCAAAGTGCGGAGACTTTATTCTGATTTTCTGTACTATTCAGATCCTGACTTTTGCATTTTTTGTGCGTGCACCACAGTTCCCGGCCAGCAACTAGTTTGTAGCCCAAAAGCGTCAGTATCGCAAAAATGAAAAATTCTCAACAATGACAAATTACTCTAAAGTTCGGAGAATTTATTCAGATTTCACAGCAGATATTTGGGAATAAAACCATCTTTTGACATAACATTGAACCTTCGAATTTTGCATGCGGTACCACAGTTCTCGGCCAGAAACTAGTTTGTAGCCCAAAAGCGTCTGTATCGCTACAATGAAAAATTCTCAAAAATGACAATTTACTCGAAAGTTCGGAGCATTTGTTCAAATTTCACAGCAGTTATTTGGGAATAAATAAGTCAAATTACACATAATTGAATCTTTGCATTTTTAGTGCAGGTACCACAGTTCCCGGCCAGCATTCAGTTTGTAGCCCAAAAGCGTCAGTATCGCAAAAATGAAAAATTCTCAAAAATGACAATTCATTCCAAAGTTCGGAGAATTTATTCTGATTTCACAGCAGATATTTGGGAATAAAAAAATCTTATAACATATAATTGAACCTTCGAATTTTTCATGCGGGTACCACAGTTCCCGGTCAGCAACTAGTTTGTAGGCTAAAAGCGTCTGTATCGCTACAATGAAAAATTCTCAAAAATGACAATTTACTCCAAAGTTTGGAGAATTTATTCTGATTTGACAGCAGTTTTTTGGGAATGAAAAAATCATATTACATACAATTTAACCTTCGCATTTTTTGTGCGTGTAGCATAGTTTCCGGCCAGCAACTTGTTTGTAGCCCAAAAGCGTCTGTATCGCTACAATGAAAAATTCTCAAAAATGACAATTTACTCGAAAGTTCGGAGAATTTATTCTGATTTCACAGCAGATATTTGGGAACAAAAAAATTTTATTACATATAATTGAATCTTCGAAATTTTCATACGGTTACCTCAATTTCCGGACAAGAACTAGTTTGTAGCACAAGAGCGTCCGTCTGTTTTGCTACAATGAAAAATTCTCAAAAATCACAATTTACTCCAAAGTTGGGAGAATTTATTCAGATTTAACAGCAGTTATTTGGGAATAAAACAATAATATTACATATAATTAAACCTTTGCATTTGTTGTGCGTGTACCATAATTCCCGGCCAGCAACTAGTTTGTAGGCCAAGAAAGTCTGTATCGCTACAATGAAAAATTCTCAAAAATGACAATTTACTCCAAAGTTGGGAGAATTTATTCTGATTTCACAGCAGTTTTTTGGGAATGAAAAATTCATATTACATATCATTAAACCTTTGCATTTATCGTGCAGATACCACATTTCCCGGCCAGCAACTAGTTTGTAGCCCAAAAGCGTCTGTATCGCTACAATGAAAAATTCTCAAAAGTGACAATTTTCAACAAAGTTCGGAGAATTTATACAGATTTCACAGCAGTTATTTGGGAATGAAAAATTCATATAACATATAAATAAACCTTTGCATTTTTACAGCAGGTACCACAGTTCCCGACCAACAACTAGTTTGTAGGCCAAAAGCGTCTGTATTGATACAATGAAAAATTCTCAAAAATGACAATTTACTCCAAAGTTTGGAGAATTTCTTCAGATTTCACAGCAGTTTTTTGGAAATGAAAAAATCATATTACATACAATTGAACCTTCACAGTTTTTTTGCGTGTACCACAGTTTCCGGCCAGCAACTAGTTTGTAGCCCAAAAGCGTCTGTATCGCTACAATGAAAAATTCTCAAAAATGACAATTTACTCCAAAGTACGGAGAATTTATTCAGATTTCACAGCAGTTTTTTGGGAATGAAAAAATCATATTATATACAAGTAAACCTTCAAATTTTTTGTGCATGTAGCCCAGTTCCCGGCCAGCAACTAGTTTTCAGGCTAAAAGCGTCTGCATCGCTACAATAAAAAATTCTCAAAAATGACAATTTACTCCAAAGTTCGGAGAATTTATTCAGATTTCACAGCAGATTTTTGGGAATAAAAAAATCATATTACATACAATTGAACTTTTGCATTTTTTGTGCGTGTACCACAGTTTCCAGCCAGCAACTAGTTTGTAGGCTAAAAGCGTCTGTATCGCTACAATGAAAAATTCTCAAAAATAATAATTTACTCGAAAGTTCGGAGAATTTATTCAGATTTCACAGCAGTTATTTGGGAATAAAAAAATCATATTACACATAATTGTATCTTTGCATTTTTAGTGCATTTACCACAGTTCCCGGCCAGCAACCAGTTTGTAGCCCAAAAGCGTCAGTATCGCAAAAATGAAATATTCTCAAAAATGACAATTTACAACAAAGTGCGGAGACTTTATTCTGATTTCACAGCAGATATTTGGGAATGAAAAAATCTTATTACATATAACTGAGCCATCGAATTTTTCATGCGGGTACCACAGTTCCCGGCCAGCAACTAGTTTGTAGGCTAAAAGCGTCTGTATTGCTACAATGAAGAATTCTCAAAAATGACAATTTACTCCAAAGTTCGGAGAATTTATTCTGATTTCACAGCAGTTTTTTGGGAATAAAAAAATCATATTACGTACAATTGAACTTTCTCATTTTTTGTGCGTGTACCTTAGTTCCCGGCCAGCAACCAGTTTGTAGCCCAAAAACGTCTGTATCGCTACAATGAAAAATTCTCAAAAATGACAATTTACTCCAAAGTTCGGAGAATTTATTCAGATTTCACAACAGTTTTTTGGGAATGAAAAAATCATATTACATACAATTGAATTTTCGCATATTGTGTGCGTGTACCGCATTTCGCGGGCAGCAACTGCATTGTAGCCCAAAAGCGTCTGTATCGCAACAATGAAAAATTCTCAAAAATAACAATTTACTCCAAAGTTGGAAGAATTTATTCAGATTTCACAGCAGTTATTTGGGAATGAAAAAATCATATTACATATAATTGAATCTATGCATTTTTCGTGCGTGTATCACAGTTCCCGGCCAACAACCAGTTGATAGCCCAAAAGCGTCTGTATCGCTACACTGAAAAATTCTCAAAAATGACAATTTACTCCAAAGCTCGGAGAATTTATTTAAATTTCACAGCAGTGTTTTGGGAATAAAAAAATCATATTACATACAACTAAACCTTTGCAAATTTTAAGCATGTACCTTAGTTCCCGGCCAGCAACTAGTTTGTAGCCCAAAAGCGTCTGTATTGCAAAAATGAAAAATTCTCAAAAAATGACAATTTACTCCAAAGTTCGGAGAAACTATTCAGATTTCACAGCAGTTTTTTGGGAATGAAAAACTTTTATTAGATACAATTAAACCTTTGCATTTTTTGTGCGTGTAGCACAGTTCCCGGCCAGCTACTAGTTTTCAGGCTAAAAGCGTCTGCATCGCTACAATAAAAAATTCTCAAAAATGACAATTTACTCCAAAGTTTGGAGAAAATATTCAGATTCCACAGCAGTTATTTGGGAATGAAAAAATCATATTACATACAATTGAATTTTCGAATTCTTTGTGCATGTACCACAGTATCCGGCCAGCAACTAGTTTGTAGGCTAAAAACGTCTGTATCGCTACAATGAAAAATTCTCAAAAATGACAATTTACTCAAAAGTTCGGAGAAATTATTCAAATTTCACAGCAGTTATTTGGAAATAAAAACATCATATTATACATAATTGTATCTTTGCATTTTTAGTGCAGGTACCACAATTCCCGGCCAGCAATCAGTTTAAAGCCCAAAAGCGTCAGTATCGCAAAAACAAAAATTCTCAAAAATAACAATTTACACCAAAGTTCGGAGAATTTATTCTGATTTCACAGCAGATATTTGGGAAAAAAACAATCTTATTACATATAATTGAACCTTCGAATTTTTTATGCGGGTACCACAGTTCCCGGCCAGCAACTAGTTTGTAGGCTAAAAGCGTCTGTATCGCTACAATAAAAAATTCTCAAAAATGACAATTTACTCCAAAGTTCGGAGAATTTATTCAGATTTCACAGCAGTTTTTTGGGAATAAAAAAATCATATAACATACAATTGAACTTTCTCATTTTTTGTGCGTATACTTTAGTTCCCGGCCAGCAACTTGTTTGTAGCCCGAAAGCGTCTGTATCGCTACAATGAAAAATTCTCAAAAATGACAATTTACTCCAAAGTTCGGATAATTTATTCAGATTTCACAGCAGTTTTTTTGGCATGTAAAAATTTTATTACATACAATTGAACTTTCGCATATTGTGTGCGTGTACCACAGTTTCCGGCCAACAACTAGTTTGTAAGCTAAACGCGTCTGTATCGCTACAATGAAAAATTCTCTAAAATGACAATTTACTCCAAAGTTCGGAGAATTTATTCTGATTTCACAGCAGATATTTGGGAATAAAAAAATTTTATTACATATAATTGAATCTTCGAATTTTTCATACGGTACCTCAATTTCCGGACAAGAACTAGTTTGTAGCCCAAAAGCGTCCGTCTGTGTCGCTACAATGAAAAATTCTCAAAAATCACAATTTACTCCAAAGTTGGGAGAATTTATTCAGATTTCACAGAAGTTTTTTGGGAATAAAACAATCATATTACATATAAATAAACCTTTGCATTTATCGTGCAGATACCACATTTCCCGGCCAGCAACTAGTTTGTAGCCCAAAAGCGTCTGTATCGCTACAATGAAAAATTCTCAAAAATGACAATTTACAACAAAGTTCGGAGAATTTATTCAGATTTCACAGCAGTTTTTTGGGAATGAAAAACTCATATTACATACAACTGAACTTGCGCATTTTGTGTGCGTGTACCACAGTTCCCGGCCAGCAACTAGTTTTCAGGCTGAAAGCGTCTGTATCGCTACACTGAAAAATTCTCAAAAATGACAATTTACTAAAAAGTTCGGAGAATTTATTCAGATTTCACAGCAGTTATTTAGGATCGAAAAATTCATATTACATATAAATAAACCTTTGCATTTTACTGCAGGTACCACAGTTCCCGGCCAACAACTAGTTTGTAGGTTAAAAGCGTCTGTATTGCTACAATGAAAAATTCTCAAAAATGACAATTTACTCCAAAGTTTGGAGAATTTATTCAGATTTCACAGCAGTTTTTTGGAAATGAAAAAATCATATTACATACAATTGAACCTTCACAGTTTTTGTGCGTGTACCACAGTTTCCAGCCAGCAACTAGTTTGTAGCCCAAAAGCGTCTGTATCGCTACAATGAAAAATTCTCAAAAACGAAAATTTACTCCAAAGTTTGGAGAATTTATTCAAACTTTACAGCAATTTTTTGGAAATGAAAAAATCATATTACATATAACTGAACCTTCGAAATTTTTGTGCGTGTACCTCAGCTCCCGGCCAACAACCAGTTTGTAGGTAAAAAGCGTCTGTATTGATACAATAAAAAATTCTCAAAAATGACTGTTTACTCCAAAGTTTGGAGGATTTATTCAGATTTCACAGCAGTTTTTCGGGCATGAAATAATCATATAACATACAATTTAACCTTCACATTTTGTGTGCGTGTACCATAGTTCCCGGCCAGCAACTAGTTTTAGGCTAAAAGCGTCTGTATTGCTACAATGAAAAATTCTTAAAAATGACAATTTACTCCAAAGTTGGGAGAATTTATTCAGATTTCACAGCAGTTTCTTGGGAATGAAAATATCATATTACATATGAATAAACCTTCGCGTTTTGTGTGCGTGTACCACAGTTCCCGGCCAGCAACTTGTTTGTAGCCCAAAAACGTCTGTATCGCTACAATGAAAAATTCTCAAAAATGACAATTTACTCCAAAGTTCGGAGAATTTATTCAGATTTCACAGCAGTTATTTTGGACTAAAAAAATCATATTATATATAATTGAATCTCTGCATTTTTAGTCCAGGTACCACAATCCCCGGCCAGCAACCAGTTTATAGCCCAAAAGTGTCTGTATGGCTACAATGAAAAATTCTCAAAAATGACAAATTACTCCAAAGTTCGGAGAATTTATTCTGATTTCACAGCAGATATTCGGGATAAAACAATCTTATTACATATAATTGAACCTTCGAATTTTTCATGCGGGTACCACAGTTCCCGGCCAGCAACCAGTTTGTAGGCTAAAAGCGTCTGTGTCGCTACAATGAAAAATTCTCAAAAATCACAATTTACTCCAAAGTTCAGAGAATTTATTCAGATTTCACAGCAGTTTTTTGGGAATAAAAACATCATATTACATATTTATAAACCTTTGCATTTTTTGTACGTGTACCACAGCTCCCGGCCAGCAACTAGTTTGTAGCCCAAAAGCATCTGTATCGCTACAATGAAAAATTCTCAAAAATGACAATTTACAACAAAGTTCGGAGAATTTATTCAGATTTCACAGCAGTTATTTGGGAATGAAAAAATCATATTACATATAATGAAACCTTTGCATTTTTACTGCAGGTACCACAGTTCTCGGCCAGCAACTAGTTTGTAGCCTAAAAGCGTCTGTATCGCTACACTGAAAAATTCTCAAAAATGACAATTCTAGATTTAACTCCAAAGTTCGGAGAATTGATTCTAATTTCGGAGCAGATATTTGGTAATAGAAAAATCAAATAACACATTATTGAGCCTTTACCTGTTTTTTGCAGGTACCACAGTTTCCGGCCAGCAACTAGTTTTCAGTCTACTTGCGTCTGTATCGCTACACTGAAAAATTCTCAAAAATGACAATTTACTCCAAAGTTTTGAGAAATAATCTAGATTTAACCGCTTTCCACAGAAATCGGATAATGGAAAAATCAAATTTATATTCTTGATCCTTTACCCATTTTGTGCAGTTACCACAGGGATTCTATTACGGTGATAGAATTCTGGGCTAACCTCACTGACAATTGAATTTAATTAATGAATAAGTAAATAGCATTGTTTCCCAATAAAACCCAAATAAACTATAATGATAGCATAAAATTTTCTAAAATTATTACCACATAAAACTCTCCTTGTTTCAATGGATAAAATTACGGGCTAACTTCACTGTCGACTGTCGTGACAGAAAAAAACGGGCTGAGAGTAGCATATAGTAAAAACAAAATTAATTGAAGTAGTTGATGTTATTGTTTTGTTGCAGATTTTTAGAGGAATCATTTTATAATAGGTTATTTGAATAAAATTAGTTTAAACTGAAAATTGAATTTAATTAATGAATAAGTAAAATAGCATTGTTTCGTAATAAAACTCAAATAAACTATCATGATAGCATAAAGTTTTCTAATATTATTACCATATGAAACTTTCCTTGTTTTACGGGATAGAATTACGGGCTAACTTCACAAAGGTAAAAAATTTTGCAAAAATCTCGTTATATTAATTAAACCTTCATTAATTAATAGTTAACTTCATAAGTTAATTTCACACAAAACTGTCGCGATAGTTATTTTTCTGGGCTGAGAGTATAATTTTTGGGCTGACAGTTGAAAGTGTCATGATATCAATTTTTAGTGTTGCCATCGCATTTTTACGGGATGAAAAACGGGCTAACTTCACATACATCATGTTATATATGTATATATGTTATCATATCTTACTGTTCATTTTGTATACTCTATAAAATAACCGATGTAAATTCAATATACATGTATTCGATCAGTTGTCAAAACAGAAAGCGCTTGTAATTGATATACGAAATAATAAATAATAATACAATAACTGGTGTATTACATCTTCAAAGTGTTTATTGGAATATCTACGGATAACTACAGGTTACAACATATGTACATATATATAATATTTAAATCATATAATAAACTGCATTCGATCGAAATTTTTTTAAAAATTCACCTTTTCAGGTAGTAGCAGGTATGACATAAAGCTTTTTAAAAATTACAATATGTACATCTAATAAATGGATGTATGTATGTATGAAAAATCACAGACACCATATTTGGTTTGTTACGGAATAATAAATTTTGGTTAAATTCCAAACAAAGTACAAAAAGTACGACACAAAGTTCATGGAGCACCACCTATACTACAATAGTCACACTAAAGTTTAACAAAGATTGTTTTATTTTTTGTGGAATAATTGTTTATTTACACTAAACTACATAATGGTTAGATCCATTGCTAAACTCTTAATAAAATCTTGAATTTAAATTGTTTATTAGTTTCATAAACTTTGGGTAGGTATCGTAAATTTCAGTTTATGATACCGCTGTAAACAAACCTTGTAATAACTAATATAATGCTAAGGCTTCGGACAATTTACGGTATTTAAATTTATCTATAAAGTAGTTTTTTGAGCTTATAGCTATAATTGTCTTTTAAAACCACCGTTCTAATCAAAATCATTTTGACATGTCATTTATCTTCTTATGATTCATGATGTTCCTTCATAAGATAAGATTGTTAGAAAAATAACAAATTTGGTTTAACTTTAATTAATTGTTCAAATTGTTTAACTCTAATGGGCAAATAGAAAGAAAAATGAGTATAATGACTAAAATGTTAAACCAAATTATGAAAAAAATACAAAATATTTTCTCCTAAGCAACTGCGATTTTTCTAATGATTATGAAATGATTTTTTGTTGCAGAATGTCTAATAATATAATTGTTTCAAGAACTGTAAAGTTACTCATTGCTCATTAAATTATTAAAAAAAAACTCAGAAAATAAATTTAAACTAAAAAAAGGCGGGAGCGGCAGAATGTCCGCTAGAAGTAGGTAGATTTCGAGATCAGACAGTTTTGTGTACAAGTAGAATTTGATGTATCAGATTAGTTTAAACAAAATAAACTAATTACAAGTATTCCCCCAATTATTCTGAAAACCTTTGCTTTTGCTAGGGAGTTAGCACCAATCCTCACTAAAATCTTTTATTTGTCATATAAGAAAGGGGTTTTTCCTGAAATATGGAAAATTGCAAGCGTACAACCGGTTCCAAAAAAGGTTAATAAGACTGATCCAACAAATTACAGACCTATTTCAATTTTATCAGTTGTTTCTAAAATTTTTGAGAAATATATTATTATTATTAATTTTAATATAATGAGCTTCTTAGAGTCTTCCAAACTACTTAATGAAAGACAATACGGGTTTCGAAAAGGAAGAGCGACGGGAGATTTACTTTCTTTTGTCACTCATGTGTGGAACAAATCGCTTGAAAATCATGGTGAGACTTTCGGTATTGCTCTTGATATATCCAAAGCATTTGATAAAGTTTGGCAACAATCTTATTTGCAAATTAAGATGTAATGGTTTGGATGAGAAACTTATATCTTGGATACAAAGCTTTATTTCCGAGCGGAAATTTCGGGTCAATGTTGATGGTGTTTCATCGGATGTCTTTTCAACTAATGCAGGAGTTCATCAGAGTTCTGCTTTGTCACCAACTCTCTTTCTTATTTATATTAATGATTTGTTGAATTCTACAGTTAGTCCTATTCATAGTTTTGCTGATGATAGCACTCTTCATGCGTCTCATGAAAACCCTAAATTATATTCACCGTTAGCGCTTAAGAACTGTAGATCAAATTTGATAGATTCTTTAAACCATGACCTTAAAACTATTTTGGATTGGGGGCTCGCTAATAGTGTTGAATTCAATACGAGCAAAACACAGGCTTATCATTTTTCTGGATTACCCACACCTAATCCGTTTCCAGTAAAGTTCGACTCTAAAGATCTTGTAGTGAAAGAATCTATTAAGCTTCTAGGAGTAGAAGTTGAAAATGATTTGAAATGGAATTTTCATATTTTTAACCTAGCTATAAGTGCGCTGTTCAAAAATTGGGCTTTTTGGAACGATGTCGTAAGTATTTTAATAGCGAACAGCTTCTTTTAATTTACAAAACATTCATACGTCCCTGCATGGAGTACTGTTCTCACATATGGGGTGGAGCTTATTATTGTAGTTTAAAGTGTCTTGATTCTGTTCAGCGCAGAGCAGTTAAACTGATTGGCAACTCAACTCTTACTAATGAGCTTGATTCTTTACAGCACAGACGAAATGTTGCTGATTTGACAATTTTCTACAAATACATTATGGATGAACGAACTTCTGAAGAGATTAAATCAATTTTACCTGAAGTAGCAATCCCATTGCGTAACACCAGAGCAAATGTTGTAGCCCATCCTTTTACGGTTCATATAAAAAGATGCAGAACTGTAGCCTTCCAGCGTGAGTTTTTCAACAGAGTTTCTTATCTCTGGAATGCGTTACCTTCATGGGTTTTTCCTGATAGCTTTAATCCTCAAAATTTTAAAGTTAGCGTCCATAAATTTCTAAAAGAAACTTTATTTATTCAATACTTAATCTCAATCCCTAGTTGGCATGGTATCTTCGGATATTCAGACACGTTAATTAATAATTTATTATAATTAACACTAAACATGCCTAACTTAAAATAAAAAAAAAAACAAACAGATATCGAACAAATTTTAAAAAGAAAATTAGCTATAGTAGAATTTTTTTACCAGTGAATACAAAAATTGGTTGTTGTGCGCATATTCACATGGGCATGTGCGAATATTCAGTGTCTCAGATTAATATATTAAAAAACTGTTGGGGTTTCATTGAAATGACCAAAAAAACGCATAAAATTAATTAATTTTTTTTTTTTTTTTAATAAAATGTGTTGTGTAATAGGGTTTAGAATATGTGTCACAACAACACATAAATACCTTTTAAGACCTAGGTCTAGACCTGGGTCCCACAACAACTGGCGTTCTGAGGTGTAGATTAACGCTTTTTTTTAAACATCTGTGGGTTGAAGCCACCTGAGACTAAGTGTTCCGGCAAACTATTCCATTTGTACGCAGTTCGGACAAAGAAGTCTCTCTGCGATCTGCCAGTATGACAGCGCGGGATCTTTACCGTTTCACTGGTTGTGGCAGCCGATTGGAACGGGGGTAAGAATAAGTTTGAGGCATGATGCCGCTGATTTCATCTGAGCACTGCTGATGACGATATTTGTAAAAAACAACGAGGTCAGCAACAGTGCGACGTTGTTGTAGGGAATCAAGGTTTGATGTCAAAGTTCGATCACCTACAATTCGTATAGCTCGCTTTTGAACAGAGTCCAAGAGGGCCAAGATGGAAACAGAGGCAGCACCCCAAACTTGACAGCAGTACTCCATACAGGGACGAATATAGGACTTATGGAGTAATTGGTATGGAGTGAAAAATTTTTTGCATCTATTTAGGAGGCCGAGTTTTTTAGACGCGCTTTTTGCCATCGCCATTACATGATCGTTCCAGAGTAGGTCATTTGAAACTGTGACACCCAATAAACGAATGTTTTTACATTCACCTATTGGTTCATCACACATACTAAATAAAATATCTTTGGAGAACTCGGTCTTTAATCTGGAAACAATCAACAGCTGTGTTTTGGTGGAGTTGAAATTGACAAGGTTTTGGTCACCCCAGTCGGCGACTTTATTCAGGTCTTTGTTCACGTTTATGGCAGCGTCTCTCCGGGCAGGATTAATTCATTCGTGCATTTTACCTTTTGAAGTAAGGGGCTCGAACGACTTGTGCAGAGTACTATCATCTGCAAAACTATTTATTGGGTTGCTGGTGATTTTCAACAATTCGTTGATATAAATCAAAAATAGGGTTGGGGACAATACTGAGCCTTGGAATACACCAGCGTTAATTAGTTTAGACTCAGAAGAAAATCCGTCTAAGGTTACCGAAATGTATCGGTTGGATAGAAAATTTTGAATCAGCTTCTCAACATTGGGATGAAAACCGTACGCAACGAGCTTGTTGATTAAGTTGGCATGCCAGACTTGATCGAATGCCTTGGAGATGTCTAAAGCGATAACGTATGTTTCACCACCTTTATCAAGTATGCTGTTCCAACAATGCGCTACATAGTTTAATAGATCGGTAGTTGATCTTTTGTTTCGAAAACCGTATTGGCTGTCGGATATTAAATGATTTTCTTCCAGAAATTTTGAAATATGTGTATTAATATAATGCTCATAGACTTTGGATAGGACCGATTGTAAAGCTATTGGCCTATAATTTGAGATATCGGATTTTGGTCCTTTTTTGGGGACGGGCTAGACATTTGCCAACTTCCAGCACGAGGGAAATATACCAAATTTGTAGGATTGGTAGAATATTTTAGTCAAAGTTGGTGCAAGTTCTTTGGAAAAGGTTTTTAAAATAATGGGTGGAATATTGTCCATTCCTGATGCTTTGTTGATGTTTAACCCCTTTAAAAGTTTAGCGACTATTTTGGGTTTGAAGTGAAGTTTATTCATATTAACTCCTGAAGACTGGATTTGGGGTATTTCTTTAGGAGTTTCCAAAACAGTGGAGTTCAGAGCAAAGCATTCAGCGTACAAGTTAGCTT
The DNA here is from genome assembly GCA_963693315.1 of Diogma glabrata. Taxonomy (NCBI): domain Eukaryota; kingdom Metazoa; phylum Arthropoda; class Insecta; order Diptera; family Cylindrotomidae; genus Diogma; species Diogma glabrata. Next base: position 288,856,750 of record OY856187.1, on the reverse strand, counting down.
TTCTTGCGGGATCATTGACGATTAAATCACTTCAATAATAGAGGGAATAGAAAATTTTGTACCAAAATTTAAAGAATTAATGGCACTGTAGAAACTCTTGTCAGAAACAGACATAGACGTAAGTTTTGAGGCTTTCGCTCTGTCAATTTGGGACTTTTCGTTTGAGATAATCTGATTAGATATTTTGTTGGCTTTTAGATATTGGGATCGATTAGTGGGAGTTTTGTTATGAATCCAAATATTAAATGATCTACGTTTGTTTCTAAGTGCCGTTTTGGCAGCTTTCGAATACAAGTACTTTTGTTTGGGTTTTACTATGGAGAAAGGGACAAATTTATTGATAGCAAATTGGATGGTTTCTGTAAAGTTTTGAGCAGAAACATTTACATTGTCAGTGTAAAAACAATGACGGTCGAAAGGGAAACCATGGAAAAAATTTTGAAGACCACTCTTAACCATTTTTGAGTAGTGAAATATTTTACGGGGTTTGGGAGCTGTAGTTTTAAGTAAATCAGTTTTGATAACTGATGAGATTAAATAATGATCAGAATTTCCAATACTACCTTTCGCGACATCGACACTCGTAATATCTGGCATTGTGGTAAGATAGAGATCTAAAAGAAAACTATTATCACCGCCATTACGGGGAGTGAAAGTCGGGCTTTTAACAATTTGGAATAGGCCCTGAGACGCGGCAAAAATTTCTGCCAGTTTTCCACTATTGTAAACATCGTCGGTCGATTTGGAGAATTCCAACCATGATTTGTTGTGGACGTTGAAGTCACCGGTTACGATACACCGGTAACGAAAACTTCACAATTAGGGGACTTTGCTCTAATCTCGTCCATAATGTTTGTCAGTATATTAAAAAAGTTTGGGTTACGTTTGTTGGGGGACCGGTATAAAGCTATTGTAAAAAAAGTCATTTCTGGAAGACAAATCTTTAAAACCATTGTATTGAAGCCGTCACCGTGTAGTTCAAAATTTGGAAAGCGCGTTTACGCAACACTCTCATGAATGAATGCGCATACGCCCTGATGGAGTTTGAAAGCTGATTCGAGCCTATATCTGGAATTAAGCGATTCTATAAAGAAAAAATTTTCAGAAAGTTGTGTTTCTGTAAGGAATAGAATGTTCGGTTTGTCGTGCTCAAGATGATGTTGCACGTGGTCATGGTTAGCGTTCAATCCGCAGATGTTTTGAACATGTATTTTAAAATTTTTTATTGATTCATATATGTTTTGTCCCTGCAAATTCCGTGGACATGCCGCTTTATGGGCGGGTGGATTGCGCAAATTTGCTTTACCACTTGCATACTTATTTTTTTTCGGTTGTGCTGCCATATATATATCATAATGTTTATTTTATTTTTTTATGTTTTATTTTAAAATGCATAACTAAGTAAAAAATCCTATCATACTACAAAATATGACATATGCCAATATTTCATGATAAGATGAAGAAATAATAACAAAATAATAAGTGAAAAACAAATTGTGAGAAATTTGCAGAAAACAAAACAAAACTAAATGCCAATAATCCAGCTGATGCAGCGCACCCCAGACGCACCGCCCACCACCTCAATCGAGGCACAAAGCCCACACATAACTACGTGTTGGTCCCATTCCTCGGAAGAGCTAATGAGCGGTACCGCTACGGAACGCTTCCCAGCTAAGACTGGAAGTGCTGCCGTTGACTAATTAAAGTTCGTCCGCCAGCACCCTAAGATATCATCTTGGCTAATGACATCTCCTGCCATTGCCAGTGGTATGTGATATCTCACGCTAACTCATATGTCAATGGCAGGGACTGGAGTACGCAGGGTAGTCAGACCCGTAGATCAACATTGATCATAATCGATCAAAATCGATCCCTCCTGCGTATTGAAATTCAACAATTCAATTACTATTGAAATTCAACAAATTATAATAGAAAACCAAAAACTAGTAACAATATTAATGGTTTTGTAGGTTGTAAGTATAACAAAATTTTGATAATTAAAAATAATTATGATAAAAATAACGACGAGTATGTAAACAAATGTTACAACAAACAAATTGTACGAACTGGGAGTACAAATTTAACTAACGCAATTCTTTTCAAAACAAATTTATCCCAAAATAAATAGTGCTGTTTTACTTTTTGTCTCATCTTTTATCCTTTGCTTCGTGCTAGCTGTCAAAAATTCATTGGTAAACAAATTCTACTATACATATAAGCAAAACTACATCTATGTAATTTTGCATTAAACAAATATCAAATTTACCATAGAACATATGTGTGACAATGCATGACTCAATATGAAAAACACACGGCAAACCAGCTCTTTATCATGCGTCGTGCAATTACTGCAAAATATCAAAACAGCTTTTTTCTAAGAAAAACATATTAATTTCTTCTATTTAAATCTTTTTATTTATTTTTTCATTGATTGTTATAAGGTTTTTGCAAATTTTTGTTGTTGGGGATTGTGGCAAACTGTTTTGTTGAAGCCGACAAGTCGAAAACATCTAGCTGCAGAGGTTTATATTTAAAATAAACAGATTAAAATGCTTCAACAGATTTTAAATTTATGAAGTTTTTAAAAATATTAGTATCCAAACGGTCGTTATAACGGTTTAAAAAAAGCAAATTTTTTTCCTAGTAGAAAACCTCTAGTTTCTTAACCATGAGTCGGATTTTGTTGATTTACGAACTTGTCCAAGATATTAATAAAACACACATTTTTAGAAACTGTTTTTGCTCTGGCTTCACAAATGCAACCATGAGTGCCGGTTGTTTCAAAAGCATTTTGTGTTTTGCAAACTTTTTTGCAAGCTCTTTTGTTGGAGCCGCTTACTCAGGAACCTCTAATGGCAGGTGGCCGGTCAAAATTTCGTTCATTCACATCTTTGTAGTTGGATTCTGGAGTTTTGGCACATTTGAACAATTTAAACCCTTGACGACTTAAGCTCAAAGTTGAGCAAATGCAAAATATCAAAAAAAAAATTTTGTTTTTTTTTCCCAATTAACATAAAAATTGGAAATCAGTGGGTGGTTGGTTAATAGGTGTGAAACAATGTTGAATTGAAATTAAAGAAAAATTATTCATAGTAAAGAATTTATTTTTCTTTAAAGATTGTTCCTTTAAAATACACTTTGAACAATATTCCATCCACGTTTGACAAAACTAAATCCATCAACCCAATTTCTGCATTCTTTTTCACGTGAATGAATATAATTTATAATTCGTTCTTTCTATATAAACCAATGATTGACTGTTGCTGGTCAATTGAGTTGCTTCCATCAACACTCCTTGAAAAGTATGGTCATATGGTTAGATACCACCAGCTTTAACTGAATTTTCAAAAATCAGTAGAACTTATGTAATTAAACATTGTTTTTTTGTGTAGTCTGTATTGACAAAACCACAGTTTGATATACTGCAGACATCTCTATCGGGAATATGGACCATTAAAAAGTGTATTACATCTATTGAAAGACGCTTTATAACAATTTAACTACGAGCCAAATACAATTGGACAACAAATATAAAAAATCTGGAGCCTGCAAGATGAATTTTGAAATATATTTATTGTTTAAAACTAGAGTTTAAGTTAACAAAATTTGAGGAAAACACACATCCATAGCAACTGTGGCGTTATGAAAGGGTGTTATGAATTTTTAACGACCACTTATAAGACGCTCAAACAATTTAAATATACAGTAATTGCATTACTACTATAAAATTGAAATACTTTTTGTTCAGTTTAAGTAAAATAAGTAAAATATTTTTAACAGTTTTTTGACAGTTTTGACAATATTTGTGTTATGAAATGTTTATATATGATTTTCCAAAACAAAAAAATTATATTAAACGTCATTTAGTTCTTTTAGTACGCTACTGTAGGATAATTTATTTACCATAAACTCCCTCACGTCCACTTTTTTTGGCATTTCTTGACGTTTTAGGACCTACTTTTTTTTTTTTTTAAATAAAATGTGTTGTGTAGTAGGAATTACAATATGCGTCACAATAACACATAAAAACCTTTTACGACCAAGGTCCCACAACAACATACGATCAAAGGTGTTGATGGACGTAAATCTTTTTTTTTTGTTTTAGGTAGATTTCATATAAAAATCTACCTATTGCAATGACCGTCATCTCGGAATTTCGGAAAAATTTTGATGCCAAACGACTATATATGTAAAGCGGAGACGGAAAAACAAAAAAAAAAAAATTATATATATATATATATATATATATATATATATATATATATATATATATATATATATATATATATATATATATATATATATATATATATATATATATATATATATATATATATATATATATATATATATATATATATATATATATATATGTATATATATATATATATATATATATATATATATATATATATATATATATATATATATATATATATATATATATATATATATATATATATATATATAACGATATGAGGTATAACGGAATTTAGCGGCACTCTCACGGTCGCATTTTTCGACCTAGACCAAAAATTTTTTCTGAGCGTGTTGCGGCAAACAATCTTTTGGATAAGTTCGACAACTGGCCATATCCGGGTACAGGTTAAGAGTCTAGAGCCTTAAAACTGCCAAAAACAAAGCGTTATAACGGCCGTTTGGGGCAAAATATGTAAACAAAATTTATAAATATTAATTATTTGAACATATTTCTATCATTTTTTAAAAAGCCAGACATCTGCAATAAAAGGTTCTTTAGCTATCTGCAATAAACTGTGTGAAGTACAACGGCATTTAGCGGCACTTTCACGGTCGCATTTTTTCACTTACGCTAAAAATATTTTCTGGGTATGTTGCGGCAAGCAGTTTCCTAAATATGTTTGACAATTGGCCATATCGGGGTACAGGTTTAGTGCCTAGAGCCCAAAAACTGTATAAAATAATGTTTATTTTTAAAGTTAGTTTAATACTTCTGTTTTTAATTAGTATTTTTTATAAAGTAATCTGATAAATCCGATTCTAATTGCACACATAACTGTCTGATCCCGAAATCTACCTATTTCTAGCGGATATATCTGCCGCTCGGACTTTTTTTATATTTTTTGTTAAAGAATGGAAAACTATACAAAAATCCTATCACTGACAAAATATGACATAAGCCAATATTTTATGATAGAATAGAGAAAATAAAAGTAAATTAAAAAGTAAATAGCAAATTTTTACAAAAATTTGCTGAAACAAAACAAAATTGTAGTTGCCAATAATCCAGCCGGTTACTGATTCTAAAATAGTAAAAAAATAAAAATGAATGTCTATCTGCCGGCCGGCCGGCCGTCTTGCCGTCACAACCGAAGAACTTACTACTGATTCTAAAATAGTAAAAAAATAAAATTGTATGTCTGTCTACCGGCCGGCCGGTCGTCTTGCCGTCACAACCGAAGAAATCAAGAAAACGGCTGGAGGGATTTCAAAACTTTTGATTCCTAAAATAGGTATACTCAATGGTAAGAGCCGAAATGACGATGTGTTCGATAGCTGTCCCGGAAGTGTGTCAATTTTGTGTGTCAAGATGGTCAATTGTGTCAAAACAAGGAAATTTGCATACTTTTTGCTTAAAAAACGTTCATTTAAAGTGATTACGAGTAGGAACATTGAATTTTGAGAAATCTTGATGGTCGGGATTGATATGTGAGACCAAAATCTAGATTATTGCATTAGAAGTTTGTCAAAAAAATGTTATCAAGTGTGTCAAAATAATGATTTTCATTTTTCTTTTTACACAATTTTTTGGGAAAAAAATTAAATTAATTATTTGTGACATGAAATTTTGTTGTTATTATAGAGAATTATGGCATAAAAATTTTGTCAAAAAAATGTTGTCAAGTGTATCAAAAAAATGATTTTCATTTACTTTTTTTAGAAAAAAATAAAATTAATTATTTGTATGAAATGTTAAATGTAATTGAACGTGAAATTATTATTATTGAGAATTTTATTGCATTTTAAGTGTGCCAAAAATGATTTTCATTTGCTTTTTTAGCCAATTTTTTGGCTGATTAAAATAAGAATTTATTTATTTGTATGACATGAAATTGGACATGAAAATTTTTGAATTTGTTATAGTTTTTGGAATATTTTTGGAATTTTGAAAAATGTCTGTATTTTTGATTTTGTAATAATTTTTGCAATATTTTTATAATTTTTGAAAAAGTTTTAATAATTGATTTTGTTATAAATTTGGCAATATTTTAAGAATTTTGAAAAAAAAAATAGAATTTTTGAATTTGTGAAATTTGAATTTTATATATTTTTTTAGAATTTTGAAAAAAGTTTCAATTTTTGATTTTGTAAGAATTTTTGGAATATTTTTAGGATTTTTGAAAAATTTTAAATTTTTGATTTTATTATAATTTTTGGAATTTTGAAAAAAGTTTCAATATTTGATATTGTTATAATTTTTGTTATATATTTAGAACTTTGGAAAAAGTTTGAATTTTTGATATTTTTAATTTTTACAATATTTTTGAAATTCTGAAAGAAATATGAATTTGTAATATTTTCTCGAAACGCTAAGTAGTTTGCTGATTGTATCTCTTTTCACTAAATTATAATAATTTATGATCTGTTATAATTTTGCGGCAATGTATTGATGTGTTAGGTTTGTGAATTGTGATAAATTTCTAAACGGAGATAAAAAAAATACATGTACTCTAAGAAAGTGTTTTATGTTTGATATACATCGCTGCCCAAAACTAAAAACAATGTCCTCATAAAAGTTTTTTGCCGAAAACAAAATCCTTAAAAAAACACGAAGTCTTGATATCTCAGAGCTTGAGATTTCAGCCCCTTCATTTTTTTTATATTTTTTTTGTGGAACTATGTTCTCTAAAGAGTATTTTCTCGAAAGATGTTCTATTGTGTTGTGTTCTATCGTATTCCATAACCGTCACAATATATTACACCAACTTTTTTTCCAGTGTACGTATTGGAAACTAATGATCATAACCAAAATAGCATATCTAGTTCTTGGTTTTTCATCCGAATTATTTATTTATTTATTTTCATATGGATACAAAACAAGCAATAAAGCTCCCAAACATGCATCTCTGTTAAAATACAAAAGATTTAAAACGTTCATAATCTCTAGTTACAAAAAAATTACGATTAATTATAATTAATTAAGAAGGAATTTCAACTTTTTTGGTTATTGTGTCATACTAATTTAAGAAGGTATTTAAACTTAATTTGAGAATTTTTCATATTTTTTTTTTTATTAATTAGTTAGACATGTTTAGCACACTAAATATGAAATATTCATTATTTAGACTCTTTGAATATCCGAAGATACCATGTCAACTATAAAGAAAGGAGATAAGGAAAATGGAAGGAATGGGGATATAGGGATAACTATACTAATTGTTTTAAATGATGATGAACATTTTCTTTAAATGCCTGAAGGAAAAATTAATCGGAAAATACAGAGTGAGGCATTGAGTTCCACAATTTAGCCACTCTATTAAAATAGTCGTTCTGAAAGGACACAGTTCTACAACGAGGTATTTGTACAACAAATGGATGGGATAACTCGGCAGCTCTTGTTTGTCGATTATACTGCGCACACGATGGAAGGATATTTTGAATTTCCTTAGAGGAGAATTCGCTAAATTTATATTTATAGTAGATATACTTGAGTAAGAACAATATTGTTTGGACAACCTAAACTAAAATAAAAAATGTAACATATTTAAAAATTATGAGTAATTATACTTAGCCTTTTCTTATTGTTGAACTAAAATATCCATCCGATCAGCTGATGATGACGTAGTCACAAATAAATTTATAAAAAATTAAAAACAGGAAATTAGAAAATTAAATTGTAAAAATTTTCTCTTTTTCATCGACCATCATCAAGATCGGACACAATAAATTGTTATTATTTCGTTTGTTAAATAAATTAAAAGATTTTAAGTTGAAGTGTTAAGTTTTTTTTTTATTAATCAAATTTTGTACAAGTTTTGCTAAGTACGAATTGTTGGTAATACTCCGGATCCAGCCGCAGTTTATTCATGGTCCTTCGAGCCGGATTTCCATTGTATTCAACAGTTCCAGAAGAAAATTTGAAGAAATTTGTGAATAGTTTCAACAATTTGAGTGATTTTCGCCAAGCCAAGCCAATCCAAGCCAATCCAAGCCACAGTTTCGCGCTCGATAAGTATAACCCTTTATAATATTAATCATCTGGAATAAATAAAATAAAATTTTAAATAAAATAAAATTTTAAATAAAATAAAGAATATATTACATTTGTGATCGTATAAATAGACAATTTAATTTATTTGTGATCGTTTATAGAAAATTTAATATAATTTGTGATTGTCTAGACAATTTAATTTATCTGTGAATATTTTCTGAGGTTATATATATATTTTTTTGAAGAACCTTTATTTCGGGTGATACATTTCTGTGATTATAGACATTGTTGAATAAAATTTAATTGATTTCGTAAATCTTTAATTATATTTATTAAAAGTAAATGAAAATGAATGCGTTGAAAAGAAGACACACGATTTTAAAGGGTCAAATTACTAGGTTAGTTACCTTTGCGGACCAAATTATTGAAGAAACGTTGATTGAGGATGTTAAGAATCGGTTAGCTCGGGCCAACGATTTATTAAAAGAATTGATTGAAAATGAAGATAAAATATTTGAATTAGATGAAATAGTAGAGTCAGAAATGGAACTTTTTGAGAATAAATACTATCATGTGGTTGCAACATTAAACACATGGCTCCGAAAATCTAATCTACATGATCGAACTTTGAATGAAGCAGCAGGTAGTCAGACCAATAACAAAGTTAAAAAGGGTGGGTCTGATTTTAAGCTGCCTCGTTGTCAAATTCCGATATTTGAGGGAAAATATAGAGATTGGACGTCATTTTATGATTTGTTTAATTCGTGTGTTCACGAAAATCAATCATTATCCGCGGTACAGAAGTTTCAGTATTTGAAAAGTGTACTTCGTGGAGAAGCTGAAGCTCTAGTGAAAACTTTTTCAACCACTGAAGCAAATTACATAGAAGCCTTTCAAATGTTGTGCAAGCGATATGATCGTAAAAAGTACATAGTGTCTGAATACATTGAAACATTAATTGCACAGCCTCCAATTAGAAACTTAACTCCAAATCAAATGCGAAAACTTTCAAATACTACAGAAGAAGTGATACGCGGTCTCAAAGCTCTTGGAAATCAGGCCGAGACACGTGATCCATGGGTTATTTTTATTGTCACCGAGAAATTTGATGATGAAACAAAACAACTGTGGGCGAGGGAAATGGGGAGTACAGCCTTTCCAACTATAAATGATTTAACTAAATTTTTAACCACACGCGCAGATACGCTTGAAGATGTTATGGTTTGCCAAAAAAAATCTCAACCAAAGTACAACAGTACTAACAAATCAATTAAATCAATGCATGTTTCCTCCGATATTGTCTGCCCTACTTGCTCCAATTCCCATAAAATTTACGAATGCGAGAAATTCCGTGAAATGAAAATTAATGAAAGGAGGGATCTAATAAAGCAACTGATAGATGTTTTAACTGTTTGAGTGAGACGCACAAGGTGTTCAGGTGTAAGGTAAATCGAAGATGTCAAATTTGTAGGCGTAGGCACCATACACTGTTGCATTCAGATGAAGAGAATGTACCTAAATCCACCTCTAGTGTTTCCATTTCGTCTCCCTCTATCGATACCAATGAAAAATCAAATCATGAACCTTCAACCTCTAGTAATGTATCGTCGGCGTTACACAGTCCTCTCATATCAGGACAATCTATTGTAGATATTCCAGCTGGTCTGCTCCCAACTGCAGTGGTCAAAATTAGAGACAACATGGGACAATACCAACGTTGTAGAGTGCTGATAGATTCCGGTTCACAATTAACGTTTATTTCTGAAGCATGTATCCAAAGGCTCCGATTGCCCAGAGTTCATGCGAAGTTAGCCGTAAAGGGAGTTTCGTCGGTTTCTGCTGCTGTAACTAGAGGTTTAACAGAAATTCACATGAGTTCTAGATTTGATTCAACTCATTTCGTCGAAACTAAGGCATTGGTACTATCCACAGTTACATCGCAACTTCCAACGGTGGAGTTTGATATTCCAAATTGGTCTAAATTAGATGGTTTACAGTTGGCTGACTCCACATTTAACATTCCGGGGCAAATTGATGTTTTACTCGGTGTTAATCAGTTTTTAAAAATTCTTCAACCAGGACTGGTGTTAAATGAAGCTGAGAATCCCATTGCTCAAAAAACGATATTTGGTTGGGTCATTGCTGGGGAAGTTCCTTTCAATTTAAAAATCGAAAATTACACTGTCCAGCAATCCGATGTCGATCTTGATAAGTCGTTGCGAATGTTCTGGGAGATAGAAGAGATTCCAAGAATCGAAAAATTTACCGCAGAGGAAGAGTTGTGTGAGAAACATTTCAAGGAAAATGTGTTTCGAGATTCAAATGGTAGATTTGTTGTTCGCCTACCGTTTAAGAATTTGAAGATTGACTTAGGCGAATCTAAATGGTTGGCAATCAAGCGATTAAAAACAATGATGAGTCGATTTGAGAAAAATGTTGATCTACGGGATTCATATATTTCATTCATGAGAGAGTATGAGTTTCTCAATCATATGGAAATTATTCCAGAGCATGAAGTTGAAATCACCCCAGAAAAAACTTTCTATCTGCCGCATCATGGGGTAATGAAACATACAAGTACAACTACAAAGCTGCGCGTTGTATTTGATGGGTCAGCAAAATCGTCATCAGGCAAAAGTTTGAATGAATATCTAATGATTGGTCCGACTATTCAAAAATCACTAATAAATATATTGCAAAGGTTTAGAACTCATAAAATTGTATTTACAGCGGATGTAGAGAAAATGTACCGCCAGGTTTTAATAGATGGACATAGACACAGATTTCCAGCGAATTTTGTGGCAAGAGCAGCCTTCAGAACCCATTCGACATTATCGATTGTTGACCGTTACCTATGGAACAGCATGTGCTCCATATTTAGCCACGAAAATCCTGCAACAGTTATCAGAAGATTCAAAATCAAGCCATCCAGAAGCATCTCAAGTTATAAGGGATGATTTTTATGTGGATGACTTAATGTCGGGAGCAAGTACATCCAAGGACGCTGAAATTCTGATTGATAAAGTACGAAATATTCTAAACACGGCAGGTTTCAAATTAAGAAAGTTTGCTTCCAATGACCCATCAATTTTAAATTCCATTCCCGAAGAATATAAAGAAATCAAGGACTCGTTATTGACCAAGGAAAGCCATTTAAAAATTCTTGGCCTGGAATGGTATCCATCAAGGGACACATTTGGGTTTAAAATAATGTTAAAAGAAGATCAAGTTTTAACCAAACGTGGAATTTTATCCGAAGCATCAAAAATTTTTGATCCACTGGGATGGCTGGCTCCAACAATAGTTAGGATAAAAATTTTTATGCAACAACTCTGGATTTTGAAACTGGATTGGGATCAACCTTTACCATCGGAAACTGCAGATTATTGGACAAGTATCAGGCAGGACTTAAAAAATTTAGAATCTATTGAAATCCCGCGGTGGCTCCAAATAGAAGAAAGTTGTATTGAATTACATGGATTTGCAGACGCCTCGGAGTGTGCTTATGCTGCAGTCGTGTTTTGTAGATTGATAAAGGATGATGGGACGATAGCAGTGAATTTAATCACATCAAAGACGAAAGTTGCCCCCATCAAACAAATCTCCATCCCACGTCTGGGATTGTGTGCTGCAAAACTGCTTGCAAAATTATTGAGTGCAACAAAGGAAGCTCTAAATATTAAACATACTCACATATACCCCTGGACCGATTCTACGATCGTATTATCGTGGCTCTCTTCAGTTCCTCGAAGATGGAAGACTTTTATCGCGAATCGCACAACAGAAATTTTGGAAGTTTTATCCCGAAACCAATGGAATCATGTATCATCAGAGGAAAATCCCGCGGATTGTGCGTCACGGGGAATAATGGCATGTGATCTGATCAATCACTCACTGTGGTGGCATGGACCAACTTGGCTTTGCGAAAATAAATCAAACTGGCCTTCACAATTTATAACAGAAGTAAATACCGACGAAACATTATTAGAAAGAAGAGATGTTGTAATTAAAACTCATCAAACTGATATATCGCAAACAATAATTGAAATTCTTAACGCAAACATATCCAAATTTTCCACGATGGTTAGAGTTCAATCATGGGTACATCGCTTTGTTCATAACGGCCGTGAGGCATCCAGAACTTCCGTTCAATTTCCACAAAATCTTACCTCGGCTGAATTGAAAAATTCCAGACTTGAAATCATAAAATGGATCCAAATGCAAGATTTTGAAGTCGAAATTACAACTGTTAAAAAAGGAAATTCATTATCCAGTTCGAGCAAATTGAAATCTTTAAATCCGATAATGGATGAAAGAGGTATACTACGTGTAGGAGGAAGAATACAAAATTCCTGGGCGCCTTTTGATGTCAAACATCCAATTATAATGTCTGGAAAAAGTATCGTTACTCAAAAAATCGTCGAAGAAGTACATTTGAAGTACATGCATGCTGGGCCAACGTTACTTATAAATATCCTAAAACAAAGGTATTGGATTGTTGGGTGCCGAAACTTAGTACGACAAATTACTCACAAATGCGTTACTTGCGTGCGTCATCGACAAGCTCCAGCACAACAAATTATGGGAGACCTTCCTGAAGCTAGAGTAACCTTCACCAGACCATTTTTGAAGACTGGGGTGGACTATGCCGGTCCCATTTCGCTGAAACTTTTGAAAGGAAGAGGTCAAAAAATGTTCAAGGGTTACATTTGTATTTTTGTATGCCTTAGTGTTAAGGCAGTTCACATGGAACTAGTTAATGAGCTAACTACAGATGCATTTTTGGGAGCATTACGGAGATTCATAGCGAGACGTGGCCTTTGCTCTGACATTTTTAGTGACAATGGTACTAATTTTGTTGGAGCTGATAGAACGTTAAAGGAATTTTATAAATTCATAAATACTAATTCTATTTCAAACTCTCTTTTAAGCGAAAATATAACTTGGCATTTTAATCCACCCGGAGCGGCCCACTTCGGGGGGCTATGGGAGGCTGCAGTCAAATCTACTAAGTATCACATTAGACGAGTTATTGGCAATCAAATTCTTACCTATGAAGAAATGGTAACGCTTCTAACTCAGATAGAAGCTATATTAAATTCCAGACCATTGTGTGGCAATAATTCAACCGATGACATTGATGCTCTCACACCATCACACCTTTTAATAGGGCATTCCAGTACATTAATTCCTGAACCCGATTTGAAGCAAATAAAAATTTCCAAATTATCACGATGGCAAATGGTGCAAAATATGACTCAACATTTTTGGTCGCGATGGCATCGCGAATACTTAACAGCGTTGCAGCAACGTTTCAAATGGCAACTTAAAAAGGAGAATATACAAATTGACAGCATTGTACTAATCAAAGATGACTTACCTCCAAATAAATATTTACTTGGGCGAGTGATTGAAGTTCATGTAGGAAAGGATGCCTTGGTGCGTGTCCTCACGATAATAACTAAAACTGGCATACTAAAGCGACCAATCCACAAGGTATGCGTTCTACCAGTATGTTGAATTTGATGATTCATGGTGGCCGGGATGTTTGGACAACCTAAACTAAAATAAAAAATGTAACATATTTAAAAATTATGAGTAATTATACTTAGCCTTTTCTTATTGTTGAACTAAAATATCCATCCGATCAGCTGATGATGACGTAGTCAGAAATAAATTTATTATAAATTAAAAACAGGAAATTAGAAAATTAAATTGTAAAAACTTTCTCTTTTTCATCGACCATCATCAAGATCGGACACAATAAATTGTTATTATTTCGTTTGTTAAATAAATTAAAAGATTTTAAGTTGAAGTGTTAAGTTTTTTTTTTATTAATCAAATTTTGTACAAGTTTTGCTAAGTACGAATTGTTGGTAATAGTCCGGATCCAGCCGCAGTTTATTCAAATATTTCGCCATATTTTCACACATCAATTTTCAAAAAACAATTTGAAAAAATTTCCGTTAAAAATATAAATTTTTTTTTATTTTAACTTATATTTAGATAGTTAACAACGATTTGAGAATGAATATATTCGCGATTTGATCAAAAAATAATTTTAAATATAATTCTAGGCGCATTGAATTTTGATTTTTGACATATACATATTTAACAATTTTAATATATCAGAGAAATTATGAAGGCACGTGAGATTCGAAGATGCCAAAAGATCCAATTTCACCATAAAACTCGTTTCGTTTAAGGATATCGGTTCAATATTATTTAAAAAACCGATTTTAAAAGCCTCCTGCATATAATGTTTCTTTATTCTCCTGGGCCTCTCTTCATAACATTTTTAAATAGCACACAACCGGATAACTTTTTTTTCACGTTTCACTTTTTTTTTTCAAAATCACGTACCTATTTAAGAAGCAATAGAAAAACGCTTCTTAATTCGTTCTATAGGACCGCCCACATTTTTTTTTAAAATAAAAAGTGTTGTGTTCTAGGGTTTATAATATATGTGTCACAACAACGCATAAATACCTTTAAAGACCTAAGTCCCACAACAACTTGCGCTCTTAGGTGTTTATGAACGTTTTTTTAAGTGTCTTCGGATTGAAACCACCTGAGACTATGGATTCCGGCAAACTATTCCATTTGTATGCAGTTTGGACAAAGAAGTTTTTCTGCGATCTGCCAGTATGACAGCGCGAGATCTCAATCGTTTGACTGGTTGCGCTAGCCGATTGCCGAGTGAAACGGGGGTAAAAATAAGAGACTAAGTTTGAGTTCTCGACCGTTTGACTGGCTGCGCTAGCCGATTGCGGAGTGAAACGGGGGTAAGAATAAGAGAATAAGTTTGAGGCATGATGCTGCTAATTTCATCTGAGCACTTTTGATGACGATATTTGTAAAAAACAACGAGGTCGGCAACAGTACAACGTTGTTGTAGGGAATCAAGTTTTGATGTCAAATCTCGATCACCAACAATTCGTATAGCCTGCTTTTGAACAGAGTCCAAGAGGGCCATGATGGAAACAGAAGCAGAATCCAAACTTGATAACAGTACTCCATACAGGGACGAATATAGGACTTACAAACATGGAGCAATTGGTATGGAGTGAAAATTTTTTGCATCTATTTAGGAGGCCGAGTTTTCTAGACGCGCTATTTGCCATCGCCATTACATGATCGTTCCAGAGTATGTCATTTGAAACTGTGACACCCAATAAACGAATGTTTTTACATTCACCTATTGTTTCATCACACATACTGAACAAAATATCTTTGGGGAACTCGGTCTTTGATCTGGAAACAATCAACAGCTGTGTTTTGGTAGAGTAGAATTTGACCAGGTTTTGGTCACCCTAATCAGCGACTTTTTTTAGGTTTTTATTCACGTTTATGGCAGCGTCTCTCTGGGCGGGATTAATTCTTCGTGCATTTTACCTTTTGAAGGAAGGGGCCCGAACGACTTGTGCAGAGTTCTATGATCGGCAAAACTATTTATTGGGTTGCTGGTGATTTTCAACAATTCGTTGATATTAATCAAAAATAGGGTTGGCGACAATACTGAGCCTTGAGGTACACCAGCGTTAATTGGAGTGAAGCGTAGCAAAACTCCATTTTTCCCATATTCGGATTTTCGATTGTCCGCATACTCCTCCCAAACTATTAAAGATATCAAAATGAAATTTTGCATGTAAGACGACATCTAGCCATAGATGAATTACAAAAAAAAAATTGAAAATTAGACATACCACGGAGGAATAATCACCGAAAAACGGTTCCCATAGACTTTCAATGGGAAAATTGGGGAAAATTTCTTGCTTCGCTCCTTTTTAGCAATTGCATTTTGCATTGGTTACCTAGTTAGTTTAGACTCAGATGAAAATCCGTCTAGGTAGACTGAAATGTATCGGTTGGATAGAAAATTGTGAATCAGCTTCACAACATTGCTATGAAAACCATACGCAACGAGCTTGTTGATTAAGTTGGCATGTCAAACTCGATCGAATGCCTTGAGATGTCTAAGGCTTTTCACCACCTTTATTAAGTATGCTGTTCCAATAATGCACTACATAGTTTAATTTAAGACATACTAATTTTTAAGAAGAAGACAAACCAAAACAAAAACAAAACAAAAGAAACAGTTCAATTATATTGTGACGTTTTTCCAACCTTCTTTCGAATTGGCCTAACTCACAATTCGATAAACTCAATTCCCAAATCTATTTCTGGATTCGATCACTGATTAATAAGCAAACACACCAGGTTTTATTAAGTATTCAACTCCTTAATTGTTCCACAACAACAGGAAACAATACAGCAAACAATATTCCTAACTAGAATTTTCTTTTAACAGCTAGAGAAACTCCAACAGTTGATTGTAGAAATTTCCAGTAATACAACGTTTAAAATAATACACAAATTATTTCTACTTAATAACACTTTAAACTTTATTTACAAAAACTAATTTAAATATAACTTCTATAATTTCAACTTCACTATCGCAGGTTTAAAATAACACTAATTAAAAACTACAAGAGGTAATTTCCTTATATACATTCTGCTTAATGTCTAGAAATTTCGCGGTCACTTTTTAGAAACCTTGTGAAAATATTAGAATATTCGATTATTTTACGTTACGTTAATTTGATTCATAAAATCATTTGTTTTATGTAGACCTTAATTCTAAGAATATGTACAACAACAACAACACTATTCATTTCATTAATTTGTTGTAGTATTTTGTTGATTTGATTTTCCTGGAAGTGACCGTAATCGTCTAGATTTTTCTGTAATCGTCTGGATTTTTCTGTAATCGTAACAATACCCTCCACTTAAGCCTGTTCGTCCCGAACAGGATCTAGTTCTCCTTTATATAAGGCCAGTCTTTCCAAATGTACGACTTTTGCCCTGCCTCGATGGCCTTTCCTAATTCTATAAACCACGTCATTTAACTTGGTTATAATGATGTAAGGTCCTTCCCATGCAGCTTGCACTTTTGATGATAACCCTCGTTTTCGCTGTGGGTTGTGTAGCCTTAGACAAGACCTAACTTATGAAGTTGTTATTTTTATCCCTCCCACCGACTAATTATGTTCCATTTGACTCGAAAATGAAGTGTATGCAGTTTTACTGAAATCGGAAAATAATTACCCACCGCGCAGTGGCTTCGAAGATAAGAAAATTAGCAGAATAATAGGATATTTTATTTTTATCAGATATAATCATCTTAAAAAATAATACATCTCATAATTTTAATTTTTTTATTAAAAACTAATTGATTTACGATTCCAATGGGTTTAAGTATGTATAAATCGATTTAAGGAAAGCGTTTTTATCGAATTTCTTCTTCTTAAATCCAAAAAAAAAATTTGGCGAAAATTCAGAAAAAATAAATTTTTATGTTAGATTTAGACTTTGTTTGAGTAACACAAATTTTTATTTTGGGATACATTGCTAGCAGAATCAACTGGAAACGGTAAAGTAGATCGTTTGCCAACCATAGTAACATTTGGTAATATTGAGAAGTTATTAACGGTTCCAAAATGCAAAGAAGGGAGCGGCTTATCGATTGCGAATGCGATATATGAATGCCTTGAAGAATGGGATCTTACTGATAAAGTCGAAGTCATGTGTTACGAGTTACGACATGACATCTGGTAACACTGGACCAGAAAAAGGTGGAAAAAAAGGTTGCCCACAACTTGATTCGATTCCCATGTCGTCATCACATACAGGAGATTAAACTACGGGCTGTTTATGATCTCAAATTTGCTAAGACCACAGCACCTGTTTCGCTATTCAACAAATTTCAGAAGGCATGGGACGATGAAAGAATTAATCCAACAATGTTCAAAAGTGGAATATCGGACAAAAACCTGGGAAACAAAATTCCAAAACACACGTGTGAAGCTCTAGTAATTTTTTGTCATGAAGAGTTGGAAAAATCACACACACGCAGCGACTATAAAGAATTTTTGGAAGTTATATTGATTTTTCTTGGCGAAACCATTGAGAATTACAAATTGAAACGCCCAGTTCCAACAAGTCACGCTTGCTGGATGGCTAAAGCCATTTATCTCCTGAAGATATTTATGTTTCGTAATCAGTATGATAGTGCAGTTGGAGATTTAAATAAAGTTCGAGATGTTTGCATTTTTATGATTATGTTGTATGTAAAAATTTGGCTCAAATGCATAGATGGAACAGCAGCCGCAAATCAGGATTTGGATTTCATCAAATCGGCCATCGCTTATAAAAAAATTGACCAAAGAGTTTCAGAAGAAATGTTGAGCAAAGTTTGTTATCATCTTCACTATTTAACGGAAGTAAATATTGGCTTGGCTTTTTTCGACCCAGAGATTTCGTTTGATGAAAAACAAAAAATACTTTAAACCATTTTTCCTTTCCTACCTTGAGGTCCCAGCACGAGACATCCCCATCGCACCCCAAACTCGCAAAAAAAATTTTGACGCGTCAAACATATGCAACTTTTTGGTAATAAGAACATTAGTGATTTTGTCACAGAAAAAACTCAGAGTTTTTTTAATCGATTAAGAATTTGTATTGATTTTTTGCTACATGACCCATCGGAATGGTCAACGAATGAGGATTTCGTCAAAGCCACGTTGTTTTGCCAAAGTTTGCATGTTGTTAATGATAACGCCGAACGCGGTGTTAAGTTGATGACGGAATACAACAACATTCTAACTAAAGACGAGGAAGGTACACAATACACCATTCAGGTGGTCGAAAGCTACAGATGCAAATACCCATCTTACAATAAATCTAATTTAATGTTTTGATTTTTTTTGGAAAAGTTTTGCTTTTGAATGAAAAATTATTATAAATTTCACCATAAAAATTAATTTTTCCTCAAGTTTTCAATGTTTGTTGTCAGTTGCAAAATATCTCTCTGAGGATGATATATAATCGAAACATGTAAAAGAAAATTAATAAGAAAAAAATCCCAGCGGCAGGTATATCCGCTAGAAATAGGTAGATTTCGGGGTCAGATGGTTTTGTGTCCAAATAAAATTAGATAAGTCAGATTAGTTTAAATAAAAAATATAAGTAGAAACAGAATAATTCAAAAAAATTATCGAACCAAATTAAATACATTATCCGAACTAACTCCATCAATACAATTTCGGAACAGTTTTATTTAAGTTGGTTTAAACTACTTTTAATAACATATTAAATCCACTAAAGATCAAATGAACTACGTCACAACTACAATTATACCATCACACATAATTTATAATCAAACATTATCAAACAATTTTATTTCAAAATCATCTTTAGTTGTTGTGTTTTTTTGTTCTTATTTAATCTTTTTTCAAACGGTTACTTAGTAAAAAAAAATAAAAACAAAAGAGATTTTGATAATCTTTCTATGGTATTAAATGGGTTGATATTTTTCTGGTAAGGGTTGCATTATAATGCTTATAAAAATGGAACCTTTTGGGATAGAAAGCTGAAATTTTTTGAGGCTATAATTGAAAAGTATTTTTAAAAGCTAAGATGAATTTAAATAACATAAACTGAAACATAATGAAAGCATTGCCTTTTGCGTTTGTTTTCATTTCAACAGCCCTAGGGTCTCAACCTTTAGACTTAAACTATTATTTTTGAAAATTTTGGAAAGATTTATATTTTAATAACGTGAAAAAAAGTTTTCAACTATAAGCTTGGCCATTTCAGCTAGATCAAGGGCAGCAAAGTTTAGTAAATTTTTAAAACAGCTGATTTTTGAGGAACCTGAAACGCCAAAGTTGTCATCTGGATAAAAATGATAAAAAAAGGTTTCAAATATTCAATATTTTTAAATTTTATTAAAATATTATTATTCAAACGGAAGTTATAGCACCCTAGATTATTCGACTTTTTAGGCTCTAGCCGCTTAACCGGTACCCGGATATGGCCAGTTCACGAACTTGTCCAAGACATTATTTGCCGAAACATACACAGAAAATTATTTTTGTGTAGGTTGAAAAATGCGACCGTGAGAGTGCCACTAAATTCCGTTATACCTCATATCGTTATATATATATATATATATATATATATATATATATATATATATATATATATATATATATATATATATATATATATATATATATATATATATATATATATATATATATATATATATATGTATATATATATATATATATATATATATATATATATATATATATATATATATATATATATATATATATATATATACATATATATATATATATGTATATATATATATATATATATATATATATATATATATATATATATATATATATACATATGTATATATAATTTTTTTTTTTTTTGTTTTTCCATCTCCGCTTATCACATATAGTCGTTTGGCATCAAAATTTTTCCGAAATTCCGAGATGAAGCCCATTGCAATAGGTAGATTTTTATATGTAATCTACCTAACAATTGTTTAATAAATTTTAAAAGTTATTTTGAATATATGAAACAGCGTTTTTTTAAATTGTAAAATCAACCAAGGAATTTTGCCTGTAAAACATAAAATAAATTGTTAATTTTTTCTTTTTGAAAAAAGATTATTATGAATTGGTGAATTTTCATATATGTAAGAAGAAAAATTAAGATAAATCGTTTTCCTAAGATCGATTTCTACATACTTAGGCTCGTTAGAATCGTTAATTAATTAGCTTTTAATAAAAAAAATCAAAATTATGAGATATATTATGTTTTAAGATGGTTATATCTGATAAAAATAAAAAATCCTATTATTCTGCTAATTTTCCTATCTTCGACGCCACTGCGCGGTGGGTAATTATTTGCCGATTTCAATAAAACTAGTGTTATGTATAGCCTGGCATATGGTGACGTAGTGTAGTACACTCACAGATTCATGTAGTTTCCATTTCCTTACATATCACAATTTTACATATCACGCGTAGTTCACAACAATTGCTCGTTCATCCATAATCTATAGTCATGTTTTCATATCGTTTCCGTTACACATATTCCTTCTTCGCATAACACAATTAACAATAATATTTTATTTTACAATCCCCTATTATTGGGTCACACTGCGTTTCCACCAGCGTTGCTTCACCATACTACATGAATTTGAATTCTCCAGACCTTTAACCGTAATTGCTCTAAATATTTTCAAACCTCAAATAGCTGTGCATATTTGTCCAATCGTCTTAATATCTAACAATTATTATCCTACAATCAGTTTTGCAATTGTCTTCAAAACGTATTATATTTCTTATATAGGTATTTTTTATCAATTTCTCTTTCCGTTATAAATCTAGATTTTACCGTGGTACAGGTTGTAAGCTATTATTTCGTACTACGTAATCATCATAAAATCGGTTGAACATGTGTTTAATCCATTCTAATATCGCAATATATTAATATTTCTTCCATCTGCGTGGTAAATAACTTATTTCGTGAAATTATCTTACAATTTCATGTATTACAAAATAACAATCAGTATTTTTTTTTTAAAACGGAAAATGTACTAACGTTGTTCTGTGGGTTTCAATCTCGAAAAACTTTGTAGTTCAATTTTCGATATTAAATTCCTATATAAGAGATGAAAATATCTCGTTTTCTCTCTCTTAGTCTATTATTTCAATTGGGGTGAACAGCTGGCTGTTTTTATTTTTGTTGTTGGGTGACTGTCAGATTTTAAAAGTCAATCGTTAGTTTTGATAATTCGAATCTTGTTTTGACAAAAAAACCAAAAATTCGATTGCCGGGTGATAGTGAATTGTGGATGGTGGAATTTTGGCATAGGAAAATTCACGGAAAGCGGAGCTGTGTCGGTGTAATTTGATTAGAAGCTGAGCGATTGACTATGGGCGGAGCACGAACTTGATTCACCCAAGGATGTCAAAAACGGATTATATTACCTCTAGGACGCTACAGGTATTAGGCTTTGTTTTTTTTATATAAACATCCATAATAAATTGTCTCAAGATATACCTAAACAATTAATAATAATTAAAGAGAAAAAGAAAATTAAAAAAAACAAAAAACAAAAAAAAAAACATAAATTAAATAAAAAGGGTTAAGAAACCCTGAAAATAAAATCTTTAAAAAAAAACAACAAAAAACACAAAAAGCGCACTGAAAAGGAAAAAATAAAATAAAATAAAAAAATTAAAAAAAAGATCAAGAAAATCAAAAAAAAACAAAAAAAAAATTAAATAAAAAGGGTTAAGAAACCCTGAACATAAAATCTTTTAAAAAAACAACAAAATAAAAACAAAAAGCGCACTGAAAAGGAAAAAATAAAATAAAAATTAAAAAATTAAAAGAAAAATAAAAAAAAACAAAAAACAAAAATGAGCCTATGGCACACTTTTGCTGCTTGCCGAACTTAAGCAGTCAACCATAAAATCGCGGATCCATCACGCTCATGTTTGAGCTAAATTGTATATTTGTGTATTCTCAAAATATAAATTGCGTTCTTTTGAACAACTAATCGATATATAGATACTATTGTTGGGCGTGTATAGCTTCCATTCACAAAAACATGAGAGATCTTTAAGATCCTATTGTGGAAGGCGAAAGCCCTTATTTTTTAATACTGTTATGTCTTACCAGTTGCAGTCGCTTTCAAAGACTAGAACACAATTAGCACTCGAAGGTCTTTAGAAACCCAGGTCTTCGGCGTGAAAGCTCGTTGCACTTTCCACCACACCACTGAGACGCTCAAACATCAACTAGTATTATCTCTTAATCTTAAATTGTTCAAATCGAAATAAAAATACACTCGTTTAAAATCGTTTTTGTTCAAAATGTGTTGTGACCTTTACTTTATTTAAGACCCCTATGCGACCACTAAGGTCTTGCATCAATATGCGGTCCGAGTTATCTTTTGGCTCAACCATTCCTGAATTTTTATTTTATTTTTTACGTTTAAGTGTGCTATTCCTATTCGAAACTCTCTTGCATTATTTTTTTCGAATATTTTTATTTTATTTTTTCCTTTTCAGTGCGCTTTTGTTTTTTTTTTTTGTTTTTTTTAAAAGATTTTATTTTCAGGGTTTCTTAACCCTTTTTATTTAATTTTTGTTTTTTGTTTTTTTTTATTTTTTTTTTAATTTTTTAATTTTTATTTTATTTTTTCCTTTTCAGTGCGCTTTTTGTTTTTTTTTTTGTTGTTTTTTTAAAAGATTTTATTTTCAGGGTTTCTTAACCCTTTTTATTTAATTTTTTTTTTTGTTTCTTTTGTTTTTTTTTGATTTTTTTTTAATTTTTTTATTTTATTTTATTTTTTCCTTTTCAGTGCGCTTTTTGTGTTTTTTGTCGTTTTTTTTTTTAAAGATTTTATTTTCAGGGTTTCTTAACCCTTTTTATTTAATTTTTGTTTTGTTTTTTGTTTTTTTTTAATTTTTTTTTTCAGTTAACACAAAAAAAAAATGTTAAATTGATGCTCCCTTAGTGTCATATTTGACATTTGAAAGGTTTTTGCACTACACAATATGGCCGCTGGTCCAAAATGGCGGCAATTATAGTCTAAGAACCTTTCTTGGCCTGAGACCTTTCCAACGATATATCATATGTGGTTTCTGCGGTGGAAAATTAATGTCATATTTGACATTTAAAAGATTTTTGCAAAATTCAATATGGCGGCGATTATAGTCTAAGAACCTTGTTTGGCCCGAGACCTTTCCAACGGTATATCATATGTAGGGTCTGCGGTTGAAAATTAATGTCATATTTGACATTTAGAAGAATTTTGCAAAACTCAATATGGCGGCGACTATAATCTAAGAACCTTCCTTGGCCCGAGACCTTTCCAACGATATATCATATGTACGGGGTCTGCGGTGGAAAATTAATGTCATATTTGACATTTAAAAGACTTTTGCAAAATTCAATATGGCGGCCGGTCCAAAATGGTGGCGATTATATTCTAAGAACCTTCCTTGGTCCAAGACCTTTCCAACGATATATCATATGTAAGGTCTGCGGTGTAAAATTAATGTCATATTTGACATTTGAAAGGTTTTTGCAAAATTCAATATGGCGGCCAGTCCAAAATGGCGGCGATTATAGTATAAGAACCTTCCTTGGCCCGAGACCTTTCCAACGATATATCATATGTAGGGTCTGCGGTGGAAAATTAATGTCATATTTGACATTTGAAGGGTTTTTGCAAAATTCAATATGGCGGCTGGTCTAAAATGGCAGCGATTATAGTGTAAGAACCTTCCTCGGTCCAAGACCTTTACAACGATGTATCATATGAGGGGTCTGCGATGGATCATATGGGCTATACGCGAGGCAAAAAAGCGTTACAAACCCATATATATATATAAACATATATCTGGAAGGACTGAATAGAAATAAAAGATTTTAAAAACTAATGAAAAATATACAAAGAAAAGATTTATATCAGTATTCTGTATTCGTCCAAATTAGTGATTATTATGTTAAATTTAGTGTCAGTAACTGTACTTTAATGTCCTACGATATTTTTGTGAAACATATTTATCATTAGAATATAAGTTAACCGTAAAAATAAACACAAAACTAAAATTTTACAGTAAAGATACTCAGTTGTTTTTGTGACCCAAGAATCAAAATTACATTGTACTAAGTATTTGATCTTAAAAATTGATTAAACCAAAAAAACTTGAATATAGTTAGTGTTGTTTATACTGAGTCCTAGACAATCTTATTGTTATCATATGCAAGATGATTTTTTGGATGAACAGAATTTGATTTCTCAATATAATAGTGTTATTTATAAATAGAATTATTAACTGTAGAGTAATGTCGATTGGATCTTTTGATACAATAATAATTTTTTACTTCACCACAATTTTAAATTGTGTGAAGTAATGCAATCTATCGTGAAAAAAAAAAATCTTACATACCCCAAATTTTGTTTTTTCTTTTGTTTTGGACCATCCTCTATCCAAATAGCCAATAAAAATTTTGGTGTACGTCTGTGTGTGGGTGGGTGGGTGGGTGGGTGGGTGAGTTTTCTGCATAGGATCTTGATGAAACTTTGGCAAATGATACAGGTTCACTTGAAAATAGAAGATCTGGATTCATTTTAAATTTGGACAAAATGGCGGGGGGTCTCCCGAACACCTCTAAGTTTAAATCTTGAATAACTTCTGATCTCGAGCTATGATCTTATTGAAACTTAGTATATAAGGTTTTAATACTGTTTCCAATATTTCTGCATACCAACTTCCGGTTTGTCACTTCCGGTTAAAAAGTTTTTTTTTCAGGTGTTTATCCCTACTGTAGCCTACAATTACCGATCGATTTTCATGAAACGTTGCGAAAAGCTTTTAAATAACATGAGAAAGATTTTATCAGCTTTTGGAGCACATTGGATAAAGGGTTGGGGGGTCCACCATACAACAGGTGGTTTTTTCCACAAAGTTTTTATGGTTGTTGGGAGCATAAAACATTCATTCGTGAATGAATTTTGATGACTTTGAAAAAGATGCAAACATGTATGACAAAGAACTGATTAGTTTTTGAGCGATAGTGAACAAAGTGGTGGGGGGTCCCTGGAGCACCTGTTTTTTTGAAAGCTCTATAACTTCTGTACCTGATAAGCGAATTGGATGAAACTTGGTACATGAGTATGTAGTACGGTTTAAAATAGTTCTGCTTCCCAACTTCCGGTTTTTCACTTCCGGTAAAAAAAATTTTTTTGTACTTTTTTGAAGTTTTTTCAGTGTCTTTATGCACACTACAGCCTACAATAATGAAGTGATTATGATGAAACTTATGGAATAGGGTTCCAATTAGTGTGAAAAGACAATTATCATGTTTTGGGACACATTGATCAAAGTGGTGGGGGGTCTACCATACAAATGCTGACTTTTCACACTTTGTTTTTTAAGTTTGTTGGGAGCATACAGACTTCATTCATTATTCAATTTTAATGACACTTTGGCAAATGATGGAGACTTAAGTAACAAAGAACTGATTAGTTTTTGGATAATATTGGAATAAGTGGTGGGGGTCCTCCCGAACACCTGCTTAATGTGTCACACTTTTTTCAATGTTTGTTGGGAGCACACAGCATTCGTTCGTGAACGAATTTTGATGACACTTTGGAAAAAGATGCAAACATGTATGGCAAAGAACTGATTAGTTTTTGAGCGATAGTGAACAAAGTGGTGGGGGGTCCCTGGAGCACCTGTTTTTTTGAAAGCTCTATAACTTCTGTACGTGATAAGCGAACTGGATGAAACTTGGTACATGAGTATGTAGTACGGTTTAAAATAGTTCTGCTTCCCAACTTCCGGTTTTTCACTTCCGGTAAAAAAATTTTTTTTATACTTTTTTGAAGTTTTTTCAGTGTCTTTATGCACACTACAGCCTACAATAATGAAGTGATTATGATGAAACTTATGGAATAGGGTTCCAATTAGTGTGAAAAGATAACTATTATGTTTTGGGACACATTGATCAAAGTGGTGGTGGGTCTACCATACAAATGCTGACTTTTCACACTTTGTTTTTTAAGTTTGTTGGGAGCATACAGACTTCATTCATTATTCAATTTTAATGACACTTTGGCAAATGATGGAGACTTAAGTAACAAAGAACTGATTAGTTTTTGGATAATATTGGAATAAGTGGTGGGGGTCCTCCCGAACACCTGTTTAATGTGTCACACTTTTTTCAATGTTTGTTGGGAGCACACAGCATTCGTTCGTGAACGAATTTTGATGACACTTTGGAAAAAGATGCAAACATGTATGGCAAAGAACTGATTAGTTTTTGAGCGAAAGTGAACAAAGTGGTGGGGGGTCCCTGGAGCACCTGTTTTTTTGAAAGCTCAATAACATCTGTACCTGGTAATCGAATTGGATGAAACTTTGTACATAAGCATTTAGTATGATTTACAAAAATTCTGCATCCCAACTTCCGGTTTTTCACTTCCGGTAAAAAAAAATTTTTTTTACTTGTTGGCAGTTTTTTCAGTATCTTTATGCACACTTCAGCCTACAATAATGAAGTGATTATGATAAAACTTATGGAAAAATTTTAATTAGTGTAAGAAGATAATTATCATCTTTTGGGACACATTGATCAAAGTGGCGGGGGATCTACCATACAACTGCTGACTTTTAACACTTGGTTTTTAAAGTTTGTTGGGAGCATACAGATTTCATTCATTAATCAATTTTAATGGCACTTTGAAAAAAGATAAAGACTTTATTGACAAAGAATTGACTAGTTTTTGGACAATATTGGGATAAGTGGTGGGGTCCTCCCGAACACCTGTTTATTGTTTCAATGTTTGTTGGAAACATACAACATTCGTTCGTTAAGTAATTTTGATTACACTTTGCAAAAAGATGCAAATATGTATGGCAAGGAACTGATTAGTTTTTTTAGCGATAGTGAACAAAGTGGTTGGGGGTCCTCCAAGCACCTGTTATTTTGGAAGCTCAATAACTTCTGTACCTAATAATCGAGTTGGATGAAATTTGGTACATACCCATTTAGTAAAGTTTACAACAGTTCTGCATCCTAACTTCCGCTTTGTCACTTCCGATAAAATTTTTTTTACTTTTTTTCGTACAACAGAATTTATGTTTGTTGGAATACTACTGCCTGCTTTAATATTTTTATTATTAGAACTACGAAGTCCATAATATTGGTTAGCTTTTAATTAAAGTATTTTATGGATATCAGTTCATTATATATCCAGAACACTATGTTTCCAGAGCTGTGGTGAAGTCAGCCTATGCATCAGCGTCGCAATATTTTTTTATGTGTATAAAAATTTTATTGATAATTATAATAAATACTACGCTGTATTTGAGCGGTAGTTTAAATACCAGTAACTCTCTGTGGTGTGAATTATTTATTGGGACTTTGATTCGAGTCATATAAAGGCGTGATCAGAAATTGTTTGGATAACGTAGAATTTGATCCATGGTGGAGTGGAAGTAGTTGCCTCAATTATTACGGCACAAAATTTACAACTTGATTATACAATTTTGTCAGTGATTGCCTGAGTTATTACGGCCCAACATTTGCAACTTGATTATACAATTTTGTCAGTGATTGCCTGAGTTATTACGCCACAACATTTACAACTTGATTATACGATTTTGTCGGTGATTGCCTGAGTTATTGCGGCGCAATATTCATGCAACATTCATGCAATATTTATACCATATTTATATATTGTTATCAGTAATCGCCCGGGTATTGCGGCGCAACATTCATACAATTTTTATACCATATTTATATATTGTTATCAGCAATCGCCTTAGCTATTGCGGTGCAACATTTACCGAATTATTATACAACTATTCATCTTACAATACTTTACCTGCTGGAATTTTCACCGGTTTTATTCTATTTACTTTTTCTAACGTAGAGGTGTGAATGCGCGTGAAAGGGGGTACAAGTGAATGAATGGGGGCTTGTTTGTCGTTGCGGGTGTGTGAGAGCTGGCGGTGCGTGTAAGCGAGACACGTTCTGTCTAAATTGGAGATGATTATAATTGAAATATTTTTGTTCCGAGGTAATATTTAGTTTTCCAAATACATTTTTTTTTATTTTAAATTATGGTACCTAAATTTATTAATTTATATTTAACGTAATTAAAAATCAATCCAAAATAATATGAAACCCAAACCAAAAAAAAAAACAAATTCTTTTCATGTTTAATCTTTATTAACCCTATTACATATTAACCAACTATAAACTACAGGTATTCAATTAAATTTGTTTTGAAAGGTTTAGTTAACTTACAAATAAATTATAAGTTTTTTTTGGAGCTGTGAATAACCATTTTATTTTTTGGTAATTTATGGTGATTGCGTATGGCTTTAAAAATTTTGAAAATGTTATTAATAAAAAAGGAAAACAATATTAAAGACTTTCAATATAGCGTGTGACGTTCTCCCGTGCTCTAAGATTTGGTTCTCGGTTTACCAGCAATGGCAGTATTTAACGAACTGTATCCGAATGATCAGATGGCAACAATACCACTTATTTTTTTACTTGCTCTGGGTCTTTGAGCTCAATTGTCTTGCTTCGCTGACTGAGTGTGTGCGTGGACGTGAGCGTGTATGCAGCGTGAGTGTGTGGGCGTATGGGAATGATTGTGAGGGTTGGACGTGCTGATCGCGGTTCTTTCGCAAAAGGGGTCGCCAGAGTCTCATTTTTTTTTCTCATTCGTATTGTATCCATTTCTGTATATTCACGTAATTTGCGTACATTTCTGTATTTGTGTTGAAGCAGCAGGTATTAATCTATCAAATCCACGATGACTGGAGAAGCTCTTCATTACACTAGATATACTTCATATTCGAGTCAAATGGAACATAATTAGCCGGTGGGACCGAAGAAAAAGATGGTTTGAAAATTGTTCATAAATATCTGGTCTTGCCTAGTAGCCATACTAACTGTCCTTCTTCAAAACCTTTATTATTAGATCGTATATCATATCGGGCTTTCATTCTTTCCCTGGTCAGTTGTATCTTCTGCCGAACAAGCTTGTAAATATCCTCAAGGTTCTCCCTGATTCGGTTGACATATTCTTGCGCAGACAATAATGTGGATGGTACAGCTCCAAATTTGAGGTCACCAGGAAGTCTTAAATCACATTCAAAAATAGTTTGAGCTGGTGTCATGGTTGTGGTGTCATGAACTGCTGATCTGTATGCCATCAAAAATAAAGTAATGTGTTGATCCCAGTTACGTTGGTTCTTACTGACCACTTTTGCTAGAAATTCCTCCAAAGTAGCATTGAATCTCTCAACCATCCCATCTGACTGTGAGTGTGAAGCTGTCGTCCTGGTTTTGTTAATCCCCAGCCTTTGGCAAATTTCCTGGAATACGGCTGACTCGAAGTTCCGTCCCTGATCGGTGTGGATCTCCATAGGAACTCCATATCGGCTAATCCAATTATTTATTACAGCTTCAGCGATTGTGGTTGCTTCCTGGTTGGGAATCGCACACACTTCCAGTCACTTACTAAAGTAGTCCATGATCACACGCACATATTTATTCTGATTATCAGTTGTTGGGAATGGTCCCGCTACATCCATTGCGATCCTTTCAAATGGAGCACCTACATTGAATTGCTTCATTTTCCCATGACTCCTTCGTGCGGGTCCTTTTACCGCCGCACACCTGTCGCATTTTTGACACCACTCCACAATTGATTGCCGAGTCCCTGACCAGTAAAACCGTTGTCGTATTTTTGCAAGAGTTTTATTGATCCCAAGATGGCCTCCATTCGTCCCTTCGTGATACTCCTTACATACTGTTGGTATTTTACCTTTTGGTACCACTAAAAGGGATTGCTTTATCTTGCCATCTGAGCTTTCCCATACTCTCTTTAAACATCCATTCTCTAGCTGGAGACTGTCCCATTGCGCCCAGTACGCCTTCAAAGTTGGAGTTTTATCAGCAATATCTTCCCATACTGGTTTGCAACCCTTTTCCTTGATCTCGATAATCGGTGCAAGATCCGGATCTTCTAATTGATCTCTCATTATGGCTTCAGCAGTTCATTCATCATCAGGTGGCACTTGTAGTAATCGTACATCGATGATGTTCTCCTTATTTTCTTGACGACTGCAATACTTGCATTCAACTTGACAGGGTCGTCTCGATAATGCATCAGCGTTTCTATGTGCAGTACTTTTTTGATGTTCAATGTCCAAATCGGACGCCTGCAACCGTTCGATCCGACGTTCTACTTGTCCTTCTGGATTTTTGAACTGGAGTAGCCATTTTAACGCACCATGATCAGTTCTGAGATGAAATTTCTGACCATATAAGTATTTATGAAAATGTTTCACCCACTCCATAATGGCCAATAACTCCTTCCGGGTAACACAATAATTTCGCTCCGGCTTTGATAGCATTTTGAAGAAATAAGCTATCACCTTTTCCTGACCATCTATTTTCTGCGACAATACTCCTCCTATACCTTCATTACTGGCATCAGTATCCAAAATAAACTGAACATTATAGGATAGGACAGAATTGGAGCCGTACATAATCTCCTTCGGAGCTCCACAAATGCTTGTTCCTGAGGTTGATTCCATTCAAATGTTTTATCTTTTCTGGTTAACTCATGCAGACTTTTGGCAACATTGGCGAATTCTGGCACAAACCGTCTGTAATATGTGCACAATCCAAGGAAGCTTCGTAGTTCATGTAGATTTTTTGGTCTTGGCCAGTTCATAACTGCTGCAATATTGTCAGAATCTGTATGAATTCCCATTGCCGTAACCTTGTGTCCCAAATGTTTTACTTCTTCCTTGAAAAGTGAACATTTTTTGGGACTTAACTTTAAACCGGCTGCTTGCAACCTTTCCAGTACCTTCACCAAGTTCCTTAAGTGGTCATCAAAGTCTTTGCCCATGACGATGATGTCATCCAAATATACAAGGCATGTTTTCCAGTGCAAGCCTTTTAGTACCCGTTCCATTAATCTCTCGAAAGTTTCTGGCGCGTTGCATAACCTCAATGGCATAACATTAAATTGCCATAGTCCATTCCCTACACTGAACGCAGTTTTCTCCCGATTTCCTCCGCAACTTCCACTTGCCAGTAACCACTCTGCAGATCTAGTGTTGAAATCAATCTTGATCCTGATAATGTATCCAGTGTATCATCAATTCTTGGCAATGGGTAGCTATCCTTCTTAGTGACTGTGTTTCATTTTCTGTAGTCAACACAAAATCTTAAGCTTCCATCTTTCTTACCAACTAACAACACAGGTGAGCTCCAGGGACTATCTGAAGGCTCGATAGCACCAGCTTCTTTCATATCTCTTACCATTTTATCTGCTTCTTCTTTTTTAGCCAATGGTAATCCCCTTGGTGCTTGGCGTATCGGCTTTTCTGCTCCAGTGTCAATACGATGTTTTACCAAACCGGTTCTGCCATTTCCTTCGGGTGTACTGCAGAATAGAAACTTGTTTCGCTCCAACAATTGACGTGGTCTTCTGAAAGTCCTTCTGTCCATTTCTGCACAAGTTGTTCCATTTCTGCCATTTGTTGTTTTGTGTTGACCGAGCTATTGATGTTTTTCTGCTTGCAACCTTTCCAGTACCTCCACCGAGTTCCTTAAGTGGTCATCAAAGTTTTTGCCCATGACGATGATGTCATCCAAATATACAAGGCATATTTTCCAGCGCAAGCCTTTTAGTAGCCGTTCCATTGATCTCTCGAAAGTTTTGGGCGCGTTGCATAACCTCAATGGCATGACATTAAATTGCCATAGTCCATTCCCTACACTGAACGCAGTTTTCTCCCGATCTTCCTCCGCAAGTTCCACTTGCCAGTAACCACTCTGCTGATCTAGTGTTGAAATCAATCTTGATCCTGATAATGTATCCAGTGTATCATCAATTCTTGGCAATGGGTAGCTATCCTTCTTAGTGACTGTGTTTCATTTTCTGTAGTCAACACAAAATCTTAAGCTTCCATCTTTCTTGCCAACTAACACCACAAGTGAGCTCCAGGGACTATCTGAAGGCTCGATAGCACCAGCTTCTTTCATATCTCTTACAATTTTATCTGCTTCTTCTCTTTTAGCCAATGTTAATCTCCTTGGTGCTTGGCGTATCGGCTTTTCTGCTCCAGTGTCAATACGATGTTTTACCAAATTGGTTCTGCCATTTCCTTCGGGTGTACTGCAGAATAGAAACTTGTGTCGCTCCAACAATTGACGTGCTCTTCTGAAAGTCCTTCTGTCCATTTCTGCACAAGTTGTTTCATTTCTGCCTTTTGTTGTTTTGTGTTGAAGACAAAAAATTCAACCGCTCAAAAATTCAACCGCGCATAACTCCGATTCAGAGTACACAAAAACTAAAAGCAGAAACAACTTTTTTCCTTTCGTCAATACCAACAAAATATTAGGAAATACCCTAAATTCAATCTTTATAGGAGTTAATATGAAATATCTTCATTTTAAATCCACAATTGTCGAACAACTCTTAAGTTTTGAGTATGTGTAGAAAACTCTGTATGCGGCTGACACACGGGCTTTAATATCTGCCTGCATGTCATTTGACGATGTTATTACAGACCCGAGGTATTTGAAGTTTTCCACGCGTTCTATTTCATAATCGCCAGTATTCAGATTGCCGGGAGGTATATTCCTGGATGTTGTTAAAAGTTTAGTCTTGCCGGTGTTAATGCATAATCCAAGTCGTTTAGCATTTCTTTCAAGCTGAGAGAGACTATCCCTAATATCGCTTGTTCTACGTCCGAGAAGCGCAACATCATCTGCATAGCCAAGAATTTGACTAGATTTGTTAAATATGCAGTTTTGTGTCTCAATTTCGCTTTTTCTTATCGAGTACGCCGTAAAGTGCCAAATTAAATAGTACGGGCGCGAGTGCATCACCTTGTCGAACACCTGATGTTACATCAAAACAGTCAGAATCTGACCCTTCGATTACTATTCTACAGTTTGATCCCGATGTTGTGAGTTTGCACAGAAAAACAAGTTTCACTGGAATACCAAGCCATGTGAGTGCAGACCAGAGGTTGTCGTGGATGATACTATCATATGCTTGCTTGAAATCAACGTAGAGCTGGTGAATGCTGATGTTATACGCCCAACATTTTTCCAGAATCATCCTTAAGGTAAAACATTGATCTGTGGTTGAACGGTTGGGACGAAAACCACACTGATAGTCGCCGATGATAGATTCGGGGAACGGGATGAGCCGAGCGAGTACGACATCAGCTAGTATTTTATATGCAGTATTCAACAGTGCGATTCCACGATAATTCGCACACTTTAGGGGGTCACCTTTTTTATGTAGCGGAACAACGAGAGCTGTTTTCCATGCAGCAGGTAGTTCTTCTTGGTCCCAGATTGCAAGAATCAGATCATATATACGTGAGACCAGAGCTGCTCCTCCATTCTTAAGTAGTTCTACAGGGGTTCCATCGATACCTGGTGTTTTGCCATGTTTTAATTTTTTGATGGCAGCTTCCACTTCTTCTATTGTTGGGTGAGGGATAAAAATCTCCTCACTTGACGGAGCAATTAATAGGATGAACTTCATTCGTCCTATTCAGTAGGTCTTGAAAGTGGGATCGCCATACTGCCAGCACATCACGTTCACTTGTTGTAAGCTCGTTGTTTCCATTTTTGATGGCTGTAGATCTTGGGTGGAAATCTTTTGTCAGATTCCGTGCATTGGCAAAACACTCTTTCGAATTTCCATTAGCCGCATGTTGGTTGATGTTTTCGATGCAGCTCTTCATGTGTTCGTGTTTCTTTTTCCGTGGGAGTTTTGCTGAGGCTTTTCTGGCGCATAGATAATCAGTTTGGGAGCTTCGGGTGCTTCTTGTTAACCATTTTTCTCGCAGTTTTTGTTTGTGCTCTATGCTTTCGCGTCACTCGCCACAAACCATTCGTTACGTGATTTCAGTGGTCGTTTTCCGATTGTAGTTTGTGCTGCGGATATGATCGTTGATTGAAGCGTTTGCCATTCTTCTTGTATGTTTAATGGCATCTCAGACGAAATGTCATGCTCTTCTATGCTTTGGGTTACTATTTCCTGTTATCTATTCAGTGTTTCCAGGTGTTTAAATGCTTCGACATTCCAGCGCACAGTCTTTTTTGCTCGCCTATTAAATGTAGATGATAATTTGCACTTGTTCTTAAAGATGACAAGCATATGATCGGTGACCATATCAGCACCTCTGTATGATCGAACGTCAGTTACACTTGTAGAGTGTCTATTAGAAATCATGACATTATCGATTTGATTTTCAGTTCTTCCATCGTTTGATTTTCGCGTAACTTTGTGGATTCTCTTATGAGAAAAGAAAGTGCTAGAAATTACTAGATCATACATCATAGCCAGATCAGCTGCGCGAAAGCCGTTATTGTTACTAGTATGATGTAAGCTGTTAGGGCCGACATGTGTTTTAAGTTCTGCACTTCTACCAATTTGCGCATTGAAGTCACCTACCACGATTTTTATATCGTGCCGCGGGATGTTATTGATGACTTCTTCGAGTTCTAGGAAGAACAGGTCTTTAATGTCATCTGCTTTGTCTTCAGTAGGTGCATGAACATTGATGATCGTTATATTAAATTTTCGCGAATGGATTCGCATTGTGCATATCCGCGTATTAATTGGGCAAAAGTCGATAACGTGTTGATTCACGCGACGATGTATGAGAAAGCCAACTCCAAATCCTCCTCCGTTTTCATGACCACAATAGTAGAGAGAATATCCTTTGGCTGTTTCGTGGATACCACTCCCTGGCCATCTTAATTCTTGTAACGCCACTATATCTAGTGTATAGCTATCGATTTGGTTTGTAAGTTTTAGTAGATCTCCTGGTCTTCTAAGTCTTAGCACGTTCCAACTTCCCATTTTTAAATCGTAGTCCGGGTACAGTTTCCGAGGTCGTCCAATAATAAATCCGAGATAATCCGAGGCCTGTGTACAGAATTCATGACAAATAATTTTTTACGGAAACGGGGTGTTAGCCCTTCGTCCATCCCAATTTTTCGTGAATGGGTTCGTTCTGCATCTTAAGGTCACCAGAAACAACCTTTCTACACATTTATATAGCGAGCCGCTTGATCCAAGACAGACGCCCGCTACAAACCGCCCCTAACAGACGCTTGCTGCACGTTTATATAGCGAGCTACTTGATCCAAGACAGACGCCCGCACCAAGCCGCCTCTAACATGGAGAGCAGACGCTTGAGTTGCATTGGTTTTGTGGCGCCAATGACTCGCCATGGTGCAGAATCATTGAGTATAAGCAGTATTTACTCTGCCCCTCTCAACTACACCAACCTAATTCTGTTAGCGTTACCCAGGTAGCACGGTGTGGACGTAGAATTTCAGATTTCACTACCCAAAGGAATAGGGCTACAAGGACAAAATACACTTTACTTTTAAAGTTAAAAGCCGTATTTGAGTGATATAATTATTTCTAAACATAAAAAATATATAAAATTTAATAACGTATTAAACATGTAGTAAAATAACATATTTGTCCGAATGTTTATATCGTTTTAAAAGAATGAAAGTAAACTACTTCAAACTGCTAACTTGTCCGAAAATCAAGCCCAAAAGTCAAAACCGTCAAATTCATCGAAAAGATTCCAAAGATATTATTCCAAACCTATGAAGTTGAGTTAAGTTTAAAAAAATTAATTTGATTTTATCGCCATCAATTGTAAAATATCCATTCTAATAAATTGTTATTCAAAAATATAAATCAAAGAAAAGTTTTATTTATATAATCGACTATTAAACAAAAAAACAAATGAAACAAACAAAAAAACTATTTTAAAATTAATATTTTTTATTTTTTCTTTTCTATTTTTCCCAATTTTTTTCTCATTTTTATATGTTTGTTAACTTTTAACTGAGACCAATTCTGATAGCTAAGTTAATTAAGAATTTAACCTGCATGTTAAACGAATCGACACTTGTGAAACCCAATTTCCTCAGTTAAGTGACAGATATGTTAAATTTAACTAAACTGAGAGAAAAAAAATATTGCGACGCTGATGCATAGGCTGACTTCACCACAGCTCTGGAAACATAGTGTTCTGGATATATAATGAGCTAATATCATAAAATACTTTAATTAAAAGCTAACCAATATTATGGACTTCGTAGTTCTAATAATAAAAATATTAAAGCAGGCAGTAGTATCCCAACAAACATAAATTCTGTTGTACGAGAAAAAGTTAAAAAAATTTTATCGGAAGTGAAAAAGCAGAAGTAAGGATGCAGAACTGTTGTAAACCGTACTAAATGTGTATGTACCAAATTTCATCCAATTGGATTATCAGGTACAGAAGCTATTGAGCTTCCAAAATAACAGGTGCTTGAAGGACCCCCTGACACTTTGTTCACTATCGCTAAAAAAACTAATCAGTTCCTCGCCGTACATATTTGCATCTTTTTGCAAAGTGTAATCAGAATTACTTAACGAACGAATGTTGTATGCTTCCAACAAACATTGAAACAATAAACAGATGTTCGGGAGGACCCCACCACTTATCCCAATATTGTCCAAAAACTAATCAATTCTTTGTCATTAAAGTCTTCATCTTTTTTCAAAGTGCCATTAAAATTAATTAATGAATGAAATCTGTATGCTCCCAACAAACTTTAAAAACAAAGTGTGAAAAGTCAGCAGTTGTATGGTAGACCCCCCGCCACTTTGATCAATGTGTCCCAAAAGATGATAATTATCTTTTTACACTAATTGAAATTTTTCCATAAGTTTTATCATAATCACTTCAGTATTGTAGGCTGTAGTGTGCATAAAGATACTGAAAAAACTGCCAACAATTAAAAAAAAATTTTTTTACCGGAAGTAAAAAACCGGAAGTTGGGATGCAGAATTTTTGTAAATCATACTAAATGCTTATGTACAAAGTTTCATCCAATTCGTTTATCAGGTACAGATGTTATTGAGCTTTAAAAAAAACAGGTGTATGGGACACCCCCCACCACTTTGTTCACTATCGCTCAAAAACTAATCAGTTCTTTGCCATACATGTTTGCATTTTTTTCCAAAGTGTCATCAAAATTGGTTCACGAACGAATGCTGTGTGCTCCCAAAAAACATTGAAAAAATGATGACACAGTAAACAGGTGTTCGGGAGACCCCATACCACTTATCCCAATATTGTCCAAAAACTAATCAGTTCCTTGTCATTTAAGTTCCCATCTTTTTCCAAAGTGTCATTAGAATTGATTAATGAATGAATTCTGTATGCTCCCAACAAACTTTAAAAACAAAGTGTGAAAAGTCAGCAGTTGTATGGTAGACCCCCGCTACTCTGATCAATGTGTCCTAAAAGATGATAATTATCTTCTTATACTCATTGGAACCCTATTCCATAAGTTTCATCATAATCACTTCATTATTGTAGGCTGTAGTGTGCATAAAGACACTGAAAAAACTTCAAAAAAGTACAAAAAAAAATTTTTTACCGGAAGTAAAAAACCGGAAATTGGGATGCAGAACTATTTTAAACCGTACTATATACTCAGGTACCAAGTTTCATCCAATTCGCTTATCAGGTACAGAAGCTATAGATCTTTCAAAAAAACAGGTGCTCCAGGGACCCCCCACCACTTTGTTCACTATCGCTCAAAAACTAATCAGTTCTTTGCCATACATGTTTGCATCTTTTTCCAAAGTGTCATCAAAATTCGATAACGAACGAATGCTGTGTGCTCCCAACAAACATTGAAAAAAGTGTGACACATTAAACAGGTGTTCGGGAGGACCCCCACCACTTATTCCAATATTATCCAAAAACTAATCAGTTCTTTGTTACTTAAGTCTCCATCTTTTTCCAAAGTGTCATTAAAATAAATTAATGAACGAAGTCTGTATGCTCCCAACAAACTTAAAAAACAAAGTGTGAAAAGTCAGCATTTGTATGGTAGACCCCCCACCACTTTGATCAATGTGTCCCAAAACATGATAATTATCTTTTCACACTTATTGGAACCCTTTTCCATAAGTTTCATCATAATCACTTCATTATTGTAGGCTGTAGTGTGCATAAAGACACTGAAAAAACTTCAAAAAAGTACAAAAAAATTTTTTTTACCGGAAGTGAAAAACCAGAAATTGGGATGCAGAACTATTTTAAACCGTACTACATACTCATGTACCAAGTTTCATCCAATTCGCTTATCAGGTACAGAAGTTATAGAGCTTTCAAAAAAACAGGTGCTCCAGGGACCCCCCACCACTTTGTTCACTATCGCTCAAAAACTAATCAGTTCTTTGTCATACATGTTTGCGTCTTTTTCCAAAGTGTCATCAAAATTCATTCACGAATGAATGTTTTATGCTCCCAACAAACTTAAAAACTTTGTGGAAAAAACCACCTGTTGTATGGTGGACCCCCCAACCCTTTATCCAATGTGCTCCAAAAGCTGATAAAATCTTTATCATATTATTTAAAAGCTTTTCGCAACGTTTCATGAAAATCGATCGGTAATTGTAGGCTACAGTAGGGATAAACACCTGAAAAAAAAACTTTTTAACCGGAAGTGATAAACCGGAAGTTGGTATGCAGAAATATTGGAAACAGTACTAAAAGTTTCAATATGATCATAACCCGGGATCAGAAGTTATTCAAGATTTAAACTTAGAGGTGTTCGGGAGACCCCCCGCCATTTTGTCCAAATTTGAAATGAATCCAGCAGCCAAATTCTGTAACTGTGAAGCGGTAAAGTGATAAAAATTTCTGCGTTTCTTTTCATTAAAAAACTTATCACTTCACCGCTTCACAATTACAGAATTTGGCTGCAGATCTTCCATTTTCAAGTGAACCTGTATCATTTGCCAAAGTTTCATCAAGATCCTATGCAGAAAACTCACCCACCCACCCACACACAGACGTACACCAAATTTTTTTTGGCTATTTAGATAGAGGATGGTCCAAAACAAAAGATAAAATAAAATTTGTTGTATGTAAGTTTTTTTTTTTCACGATAGATTGCATTACTTCACA
The DNA here is from genome assembly GCA_963693315.1 of Diogma glabrata. Taxonomy (NCBI): domain Eukaryota; kingdom Metazoa; phylum Arthropoda; class Insecta; order Diptera; family Cylindrotomidae; genus Diogma; species Diogma glabrata. Next base: position 288,817,102 of record OY856187.1, on the reverse strand, counting down.
CAATTTAAAATTGTGGTGAAGTAAAAAAATGGAAAATTACATGCAAAATATTTTTATCATTTAAAAGTGATCAGTTAAATTTAAATGCCGGTTAACTAACTGTAACTTTAAATGAGGATGGTGAAACTGGCCCTAAGACTCATTAACTAAATCAAATTCGATATCAAACTTTTAATTTAAATTTTATTTTTATCGATCACTTTCTTAAACATTAATTAATGTTTATAATTTTTAAAATAGAGCCCTGATCTCATCATTAATCAATCTATATATGGGTAATTCTTTTACAAACCGAACACCTTTCTGATCGACACCTCTTCGATTTGGCTGAAACTTTTTTTGTGAATTCTATGTCAAAAAAAAAAATACGTGTCCGAGGAATTTTTTTTTCTTCATATTTTCGATAATACAAGTGATCGAACATTTCAGAAAAGCGAGTTTTTTGGCTTGGATACTTATTTTCAAAAATTCATAGTTCCGAATCTGTAAGAGCTACAAATTTTTTTCCAACTACACTTTTGTAGCTGAAGGACTGAACTTTGTTAAAAAAATATTTTTTATAAAAAATTAAAACAAACTCATATTGTTATAAACAGTTTAAATTTTTAAATCGATTTTTAACAAACGCCCCCAAAACAAATAGAGTTACAGTCAACTCTCCAATAACGCGGCACTTTTAAAACGCGATTTCCATATAACGCGCGGTGAAAATTGGGAACGTTCTCCTATAACGCGACGGAATCTCCTTATAACGCGTTTTTCATTAAATTAAATTTAATTAATTAATGATTAAATTATCGAAATAAATTATATATATTTGACATTTTATATAATTTATTCTTGAATTAATCACAACCTAATAATGCATTTTGAGAATGCAGGCGATCTTGATTTGGCGGCGATGATGTCGATTTTTTGGAAACTGTGGAAACTTGTCTTAATAAAATTTAAGTATAATAAAAAAAATTAATATTTCTCATTTTTTTCACTAGTTTTGACACAGGGTCGCTCGAAATTTCTTAAGAAGTTTAGTGTTATTCAAAGATTAAAGTTATATTGCGCTGGAACGGGTTATTCGATTTTATTAAATTTATTTTTGTTTGAAAGCTACTTAGTGAGGCTTTATAAAAATGCTGACCAAAATTTATATTTTATATGATTTTTTTTAATTTCAGTTCTTCCAACATGGTGATTTCAAAACGCAAGGTTTTGTTATCTTTTTTCTTATATGTTAAAGATTTATTATATACTAAAGAAAACTCAAAAACACACTAAAATTACAGAGAAGCGCTATCTTTTTGTTTGGGAAAAAGGCATTTGAATATATAAATAGTGTTTCTTTGTACTTTGTGCCATTCACTAAAAGCAAGATAACCAATTCTATTGAACTGTTTCTTGTTTATAAGGTATTAAATATGGTTTAACCCGTTCGAGCACAATTTAACTTTAATCTTTGACTGTCGCTAAACTTAAAAAATTTCGAGCCACCCTGTGTCTAAACTATGTGTGCTCCCAACAAACATTGAAAAAAGTGTGACACATTAAACAGGTGTTCGGGAGGACCCCCACCACTTATCCCAATATTATCCAAAAACTAATCAGTTCTTTGTTACTTAAGTCTCCATCTTTTTCCAAAGTGTCATTAAAATAAATTAATGAACGAAGTCTGTATGCTCCCAACAAACTTAAAAAACAAAGTGTGAAAAGTCAGCATTTGTATGGTAGACCCCCCACCACTTTGATCAATGTGTCCCAAAACATGATAATTATCTTTTCACACTTATTGAAACCCTATTCCATAAGTTTCATCATAATCACTTCATTATTGTAGGCTGTAGTGTGCATAAAGACACTGAAAAAACTTCAAAAAAGTACAAAAAAATTTTTTTTACCGGAAGTGAAAAACCAGAAGTTGGGATGCAGAACTATTTTAAACCGTACTACATACTCATGTACCAAGTTTCATCCAATTCGCTTATCAGATACAGAAGTTATAGAGCTTTCAAAAAAACAGGTGCTCCAGGGACCCCCCACCACTTTGTTCACTATCGCTCAAAAACTAATCAGTTCTTTGCCATACATGTTTGCATCTTTTTCCAAAGTGTCATCAAAATTCGATCACGAACGAATGCTGTGTGCTCCCAACAAACATTGAAAAAAGTGTGACACATTAAACAGGTGTTCGGGAGGACCCCCACCACTTATTCCAATATTATCCAAAAACTAATCAGTTCTTTGTTACTTAAGTCTCCATCTTTTTCCAAAGTGTCATTAAAATAAATTAATGAACGAAGTCTGTATGCTCCCAACAAACTTAAAAAACAAAGTGTGAAAAGTCAGCATTTGTATGGTAGACCCCCCACCACTTTGATCAATGTGTCCCAAAACATGATAATTATCTTTTCACACTTATTGAAACCCTATTCCATAAGTTTCATCATAATCACTTCATTATTGTAGGCTGTAGTGTGCATAAAGACACTGAAAAAACTTCAAAAAAGTACAAAAAAATTTTTTTTACCGGAAGTGAAAAACCAGAAGTTGGGATGCAGAACTATTTTAAACCGTACTACATACTCATGTACCAAGTTTCATCCAATTCGCTTATCAGGTACAGATGTTATAGAGCTTTCAAAAAAACAGGTGCTCCAGGGACCCCCCACCACTTTGTTCACTATCGCTCAAAAACTAATCAGTTCTTTGTCATACATGTTTGCGTCTTTTTCCAAAGTGTCATCAAAATTCATTCACGAATGAATGTTTTATGCTCCCAACAAACTTAAAAACTTTGTGGAAAAAACCACCTGTTGTATGGTGGACCCCCCAACCCTTTATCCAATGTGCTCCAAAAGCTGATAAAATCTTTATCATATTATTTAAAAGCTTTTCGCAACGTTTCATGAAAATCGATCGGTAATTGTAGGCTACAGTAGGGATAAACACCTGGAAAAAAAACTTTTTAACCGGAAGTGATAAACCGGAAGTTGGTATGCAGAAATATTGGAAACAGTACTAAAAGTTTCAATATGATCATAGCCCGGGATCAGAAGTTATTCAAGATTTAAACTTAGAGGTGTTCGGGAGACCCCCCGCCATTTTGTCCAAATTTGAAATGAATCCAGATCTTCCATTTTCAAGTGAACCTGTATCATTTGCCAAAGTTTCATCAAGATCCTATGCAGAAAACTCACCCACCCACCCACACACAGACGTACACCAAATTTTTTTTGGCTATTTAGATAGAGGATGGTCCAAAACAAAAGATAAAATAAAATTTGTTGTATGTAAGTTTTTTTTTTTCACGATAGATTGCATTACTTCACACAATTTAAAATTGTGGTGAAGTAAAAAAATGGAAAATTACATGCAAAATATTTTTATCATTTAAAAGTGATCAGTTAAATTTAAATGCCGGTTAACTAACTGTAACTTTAAATGAGGATGGTGAAACTGGCCCTAAGACTCATTAACTAAATCAAATTCGATATCAAACTTTTAATTTAAATTTTATTTTTATCGATCACTTTCTTAAACATTAATTAATGTTTATAATTTTTAAAATAGAGCCCTGATCTCATCATTAATCAATCTATATATGGGTAATTCTTTTACAAACCGAACACCTTTCTGATCGACACCTCTTCGATTTGGCTGAAACTTTTTTTGTGAATTCTATGTCGAAAAAAAAAAATACGTGTCCGAGGAATTTTTTTTTTTCATATTTTCGATAATACAAGTGATCGAACATTTCAGAAAAGCGAGTTTTTTGGCTTGGATACTTATTTTCAAAAATTCATAGTTCCGAATCTGTAAGAGCTACAAATTTTTTTCCAACTACACTTTTGAGGCTGAAGGACTGAACTTTGTTAAAAAAATATTTTTTATAAAAAATTAAAACAAACTCATATTGTTATAAACAGTTTAAATTTTTAAATCGATTTTTAACAAACGCCCCCAAAACAAATAGAATTACAGTCAACTCTCCAATAACGCGGCACTTTTAAAACGCGATTTCCATATAACGCGCGGTGAAAATTGGGAACGTTCTCCTATAACGCGACGGAATCTCCTTATAACGCGTTTTTCATTAAATTAAATTTAATTAATTAATGATTAAATTATCGAAATAAATTATATATATTTGACATTTTATATAATTTATTCTTGAATTAATCACAACCTAATAATGCATTTTGAGAATGCAGGCGATCTTGATTTGGCGGCGATGATGTCGATTTTTTGGAAACTGTGGAAACTTGTCTTAATAAAATTTAAGTATAATAAAAAAAATTAATATTTCTCATTTTTTTCACTAGTTTTGACACAGGGTCGCTCGAAATTTCTTAAGAAGCTTAGTGTTATTCAAAGATTAAAGTTATATTGCGCTGGAACGGGTTATTCGATTTTATTAAATTTATTTTTGTTTGAAAGCTACTTAGTGAGGCTTTATAAAAATGCTGACCAAAATTTATATTTTATATGATTTTTTTTAATTTCAGTTCTTCCAACATGGTGATTTCAAAACGCAAGGTTTTGTTATCTTTTTTCTTATATGTTAAAGATTTATTATATACTAAAGAAAACTCAAAAACACACTAAAATTACAGAGAAGCGCTATCTTTTTGTTTGGGAAAAAGGCATTTGAATATATAAATAGTGTTTCTTTGTACTTTGTGCCATTCACTAAAAGCAAGATAACCAATTCTATTGAACTGTTTCTTGTTTATAAGGTATTAAATATGGTTTAACCCGTTCGAGCACAATTTAACTTTAATCTTTGACTGTCGCTAAACTTAAAAAATTTCGAGCCACCCTGTGTCTAAACTATTAAAAAAATAAAAACGTAAGAAAATACTTATTAATATTTTTAATTATACTAACGATTACTGAAGATTCAAAAAAATCGAAAATTGTTCGGTTCAAATTTCTTATTTTATCGGCGTCTTTATTCGATTTTCCTTCTATATAGGTTTATTTGTGTAAAATTTAATTATTTCTAAGATTCCATACAACGCGGTACGAAATCATTGAATATATATATTAGTTCTCAGTTTCTCATAACGCGTATTCCATATAGCGAGAAAACGGCTTCCATATAACGCGATGTAAGTTTATATGATTTTCTTCTATATTTCTTTGTTTCTCATAACGCGGTTTCCATATAACGCGGGACGAATTAATCGCATTATAAGAGAGTTGACTGTAGTATTTTCATTATATTTTCCGTCAAATTTTACGACAAAAACTTGTTTCTAAAATATGGTACCTTTTCAATTATGATTCTTAAAATATTAATTTATGCAGCGCGTAACGACCTAAAAACGGTTTTTTGCTAATAAAAAAATATTGCGACGCTGATGCATAGGCTGACTTCACCACAGCTCTGGAAACATAGTGTTCTGGATATATAATGAGCTAATATCCATAAAATACTTTAATTAAAAGCTAACCAATATTATGGACTTCGTAGTTCTAATAATAAAAATATTAAAGCAGGCAGTAGTATTCCAACAAACATAAATTCTGTTGTACGAAAAAAAGTAAAAAAAATTTTATCGGAAGTGACAGAGCGGAAGTTAGGATGCAGAACTGTTGTAAACTTTACTAAATGGGTACATGTACCAAATTTCATCCAACTCGATTATTAGGTACAGAAGTTATTGAGCTTCCAAAATAACAGGTGCTTGGAGGACCCCCCACCACTTTGTTCACTATCGCTAAAAAAACTAATCAGTTCCTTGCCATACATATTTGCATCTTTTTGCAAAGTGTAATCAAAATAACTTAACGAACGAATGTTGTATGTTTCCAACAAACATTGAAACAATAAACAGGTGTTCGGGAGGACCCCACCACTTATCCCAATATTGTCCAAAAACTAGTCAATTCTTTGTCAATAAAGTCTTTATCTTTTTTCAAAGTGCCATTAAAATTGATTAATGAATGAAATCTGTATGCTCCCAACAAACTTTAAAAACCAAGTGTAAAAAGTCAGCAGTTGTATGGTAGATCCCCCGCCACTTTGATCAATGTGTCCCAAAAGATGATAATTATCTTCTTACACTAATTGAAATTTTTCCATAAGTTTTATCATAATCACTTCAGTATTGTAGGCTGTAGTGTGCATAAAGATACTGAAAAAACTGCCAACAAGTAAAAAAAATTTTTTTTTACCGGAAGAAAAAACCAGAAGTTGGGATGCAGAATTTTCGTAAATCATACTAAATGCTTATGTACAAAGTTTCATCCAATTCGATTATCAGGTACAGATGTTATTGAGCTTTCAAAAAAACAGGTGCTCCAAGGACCCCCCACCACTTTGTTCACTTTCACTCAAAAACTAATCAGTTCTTTGCCATACATGTTTGCATCTTTTTCCAAAGTGTCATCAAAATTCGTTCACGAACGAATGCTGTGTGCTCCCAACAAACATTGAAAAAAGTGTGACACATTAAACAGGTGTTCGGGAGGACCCCCACCACTTATTCCAATATTATCCAAAAACTAATCAGTTCTTTGTTACTTAAGTCTCCATCATTTGCCAAAGTGTCATTAAAATTGAATAATGAATGAAGTCTGTATGCTCCCAACAAACTTAAAAAACAAAGTGTGAAAAGTCAGCATTTGTATGGTAGACCCCCCACCACTTTGATCAATGTGTCCTAAAACATAATAATTATCTTTTCACACTTATTGAAACCTTATTCCATAAGTTTCATCATAATCACTTCATTATTGTAGGCTGTAGTGTGCATAAAGACACTGAAAAAACTTCAAAAAAGTACAAAAAAATTTTTTTTACCGGAAGTGAAAAACCGGAAGTTGGGATGCAGAACTATTTTAAACCGTACTACATACTCATGTACCAAGTTTCATCCAATTCGCTTATCAGGTACAGAAGTTATAGAGCTTTCAAAAAAACAGGTGCTTCAGGGACCCCCCACCACTTTGTTCACTATCGCTCAAAAACTAATCAGTTCTTTGTCATACATGTTTGCATCTTTTTCCAAAGTGTCATCAAAATTCATTCACGAATGAATGTTTTATGCTCCCAACAAACATAAAAACTTTGTGGAAAAAACCACCTGTTGTATGGTGGACCCTCAACCCTTTATCCAATGTGCTCCAAAAGCTGATAAAATCTTTCTAATGTTATTTAAAAGCTTTTCGCAACGTTTCATGAAAATCGATCGGTAATTGTAGGCTACAGTAGGGATAAACACCTGAAAAAAAAACTTTTTAACCGGAAGTGACAAACCGGAAGTTGGTATGCAGAAATATTGGAAACACTATTAAAACCTTATATACTAAGTTTCAATAAGATCATAGCTCGAGATCAGAAGTTATTCAAGATTTAAACTTAGAGGTGTTCGGGAGACCCCCCGCCATTTTGTCCAAATTTAAAATGAATCCAGATTTTCTATTTTCAAGTGAACCTGTATCATTTGCCAAAGTTTCATCAAGATCCTATGCAGAAAACTCACCCACCCATAAAAATAGTCACGCAATAAAAAATAAAGTAATACTTCTTAATATTTATTATGTACTTTATTGAATTAACTACATTTGTATAGCAAATTTGACAAAAATTGTAGATCTTTTAATTATCTACAACTTTGACATTTAACTTTTTTTGATACAAGTTACAGATTTTGTTTTATTAGCAAAAAACCATTTTTTGGTCGTTACGCGCTACATAAATTAATATTTTAAGAATAATAATTGAAAAGGTACCATATTTTAAAAACATGTTTTTGTCGTAAAATTTGATGGAGCATACAATGGGCATACTAAGAACTTGATTCGTTTTGGGGGCGTTTGTTAAAAATCGATTTAAACATTTAAATTGTTTATAACAATTTGAATTTTGAATTTTTTTGAGATCAATTAAACTCAAGTAAGTAAAGAAGTAATTGGAATATTTTCAATTCAAAGGTATGGTTTGAAGTTTCTCAGAAAAAAACTCCACTTCACATTTTTCGTGTTTCGGTTGAGATTCGAACCTACCTCGTCAGTGCCCGGCTCGAATCCTTGGGCAGACACGCTATCGATTTCGCCGTTGAGGCGATGACCATTTGAAAGTTGAAACTTCTTCATCACTTATTTATTTTTACTTAAGTTGAATTTTTCCACTATCATTAGACTCCATATTATGGAAATATTTTTACATTATATGGGATTTGTTGCATTAAATTTCTAGACAATACTTTGTGTGAATTCATAGAATGGCGAACATTTCTATTCTAATTAACATCCTAAGTCACGATTGTATAGTCATTATTGATTGTTTTCAATCAATGTGAAATCAATGGCTGACACTTGGCTGTTAGTATTTGGCTGTTAATATTTTTTATAAAAAATATTTTTTTATCAAAGTTCAGTCCTTCAGCTACAAAAGTGTAGTTGGTAAAAACTTTGTAGCTCTTACAGATTAGGAACTATGAATTTTTGAAAATAAGTATCCACGCCAAAAAACTCGCTTTTCTGAAATGTTCGATCACTTGTATTATCGAAAATATGCCGAAAAAAAATTCCTCGGACACATATCTCTTTTTTTCGACATAGAATCCGCAAAAAAAGTTTCAGCCAAATCGAAGAGGTGTCGATTAATTTTCATCAAAATCCGTTCGTTTTGTAAAAGCCCATATACCATTTTTCTATTAAGGGGAAAAATTCAATAACTATATTTTCGGAAAACGAAAATAAACAATCAAAACAAGTAATTGCATTAAAGTTGCATTCAAATTTTTATTGCATTCAGACATAATGTAATGCAGTTACAAGATCGGTAGTTGATCTTTTGTTTCGAAAACCGTATTGGCTGTCGGCTATTAAATGATTTACTTCCAGAAATTTTGAAATGTGTGTATTAATATAATGCTCGTAGACTTTGGATAGAACCGATAGTAAAGCTATTGTTCTATAATTTGAGATATCGGATTTTGGTCCCTTTTTGGGGACGGCCTGTTCACTTGCCGACTTCCAGCACGAGGAAAATATACCAGATTTGTAGGATTGGTAGAATATCGTAGTCAAAATCGGTTCAAGTTCTTTAGAAAAGGTTTTTAAAATAATGGGTGGAATGTTGTCCATTCCTGAGGCTTTGTTGATGTTTAACTCCTTTAAAAGTTCAGTTCAACGAACAAGTTAGCTTTTCTTGCGGGATCATTGTCGATTGAATCACTTAAATAATAAGGGGAATAGAAGATTTTGTACCAGAATTTAAAGAATTAATGGCACTGTAGAAACTCTTGTCAGAAATAGACATAGACGTAAGTTTTGAAGCTTTCGCTCTGTCAATTTCAGACTTTTCGTTTGAGATAATCTGGTTAGATATGTTGTTGGCCTTTAGATATTGGGATCGATTAGCGGGAGTTTTGTTATGAATCCACATATTAAATGATCTACGTTTCACGTAGATTATCACATATTAAATGATCTACGTTAAGTATTTTAGGAATACAAATATTTTTGTTTGGGTCTTACAATGGAAAAAGGGACGAATTTATTGATAGCAAATTGGATGGTTTCTGTAAAGTTTTGAGCAGAAACATTTACATTGTTAGTGTAAAAACAATGACGGTCGAAAGGGAAATGATGGAAAAAAGAACACAGCCAAAAAAAAGTCGTATAGGTAATATTGATAAAAATTGATTATAATATTTTTATAACTAGTAAATTATCATTGCGAAAAAAATATTATCAAAACAAGTAACATTTCTTCAAAAATTCAAAAAAATATTTCGTTTTTGTCATTCTGATAAAAATTTATCATATTGATATTTAATTATTATAGTGTTATTCCAAAACGTTTATTTTGTTAAGTTAAATTATAATTCAAAGTAATTCATGGTAAATGTTTCTGCTCAAAACTTTACTGAAACCATTCAATTCGGTATTAACAAATTCGTTCCCTTTTCAATAATGAAACCCCAACAAAAATATTTGTTTTCGAAAGCAGCCAAATTGGCTCTTAGAAACAAACGCAGATTATTTAATATTTGGATTCATAAAAAGAACTCTGTTAATCGATCCCAATATTTAAAGGCTAATAAAATATCAAACCAGATAATTGAAAACGAAAAAGCAGAGATTGACAGAGCGAAAGCGGCAAAACTTTCGAGTATGTCAATTTCTGACAAAAGTTTTTACAGTGCCATTAATTCTTTAAATTGTGGTACTAAATCTTCTATCCCTCCTATCATTGATGGTGACTCGATCATTAGTGACCCTGCAAGGAAAGCGACATTGTTCGCGGAACGCTTTGCTTCAAATTCAACAGTTTTAGAGACTCCTAAGGAGGTACCCCAAATCCAGTCTTCAGGAGTTAATATGAAACAATTACATTTCAAACGCAAAATTGTCGAAAAACTTTTAAGGGGGTTAAACAACAACAAAGCTTCTGGTCTGGACAACATTCCTCCTGTTATTCTAAAAACATTTTCAAAAGAACTTGCACCAACCCTCACCAAAATATTTTATAAATCCTATAAATCTGGTATTTATCCATCCTGCTGGAAGTTGGCCAATGTCCAGCCTGTCCCAAAAAAAGGAACGAAATGTGATATTTCAAATTATAGACCAATAGCCTTACTCCCAGTCATGTCTAAAATATACGAGCACTATATTAATTCACACATATCCAAATTTTTGGAAGACAACCATTTGATATCTGACAGCCAATACGGTTTTAGAAACAAAAGATCAACAACCGATCTATTGAACTATGTGGCACATATTTGGAATAGCATACTTGAGAAAGGTGGTGAAACGTACGTGATCGCATTAGACATCTCAAAAGCATTTGATCGAATTTGGCATGCCAACTTGATCAACAAGCTCGTTGCGTACGGTTTGCAACCCAATGTTGTGAAGTTGATTCAAAATTTTCTGTCTAACCGATACATCTCGGCATCTATAGATGGCTTTTCTTCTGAGCCCAAATTAACTAACGCTGGTGTACCCCAAGGCTCAGTTTTATCTCCCACTTTATTTTTTATTTATATCAACGAACTGTTGCAAATCACCAGTAACTCAATAAATAGTTTTGCAGATGATAGTACACTGCACAAGTCATTCGTCCCCCTATCTTCAAAGGGTAAAATGCATGAACGAATAAATCCCGTCCGGAGAGACGCTGCCATAAATGTAAACGAGGACCTAAAAAAAGTCGCCGATTGGGGTGACAAAAATTTGGTCAATTTTAATTCCACCAAAACACAGCTATTGATTGTTTCCAGATCAAAGACCGAGTTTCCCAACGATATATCAATTAATATGTGTGACGACCAAATAGACGCACGGTTGAAAATATTGGTATGAAATTGGTAAAAAATGGTATTTATATAAATCCATAAAGAAATGGTATTAGTTAAATAAAGTTCGATGGTATAAAAGTTCATAAATAGCTCCATATAAATTGCATATATTTATGAATAAAGATCATTTATATGCATTGGTATAAATTATATATCATAAGTTTATGAGTTTCCTAAAATAAAAATTGGTATATATTATATACCATGAATTTATTGGTTTGGTATAATAAAAATTGGTATAAATTACATATTATCAGTTTATTAGTTCGGTACATAATCTATATATATTAAATTTATACCTACACTTTATACGTGTCTTTTAATAAATATAATCTATAAAGTTTATACCTACCATTACAAAAGTTCTAAACCAAACGGTATAAATATATACCAATTTTTTTTTATGTTAATTAAAATACATTTTTTTTGTTTTACATTTTTATTTTCAAAAAATTCATTATATGTATACATATAACAATGCGTTTTTCTTAATATTTTACTTAACATTCTTTTTGTTAAAATGTATGTTTTTTGGTTTCTCGTGATGTCGCTTTACATTATGTTTCATGATTTACTATGTAGGCTACCTGAAACACGTAAGAAAAAACAACCCGTCTAAGCATGGATCAGTACATGTTAACTTTAAAATTAAACCGAATCACACATTATTTGACATTACGATATTGTGGACTATTTTATTCAATTCAATTACATCAAAAACTCTAACCTGCATATAGAAAATCGAAGTAATCCAAATCCGCAGTGCTGGTTGAACCCCCGAATTTATTTACTTGCACTACGCGTGCATTTATGCCATGCAAAAATGTAATAAAAATTCCGCTTTTATTTTCAATATGACTGCACACACCTTTGTTCAGAAATGCAATTTTATTCAATTTCCATACCAAACGCGTTTAACGCAATAAAAATAACCGTACTTTTTGTCATCGTATACTAATTTGGTATAAAAATGGTTATTTTCAATTTATAAATCTCCATACTTTATAAGATTAGAAAATTAATTCAATATACCAAGCATATATAAACGCTGCGCGGCAAATTGTAACTAACTGTATTTTTATCCCCTTTTATATGATTTGGTATAGAATTGGGAACTTGAATATATTACACTAGTTGGATATAGAAATGATATAGTTTCAATTTTTAAATCTCCATACTTTATAAGATTAGAAAATAAATTGTATACCAAACATTGATAAACGCGGCGCGGCACATTGAAATAACAGTGCTTTTACCTGAGTTTATATTATTTGGTGTAAAATTGGAAATTTCAACTTATAAATTATCTGAATACTTTGCACTTTATAAAATTCAATACCATTTTTCGCATAAATATACTTTATAAAGAGAACGTTATTAAGAAAGTATCAATTTTAGACTAAAATTTTCAACAGTGCGAATGTGAAAGCATTCGTTTATTGGGAGTCACAATATCCAATGACTTACTCTGGAACGATCATATAATGGCCATGGCAAAGAGCGCGTCAAGAAAACTCGGCCTCCTCAATAGATGTAAAAAATATTTTACCTCGCATCAATTACTCCACAATTATAAGTCCTATATTCGGCTCTGTATGGAGTATTGTTGTCAAGTTTGGGGCGCTGCATCTGTTACTATCCTGGCTCTTTTGGACTCTGTTCAAAAGCGAGCTATTCGAATTGTTGGTGATCGAGATTTAACATTAGGTCTTGATTCCCTGCAACATCGTCGCACTGTTGCTGATCTCGTTGTTTTTTATAAATATCGTCACCAGCAGTGCTCGGATGAAATCAGGTCCATAATGCCTTAGACATATGTTTTTCCCCGTTTTACTCGTCAATCGGTTTGTGCGGGCGGTCGAACTGTCGAGATTACTCACTGTCATAGTAATCGAATGCAAAGAGATTTCTTTGTGCGTACTAGGGTTTCTCATTTCCCGTAGAAATTCAAATCCCGGGAAGCCGGGACAAAAAATACTAAATTCCCGGGATCCCGGGAAATCCCGGGAAACGCTAAAAAGCTAGATTTATCTAATTGGGTGGTAGAAAAATGTGTAAAATTAAAACAGCACAAAAAATTCGCAATTGATTTTTAAATTTCCATTATTTTTAATTAGAAAAACTTCAAAAATTAAATAAAAAAGAATACATAAAAACAAAACAAAAATAAATTCATAATACTAATTTTTAAACAATTTTTTAAAAAACTAGGTTGCCAATGGCACTATCACTCAATTTTGTCCGAATTTTCGTGACGAAACGTCCATTGAACCATCCGTCCAAGAGAACCATTAAACATAAATTAAGAGAAATGAAGCGCAAGTTTTAGGTAGATTTCTAAGAAAAATCTACCTATTTTAAGTTTGATTGGTTTTAATTTGTTGTGTTTATATGTGTTAAAAAAACCATCCAAAAAAACCATTATACCATATGTATCAAAAAACGAACGAACGAAAATGAACGAAATTAATTACTACAGAGGGAAAAGAATTAAAAACTACTCGATTTTCGAGTGAGAAAACTTTTAATATCTTTGGAAAAAGTACAAAAAAATGTTAATAAAAATTAGCGGGATACCCGGGATCCCGGGTTGAAATCCCGGGAAAACGGGATGCAAATTTACCCAAGGGATCCCGGGAAAACGGGATCCCGGGATCCCGTTTGAGAAACCCTTGTGCGTACATCGTACACATGGAATGCTTTGCCCGAATCAATAGTCTCGAGTGCCTTCAATCCACAAAGATTTAAAAAAAGCGTCCACCTATACCTCAAGACGCATGTTGTTGTGGGACCTACGTCTTAAAAGGTATCTATGTGTTGTTGTGACACATTTTGTAATTCCTACTACACAACACTTCTTATTAAAAAAAAAAAAAAAATTATCAATCTGAAATCGATTTATAAAGATGAAATTATCGCTTGAAAACATCATAATGATTTTTTTATTCGCCTGCATATTAAAGTGTTACTTTATTACTGTGATTTGCGGCTTTAAAGTATCACTTTTCAACTCTTTATTTTGTTGTCATAGCTACGTCCAAAAAAGTAAAAACCATTTGTATTTGTTTAAATTCTATGAAAAATAAAAATTTTTATCAAAGCAACCATTAAATTCAAAATTTCATTATCCAATTAAAATAGTTGTTACACTCAGAAGTTTATGTTATTTTCTATTATGCACAGCTGTGTATAATCGGTTTTTGAATGCTGTTTATACAAAAGTAACTATATTCTAAAATCATTTGACATGAATATACATCAGTTATGGTTTAAACACAATGCTCAATTTTGCATAGATATTGGATACTAAATATAATGCAAAATGTATATATTGAGTAGAACAAAATTAATGTACTACTCATAACACCATTTGGGATTTATAAATATTCAAAATACATGGTCTAAGTAATATACATTTTTTGTATAAATCATTGATACTAATTATAATGTAATATGTGCATATATTTTAATGTATTTTATCTAACCTTATATTTTCAAACTTAAATGTTATAAAATAAATTTTGATACAAATCATTATATCAATATATGTATACATTCAGAGTGGTTTTACCTCACAAAGAACAAAACACCATAGTTATATTTTTTAGTAATTCGTTTATTATATTCAATTCAAAATTTTAAGTCGAATTAACAATTTTTAGTTCTTATGAACGTTCCTTCTTTGAGATCGTGCTTTGTAGTTGGTAGCATGTTAAAATCTTCATAACCGCTACATATAATAGATGGATTTTCTGGGAGCTGTAGCATATAAGCTTGGTAGTGGGTTGAAAAGTTTATCGTCTGATAACAATTGAGGATGAACAAAACTAAACTTTTGAAAGCAAAACACTTTTTAATTTCACAAAATACCCCATCCTTTGTTTGGATCATCATTCCGGGTGAGTATGATATATTGTTTATTTTGATCCACTTATGTTGTGTGTATTCCTTGTGGGCAAAAACATTGAGATGCTCTAATTCAGGGAAGGGTAAATAACATGGTGGTCCTGTGTTGATTGAGACATGCAATCCCTTTTGAGATAAAATACGATATGCAAATGTTAGTTGCTGCTTTGTCATTAGCGATAGGGGAAGATTTACTCTTGATGTTGTATTTTTTGAGTATTGTTTTAATTCCCTATGCTTACCTTCTAATCTCATACACCACACTTGCGACAGTGGTCCAATTTTAGAAATAATCATTGGATAATGGATCATAAAGTGATGTTTAGGTTTCAATTTTTGTTTGAAAAATGAAACGAAAAATGTGTGATGATTTTTAATCAGAACTTTTAAATCATTAATTTGATTGGTGGTTATTGACTTTGATGTTACAATGTCCAGAATTTGCACAAAGGTGCTAACGAACTTCCACACAGGATCAGTTTTTGGGACCAACTCTCCAATAAATAATGTTAAAAAGTGGAAAATTCCTCGCATTTCTGATGCAGACGTGTTGAATTTGTCTTTCTGTATATGGTCAATTTGAATCGGCTGTGAAATATTCGAAATATCGGAGTGTCCGTAGTTAAATAAACTTTTTCTATTGTTGAATTCATCCAAGGAAAACAACTGCTTCTCAAAAATAAAATAATTTAATATTTGCGAGAGGTTGTAGTGGCACACTCCTTCGTACAAGTCGTGCATTATGTCTACAGACATATTATTTGTTACACTGAAGGATGGTATATAACTGAATACGCAACTACTTTTTACTCCGGTTTCCGAAACATTATCCAATTGGACATCATATTCATATTCGTTTTGGGTTCGAAGAAGAGATACTCTTTCAGTACACATCGTATGCAGGTCATTTCGATGTACTTTGCAGAAACGACAGACAAAATTTGCAACGAAAGACTTTGTAAGTCCCAAGATTTCGTGAATTCCGAGATTGTCACCAAAAATTAATCCCAGGACAAAATAAACATGAACTATTCTTCCATCTATGTTAAGACGAATCCCTTCCTTTTCTAGTATAACGCATTCTTTAACCAAATTTATGTATGTTGTTTTGTCACCATACACTTTGTCTTTAGATTTGAACAGCTGCACTACCAATATATTCTCTAATAGAGAAATATATGGTTGCGGGATAGTAGGAAATAAGACATAAGTAGCTGCTATTGAGTTAAGCTTTTTATGTGATCCAAGTGGGTTATCAGGCTCCCAATCGTCGAAATAAAGGTGGAAAGGCATCACAGTTTTTTCGCCAAAATTAGCAATTTTTTGCTTCCAGTAATCGCCTTGAATAAAGTGTGAAAACGTATTAGAATCGAGCAGATTCGCAGCATACATCAATGATGTTGACAAAACATTGGGTAGTTCAAAGAAATGTTTGAACAGTGATATTAAGGGGACATGGACACCATGGGTTTCACGAGAATGGTACTGCACTGTGAGTTTCTTTTGGATAGGTTTAACACTCCTCTCTATTGCAAATTTTTGAGGGATGATGAACATGTTGTTTTTCACTAAATCATGTTTCAATTTTTCCTCATCACCAAAATTCAATAGGACACTTTTAAGCCTGTCAAACTTTTTTACATTTTCTTCATGGTTATCCCCACTTAAATTCAAAACTGCCTCAAAGGGAGAAACAATCAATTCTGCAATTTTCTTTGATATTAATTGAACCTGCTTTCGATTAAAAGATGAAACGCTGTGTAAGTCTAGCAGTAATTTCTTAACCATATCATTAATCTGCGTAGACCAGTGGGCATCGTGTGAAGTGCTTTGCATTTCCATAACTGGTACAGACTCCAATCTTGGCGCGTCAAACTGAGCGTTGAGACTATGTGGTGATCGACTGGAGCGCTTAATATTATCCGATTGGGAAAATGCTTTGGAATCACTGTGTACTGATTTTATATGTTTGGTCAGGTCCCGGCCTAAGGGGAAAATCCGATGACAAGAGTCTTCACCACATTTCCAAATTGATTCATGCTCTTTTCTTATATGGGTTATTAACTGTCTCACTTCTTTGAACTTGAGGGAGCAATGAAAACAATTCATGGCTATGTAATTGGCATAGATCTGTAAAAATATACACATAAAAAGTAATTTCATAGTTATATTGTTGGGTTTGGCATACCAAATAGTTCTTCGCTAGTATGAAAAGGGGTGCCACAAACTTGAATTCACTAGAGTTACTGTTAAAAAAAATAAAAGTTTTTTAATATTATAATAGAAACATTAAACGTATCAAAAATTAAATGCAATATATAAATTATTTTTTTAACTACTACCTTGAGAAATCGTCATTATTTCCTCGAATGCCCCATTGAGAAGTAATTTTTCTCAAGCTAGGTCAATAATAATAACAAACAATTACCTAGGTTAATAATGACAAATTTTCTTTTATTTTTGATTGAAATGAACAAAAAAACACAAACAAATAATAATTGCATTGCTTTGTTTCGATTTATTTGTATGAAACTAAACTTCCAGGCTACTTGATATTTTAAGATATTTAAAAAATGAAATGGAAAATGACTAATATAAATATCTAATGAAAGCAAATATGATAATTAGTGTAAGCAGTTAAAAAAAATTCTATATATACCTCGGTTGAGAAGACTAATATAGACCTCGAACATTATATCCCTCGGCGCTACGCGCCTCAGGATCTAAAAGTTCTCGGTCAATAATAGCCTACTTCTCAACCTTGTTATATAATGTACTATTATATTATTAGCAACATAATTTTTTAAATATTCATATTATTCAGCAAATAACAATATTAATAGTAAATAAGTACCTATGTTGTCGACCAAAACGTAATCTATATTCAAAAAATGCAAGCAAATATAAAGGTTATTTTGCACCACTGCAAACTCCTAAATAAATTTTGTTAACTAAGTTTACAATTTCAATAATATAATTGTTTATTTTTGATATGTAGTTATATAATGATCAAAATCGATCTTCTTTGTAGAAACTTGAAAAGAAAATTTTAAAAACAAGAAGTAAAAAATTTGAGTAAATACAGAACTTACTTAAATTGTCTTTTTATTTTAGGTAGATTTCATATAAAAATCTACCTATTGCAATGGGCTTCATCTCGGAATTTCAGAAAAATTTTGATGCCAAACGACTATTTGTGATAAGCGGAGATGGAAAAAAAAAAAAAAAATTATATATATATATATATATATATATATATATATATATATATATATATATATATATATATATATATATATATATATATATATATATATATATATATATATATATATATATATATATATATATATATATATAACGATATGAGGTATAACGGAATTTAGCGGCACTCTCACGGTCGCATTTTTCGACCTACACCAAAATAATTTTCTGTGTATGTTTCGGCAAATAATGTCTTGAACAAGTTCGTGAACTGGCCATATCCGGGTACCGGTTAAGCGGCTAGAGCCTAAAAAGTCGAATAATCTAGGGCGCTATAACTTCCGTTTGAATAATAATATTTTAATAAAATTTAAAAATATTGAATATTTGAACCTTTTTTTATCATTTTTATCCAGATGACTACTTTGGCGTTTCAGGTTCCTCAAAAATCAGCTGTTTTAAAAATTTACTAAACTTTGCTGCCCTTGATCTAGCTGAAATGGCCAAGCTTATAGTTGAAAACTTTTTTTCACGTACTTAAAATATAAATCTTTCCAAAATTTTCAAAAATAATAGTTTAAGTCTAACGGTTGAGACCCTACGGCTGTTGAAATTAAAACAAACGCAAAAGGCAATGCTTTCATCATGTTTCAGTTTATGTTATTTAAATTCATCTTAGCTTTTAAACATACTTTTCAACTATAGCCTCAAAAACTTTCAGCTTTCTAACCCAAAAGGTTCCATTTTTATAAGCATTATAATGCAACCCTTACAAGAAAAATATCAACCCATTTAATACCATAGAAAAATTATCAAAATCTCTTTTGTTTTTATTTTTTTTACTAAGTAACCGTTTCGAAAAAGATTAAATAAGAACAAAAAAACACAACAACAAAAGATGATTTTGAAATAAAATTGTTTGATAATGTTTGATTATAAATTATGTGTGATGGTATAATTGTAGTTGTGACGTAGTTCATTTGATCTTTGGTGGATTTAATATGTTATTAAAAGTAGTTTAAACCAACTTAAATAAAACTGTTCCGAAATTGTATTGATGGCGTTAGTTCGGATAATGTATTTAATTTGGTTCGATAATTTTTTTGAATTATTCTGTTTCTACTTATATTTTTTATTTAAACTAATCTGACTTATCTAATTTTATTTGGACACAAAACCGTCTGACCCCGAAATCTACCTATTTCTAGCGGATATACCTGCCGCTGGGATTTTTTTGTGTCTAGAGGCTCGTTGACACCAAGTTAGTTTACAATCTGCTTGGTGGCGAGTTTAGAAGCAGGCGTGTTCGCTTATTAGATAGTGCCGATAACACACAAAATGGTTTGCTTGCTCAAAAGTAAACAAGCTTACTTGGAAAATTATCTTACAAAGTTTGGTGATTCACACTAAAAAGTAAAACTTTACAATCATACTACTAGCAACTACGATTACTTACAGCTAGTTTACCAGCCAACAATCGAACAAGCCAACAATCGCACAAGCCAGCGAGAGATTGTTTACATGAGAGAGAGATTGCTTACAATCATTCAATCATTCATGAGATTGTTTACAATCTGCTAGTTGGATAGTGAACATGTTGACACTGTGCTAATTTACAATCTGGATAGTAGATTGTAAACTATCTTAGTGTCAACGAGGCTTAAAACCTGAAATCTGGATATAAAATATGATGAAATCTTTGTATAGGTCATTTTTGCATGTTGAGTATGCCCTGTGTATAGATAGCATCCACAAAAAATCAGAATGTCTAATTAAAAATCACAATTGCATATCCATAATACACATAATAAATTATGGATTTTCTTGCATAATGTTTATGCCATACATGTTTGTTATGTAGGTCTTTTTTGCATGTTGAGTATGTACTGTGTATTCAAAGTATCCACAAAATAATTCGAAATGTCTAACTATAATCCCAAATTGCATATCCATAATACACAAAATAAATTATGGATATTCTTGCCAGGGTTGTGCCGTAGACAAAATAGATTACTTTACATGTATAGATTACGCATAGATTACGTGTAAATTACGAGAGATATTTTCGTGTAATCTATAATGTAAACTATAATATAATCTATTTAATTAATATGTGCATTCTAAACTGTTTTAGCAATTAAATTAACTTTTTTCAAGATCGCAAGATTTTGTTTTTGACAATATTATTGATCATGTCTTTTGCGAAAAAAATTTTCAGCAGGGATAATACAATATTTCCACATATTTTTTCTTAAATCAAAATTAATAGATTACACCAAATTTACATAGATGACATAGATTACATTACATAGATTACATGTAATGTAATCTATTTTAGATTACGCGTAAAGGAACAACCCTGATTCTTGCATTATGATTATGCCAAACATGGTATTTTTTGTGGTGTCAGTGGTATCGCCGATTTTTATATTATAAGGTCATATAAACGGATGAACATCCAAAATTATATATATATAAATTACATCCCATACACGAAAGACAGCAAGAAAATAACAAACACATATATACATACATATATATATATATATATATATATATATATATATATATATATATATATATATATATATATATATATATATATATATATATATATATATATATATATATATATATATATATATATATATATATATATATATATATATAATATACATACACATATATATAATGTAAATACGTAACGTAATGCAATTTTGAAAATATAGAAAAACGGCACTGCACTAAAAAAAAAACTAAGTAAATTTTACAAACTTTTTATAAATATACAACTCACAATTTTTTTTGTAAGTTTACCAAAAATATTGTAGATTACAAAAAAAATTATTTGAATAAACCAAAAATTTATTTGATGTATAAATTATTTTTGGATTTGAAGGAAAAAAATGGTAGTTTTATAATTTTATTTTGTGTGTTGTATATTTATAAAAATTCTGTAAACGGTACTTTTATTTTTTTGAGTGTGACTCTCAGATATTCATTTGTTTAGATACATAACGCACACGTGTTTTTTTTTCATAATATATCAAGCATTCGTCGCTAATAGATCGATATACTTTGCGCGTGTGAATTATTTTGCATTTGATTCGCAACATTAAATTCGTAAGGAACATTTATAATAAATATTTATAAGTTAAACTTTGTTTTCGTATTTTGAAGCTTACGGTCTTAGAAATGTATACTCAAGCAGATATTTGGTGCGAGGACTCTGTTGTGGAACAGCTTCTTCGTTCTTTTAATATTACAAATGAGAAATCAATTGCAAGATTCAAAGGTAAGTAAATATGTTTTTATACAATATCATTATATTTAACTAATACTCGACAATATCACACTTAACCTAATTTGTTTAATATTTTCAGAAGAAAAGATTGAATATTCGTGGTTTGAACATTTGACCGAACGAGAATTGGAACTTCTGCTTCCTACAATCCGAGAGCGGGTACAATTTCGGATAGGACTAGCTGCCTTCAAAAAACTAAACAAAGATATCGAGATCATTTCCACAGTCGATGAAAAATCAAAATCGGAAATATCGTTTTTGGTAAGTTTGTTTTAAAACTTTGTGCTCTAACTCAATTTGAACTAAACGAAAATATATGGAAAAGGATTTGAAAAAGCTGTTGGACAAGACCGCACGCGGAAAAATGATAATGGATGGTTATCAGAAGAATGGGATTCTCAGCTCAGAGTCACGCGTTTTACTTTGAATTTAAATATTTATTTTTGTGTTTCAGATATCCATTGATTTCAATTTCTCATATCCGGCGGCAGGCTTGCTCTTGGTCAAAAATTGGAAAGATTTTGTAACCAATCTTACTGAGGTCCTTAGCGTGAAATTGAAGTCAAAAGCACACAAAGAACTACTGCATTCGCTGTGTAGTATAACCGATGTAACGAGTGGTCAGTATTATTATAAAACTACAATAAATAAAACCATTTATTAATACTTTTTCAATCATTTCATAGATTCTGCCGTTCTCAACACGTTAAAGTTGCTGTGCATTTCGATGCCAGCGGCTCAACGAACTCGCGATGAAAGTGGAGGCAAATATTGGATTCCGAACAGCGAAGAATCTTTCAGGGGTATGGTGACAGTTTGCAAGGTGAGTTTGTTTGAAAATATACTTAAAAAAATATAATTTCATGAACAATATTACTATATTTATAGACCGAAGCTGAAATCGAAACCCAATTGGACTTGCATCGATCTTCCAAAGCCAAGTTTAAGAAGACACTCCAACCCATTATTTTCTTCGTTGAAGACACGTCTAAAATCATCACCACAGTGAATAACGCGAAATTTTTGTCGGCCAATTTGTTGACGGCTGTTGACGATGTGTTCAAAGTTTATATGGTGCTCAATGCTGAGTACAATTGGGAGTCCCAGCACATTTGGGAATTTATTCAACGATATTTGTTCGAAATTACTTCGAAATTTGACAAAAATTCTAAAAATATGTTGGCGCTCATAGCTGAATTGAAAAGCAAGAAGACAGCAGTTTAGCATACTAAACTGCTGTATAAACATGTAATAAATGAAGTAAATATAAAATAAAGAATTTTAAAATATAAATGTGTCAAAGATATTGAATTTGGACTAATTAATAATAAAATGGCATAGGGAAAATCACAACTTATTGCATAATAGGCAAACCCAAATATATTAGAAGTTAGCTATAATTAAGCATTCTCTCTAGGAAAATATTTATGTAATAATTAGTCACAATAGGTATACTCATCAGACAAAAATGTATTTAATACCAATTATTGAATGGTATTATTACAAATGGCACATGTCATAACAATTATGCCCGTGAACTATCTGATACGCAAATTATGTTCTATTTACTATGTACATATGTGCTAACGAGTATGTCCATAGTGAATACATGTTATATTTGGCTGCATAATAATTAGGTAATATTTAGTGCTTATTTATTAAATACAGAAATGAATGTTCATTATGCCATACTTTGTATATACTCCTTAATTCATTTCCTAAATTTGGCATATTATAGTGATATTTTTGTCTTTCTACGTAAAGCAACATGTTCTTATTTATAGTCTAATGTGTATATTGTTTATGCATTCTAGTTTATACACATGTTTAACTTTTAAGAATCCCAAAATGTCATCGACGCAAAACATATGCTCAATTGTTCTTAATGTAATGCAATTTCTCTAGTTTTGATGCAATTTTATTTCTGGGTGTATCATTTGTTGTCATAGCTACACAATAATTTGGAAAAAATAATAAATATTTTGTCAAAGGTTACTTGTTCCACATGGGAGTTTGCCGAGCGCATTTAAAGAAGATGGACGTGGATAAAACTCTCCGTCGTGATAAATACATATATATTTTTTACTTTAATAATTTGACATATTTAAAGTGTCTTATTACCATATTTAAAGTGTCTAAAATGTGTTTCAAACCAAGTGCTTCAATAATATATAATATATGATATATAATAATATATAATAATGGTGGTATTTTAAAAATAATTTAATTTTTCTAATTAAAAGATTGAAAAAATCAGGAAAATAATTTTTTTTCTCTTGAAATTCTCGTAATTTATGGTTTTCAATTCGATACAACATTGTTGTGTCGTTGTTTATTTTTATTACTTTTTTTCATTTAAAATTAAAATGAAATTAAACCGTAGTGATTTTAGTCGATGAAAATTATTAACATTTTTAAAAAAGGTTATAGAATTTATCTGATTTTTGTAGTGTTAAATTAAGAAACGATCTAATCAACAAGTCGTGGTAAATAAGCCGTGTTCGATTTGACTAACTGAAGCAACTGAAAAATTAAATGCAATTGTTGTTGTTTTTTCGGTTGTTTCAGTCAAATCGAACGCACCTATAGTTGGGTATAATTATGTAAGAGGATTTCGTGTTTCTTGTTTTGATTAAAAAAAAGTTTTGTTTGTTGATTTAGAGAAAATAAAAAAATTTATTAAAATGCCATTACCAGGAATAAATGAATGTAAATAAAATGGAGTATTTTAGTTTAAATTTCATAATATAATTAATGAAAATGCAGATTTATTAGAAATAAAGATACAAATTTCGTCAACTTGAAAAGGTGTCATGGCGTGTGAAATATTATTCTTAAAAAACATTGATAACATTTTTGTTTCTTAAAAAAACTGATGGCTTGATATCTTAGGTTCGCTATTCGAAATAATTGAATTTTCATATATATATATATGAGATTAGCTGAGATTTGGCATTAATTTAATTTAGTTTTAATAAATTTAATGAAAATAGAACTTCGAATTAATTAACTTTCTTTGAATTACATCTACAGAATATAATACAAAAGGTATATATAAACATTGAAACTAGTTTTAATGTTTATATATAACTTTCTTAAAACATCTTTCGTATTTCTATCAATTTTATGTAATTTGGAATAAATGAAAGGAAGTCTAAAAATACGTCTAAAGTATTAAAGATATCGTTCAAACAAATTTTATACATATATTCCATATTTGAATTATCAAAATATATATAACATATTTATATGAATTATCAATATATGTACATATGTGTATGTATGTGTGTATGTATGCATGTATGTATGTATGTGTGTATGTATATGTATGTGTATGTGTGTATGTGTATGTATATATACGTATGTATATATGTGTATATGTGTGTGTATATATATATGTGTATGGATATGTATGTATGTATGTATGTGTGCGTGTGTATGTATGTATGTGTGTGTATGTACAATGTATATATATGTATATATGTATATATATATGTATGTATGTATATATATGTATGTATGTATGTTTATATAACAATACCACATAAATTAGTATGTTGGACATAAGGTGAAAACTTCTTAATATGTATGTTTGCTGTTAATAAATATATGTAATAGATATAGGTATATATGTATGTGCGTATATATGTGTATGTATGTGTGTATATGTATGTATGTGTATACATGTGTATGTATGTGTATGTATGTGTATGTATGAGTATGTATGTGTATGTATGTGTATGTATGTGTATGTATGTGTATGTGTATGTGTATGTGTATGTGTATGTGTATGTGTATGTGTATGTGTATGTGTATGTGTATGTGTATGTGTATGTGTATGTGTATGTGTATGTGTATGTGTATGTGTATGTGTATGTGTATGTGTATGTGTATGTGTATGTGTATGTGTATGTGTATGTGTATGTGTATGTGTATGTGTATGTGTATGTGTATGTGTATGTGTATGTGTATGTGTATGTGTATGTGTATGTGTATGTGTATGTGTATGTGTATGTGTATGTATATAGGTATATGTATATGTATGTATACATGTGTGTATGTGTGTATGTGTGTATATGTGTGTATGTATGTATATAAGTACATGTGTATGTGTATGGATATATATATATATATATATATATATATATATATATATATATATATATATATATATATATATATATATATATATATATATATATATATATATATATATATATATATATATATATATATATATATATATATATATATATATATATATATATATATATATATATATATATATATATATATATATATGTATATATATGTATGTATGTGTGTATATGTATGTATGTATGTATGTATATGTATATGTATGTTTGCGTATATGTGTGTATGTGTGTATATATGTATGTATGTATGTGTACATGTATGTGTATATGTATGTATATATGTATATATATGTGAGTACATGTGTATATATGTGTGTATGTACGTGTATATATGTGTGTATGTGTATGTATGTGCATGTGTATATATGTGTATATATATATATATAACAATGGTGAATGGTCGTCTTATCAACACTTGTTATAAGTGACAGTGTGAATTTTAAACTAAATTAATCTCTTAAATGATAAATATATAAGTATAACTAAATGTAGTGAAAACATTAATTGTAATAATCAGTTTTATATCTAATATAATAGTTCTAAAGTGTTGGCTTTAATAATTAAACTCTAAGGTTAGATTGCTTTCAAAAATGGAAAGATGTGGGCGACCAAGATGTAATCTTCCCTAAATGTAAAATTTATTAACTCTGATTTTTACTAGAAAACTAAATAAAGGTGTTATTGTGCTATTCGATTTTGTGTAAAATTTAAACCTACTTAGAGCTTTAACTAGCGAAATTTAGTTATTATTTCAAATTCAGCTTAAAATTTCATTTGTTGACATAATTTTATGTGATAGATTTATCTCTTTCTATTTATCCAAACATTATCCATAAAATCCAATAAGATTTTTGAACGATATCAACGAGCAGGGTTAATTGTTTTTGTTAAATTAATTCTTGTGTTTCAAGAAAAATTCAAAACATTCTTGCGTTAATTATATTATATAAAATAATGTTTTATAAAATTTAAATAAATACATTTCAAATAAAAACATCAAGTGAAAGATAATATTTTTATCCAATTCAATCCCAATACTTTTTTATATGAAATTCACTCAATTTTCAAAGGGGTTTTTTGTTTTTTATATATATGTACATAATATAAATGTTTTTAACCATAAATAATCATAAATAATTTTAACCATAAATATAATAACATGAATTCAGATTGGAGAGTGCAGAGGACTACAATTTAGTCATCATCCTATTATACTAATAAATTACATGAATAACAGGTTTCCGACTGGAGATTGCAGGCGAGAAATTTTAGATACGGGATTGCTGATTGGCGATTGCAGATTATATGTATAAGTGATTGTCCTTGTGATTGTCTCCTAACAGTAGTAGCTAGATACGATTTGCCAGGTGTCTGTAACCGGGTCGTTCACTCCTAACTAACAATTACCTACCTATCCTTACCTATTGTTATATGTAAAACGACTGTAGGAAGTGGCCCGGCCGTAATCCGGGAGTCTCGCCTAGTGCTTGGTCCTACAGTCCAATCAATCAATCAATCAATCAAAGGTTACTTGTTCCACATATTTTTATTTTCAAATTTATGAAAATTTATAATTTTAATTCAGAATTCGGCTAGCGCCTCGATTTGCAAACTCCACATCCGTCCAAAATCTTTAGCTTTACGTCCTAGCATCATAATGTACTATTTTATTCGCCTACATATTAAAGTGTTACTTTATTACTGTCAGTTGCGGCTTTAAAGTATCACTTTTCAACTATTTCTTTTGTTGTCATAGCTACGTCCAAAAAAGTAAAAAGCATTTGTATTTGTTTAAATTCTATGAAAAATAAAATTTTTTATCAATTCAAAATTTCATTATCCAATTAAAATAGTTGTTATCATATGTTGTCATAGCTACACAATAATTTGGAAAAAATAATAAATATTTTGTCAAAGGTTGCTTGTTCCATATATTTTTATTTTAAAATTTATGAAAATTTATAATTTTATTTTAGAATAAACAAATTTTCTTAAAATATTTTGCTTGCGGCGAATAAAAAATAGTATATGATGCACGGACGTAAGCTATTTTGGACTTAATGTGGGTGCAAATCTCGGCTAGCGCCTCGATTTGCAAACTCCACATCCGTCCAAAATCTTTAGCTTTACGTCCTAGCATCATAATGTACTATTAAATCCAATGATATTTGTGTTATAATATTGATAAAAGTAAATTATAATATTGATAAAAGTTTATGGTTTTAAGAAATCTTTTTAAAATATTTATTCTGGTTTTGTTTTTTGATTTTTTACAACTAAATTTATTTTTTATAATGCACTACAGTATTGACCTGATGTAATGTATGTATATACCATAAAAATTGATAAAATTTATCTACATAACATTGCCATCATTGTAAAATTTTTTATTACAACATACATAGTTCTTTTAAGAACTTTTTTTCTATGAGTTTTCAAAAAATACATTTTATAAATGCAAGAACATTCATTTATAAAAAGTAGTTGTAAAAATCTAAAACTTATAGAAATTATTATCATATCTATAAAATATTATAAATATGATCAGGGCCGGATAAACCACGGGTGTAATGGAGTGACCGCACCAGGCACCAAAACTAAAGGCGCCAAAATTGAGTTTTTTTAACTTCTATTACTTTTTCGTTTTGGTTTTTAATAAATTTCACGGCAAAGCAAAAATTTTTTATTGTATCTAAATTAAATTTTATGTGAAATAAATATGTAAAGATTTGTAATTTTCCCGCATACGGAGATCATTCGGAGGAGATCACAACATCCACATTTTGTTGAATTGTATATTTGTTCTAATTTTTGATCTACGAGTGTGACTGCCTCGCGTCCTCATGTCGCTGCTATTGACATACGATTTAACGTGATATATTAGATACCACAGGTAATAGCAGTGAGATATTACCAGCCAAGGTGGTATCTTACGGGAGCTGGCGATTGATCTCCATTCACTCAACAGTAGTACTCTCAATTTCGTATATGCAATTTTCATTTGTCTATTTAACTATATGTGGGCTTTAATTATTAAGGAAGACAATTCTTCACATGATTAAGGAGTATACTCCTCGACCCGAGAACGGGAACCCAGGTTTAATTTTGCTTGTGCAAATTAATTTTATAAAATCTGTGTTCTTCACTTCTTATTTGAATTTTATTAAAAAATAAAATGTAATAAAAAGAAAATTTGTACACATTTATCGATGATTTTATTCCATGAATACATTATTAATTGAGCTTAAAATTTTTTTGGGAAAACCGATCATCGGCTATAAAAGCCTCTTATAATACTTTAGTATACCTTTAATATACCTTTAAAATACCGTAATACTTTAATTGAAATTCAAAATATTTAGCTAAGGTAAGGCAAAAGGAAGACAAACGGTTTATCGATGCTTTAAATTTCTTTGCAGTCTAATTTTGTGAAACGATCTACTTTCCAAAATTAATGTTGTTTCAAAAATAATACAAAGTCTGAATTTGAATGTTATTGAACGTATTTCTTTCCATAAAAATGGCAAATATACGTTATAGAGATTTTAGAGAAGTAATTATGGTAGCGAAAAAGCTGGCGGTATAAAAGAGTTTTTTGAAAATAAAGCCATAAACGGGAGTGTATGTGATCATTTATATTTCATTTTATTTTTGATTTTCATATTATAATTTATTTTTTCTTACAAACTAATGTTATTTTTATTCTCATATTTAATCATAATTCTTTTACTATTTTTATTATATTGTAACGTAGAGCAACTCGGCTATTTTGTATTTGGTTTGACCGCCAGATTTAGTAAACCAATATTTGGTATTTAATATTTGGATCCACAACAAAAATCCCTTAAATCGTTCCTAATATCTAAAGGTCAATAAAATATGAAATCGGATAAAAGAAAACAAAAAAGCAGAGATTGACAAAGCGAAAGCGGTAAAACTTTCAACTATGTTCATTTCTGACAAAAGTTTTTACAGTGGCATTGATTCTTTAAAATCTGGTACAATCATCTATTCGTCCTATTATTGACGTTGATTTGATCTTCACTGACCCCATAACAAAAGCTACATTTTTCGCAGAACGCTTTCCATTTAACTCGACCGTTTTGGAGACTCCTAAGGAAATACCCTAAATTCAATCTTTATAGGAGTTAATATGAAATATCTTCATTTTAAATCCACAATTGTCGAACAATTCTTAAGGGGGTTAAATATCAACAAAGCCTCCGGTCTGGGCAACATTTCTCCTATTATTCTAAAAGCATTTTCAAAAGAACTTGCACCTATTCTTACCGAAATTTTCTACAAATCCTATAAATCTGGTATTTCCGTGCTGGAAGTTGGCTCATGTCCAGTCCGTCCCCAAAAAAGGAACAAAATGTTATATTTCCAATTATAGACTAATATAGCATATCTAAAATATACGAACATTATATTAATACACGCAATCAATTTTTGGAAGACAACCATTTAATATCTGACAGCCAATACGGTTTTAGAAACAAAAGATCAACAGCCGATCTATTAAGCTATGTAGCTCATCTTTGTAAAAGTATACTTGAAAATGGTTGTGAAACGTACGTAATCGCATTAGACATCTCAAAAGCATTTGATCGAATCTGCTATGCCAATTTGATCAAAAAGCTCGTTGCGTATACGGATTTCACGACAATGTGCATAAAGCTGATACAAAATCTTCTCACCGACCGATACATTTCGGTATCCATCCATGACTTTTCGTCTGAGTCTAAATTAATTAACGCTGGTATACCCTAAGGCTCAGTTTTATCCTCCAATCTATTTTTAATTTATATCAACGAACTGTTGAAAAGCACCAGTAGCCCAACAAATAGTTTTGTTAACGACAGTACAGTACACTGCACAAGCCATTCGTTCCCCTATCTATTTGGAGTATTGTTGTCAAGTTTGGGGTGCTGTATCTGTTTAAATCCTAGCTCTTTTGGGACACTGTCGAAAAGCGTTCTATGTAAATTGTGGGTGATCGAAATTCAACATCAAATCTTCATTCCCTACAACATCGCCGCACTGTTGCTGATCTCGTTGTTTTTTATAAATATCGTAACTAGCAGTGCTCAGATGAAATCAGATCCATCATGCCTCAAACATATTCTTTTTCCTTTTTTACTCGTCAATCGGTTTATGTAAACAGTCAAACTATTGAGATTTCTGAGATTTATTTGCCCGTACACCGTGCAAATGGAATTCTTTGGAATAGAAACACCTTAGAGCGCATTGTTGGGGGACCTAGATCTTAAAGGCTGTCTATGTGTTGCTCTGACAGTGACACATATGCTTATCGCTATTACACAACACTTTGTATTAACACTGCATTTTTTTAATATATTATCTTACAATATAGTTTAAATTTAGGGCGCCATTTGCCTGATCTGCACCCGTCGCTAAAATACCTTGATCCGGCACTGAATATGATAATAATTTCTATAATTCATAATTATTTTTAGCTCGGTGTGTGCAAGTGCAATTTCAAAACAGAGTTTACACGGTACACACTCAAAAAAAAAACTATGTAGATTCGATAAAATACTATACATCAAACTTATAATTTTTTATTAATATACGGTCAACTGCAGCGTATGTTTATAATTATGATAAAATATTATTAAAATATATAAAAAATTAGAACTTTTTATGATCAATAAATTTTATTTTTTTTTATTTTTATTTATTTACAAAAGAAATCCATAAATATGATTTCACATAATATACAAAAAAACAGAAATGATTACAAATCAAAGATGATTAAACTCTACAAATAATAATAGTAATCATTAAATTATAAAAAAAATTAAAAGAACAAAAAATTAATAAATAACAATAATAAAATTAATAAATAGTTGTACCTTGCTTAGCCGTCTAAAATAAAAAATAAAAAAAAATACATTTCCTATGTATAAATTTTAAAATAAAAATACAAAAGTATAAAATTAATATACAAATAAATTATAAATTACTTATAAAGTTGACTTAAAATATAATCTAGAAAGGTATTCAGAACGAAATTGTCAAGGGTTGTTTAATTGCAGGTAGTGTTTTTAATAATGTTTTTTAAATTTGATTTATTTATATCGAAGTCAAACAGATCGGAAATTTCATTAAAAGTGGATGCCATGGCATTAATTGGTTCATGCATACCATAGTTAGTTCTGTGAAATTGAATATTTAAGAAATCATGCTTACCTAAGGTTTTAGCCGGGACATTAAATGATATATTCTCAAGAATGTAAGGAGAACTCATATTTCCGTTTATGATGTTTGCTAAAAAGCAGGATGATAGAAGTTTTCTTCTATCATCGAGATTAAGAATGTTGAATGTGTGGCATCTTTCCAAATAGGATGGAAGTAGTGCGAGGTTTTCATGATATGGGATACTGGGATCATATCTTCCTCCATTCTTGTAGTGAAGAAAGACTAGAAACTTTTTTTGAACTTTTTCTAATCTTTTAATATGCACTTCATAGTAAGGATTCCACACTTGAATAGCATACTCTATTTGAGAACGAACATAAGCAAAATACAATGTTATGCAATGTTATGCAATCAATATTTTTTATGTCTTTGGTCCAACGTTTAAGAAATCCTAGCATTTGATTAGCTTTGGCTATGGTGATATCCATGTGCTTATTGAAAGTTAGGTTTTGAGTAAAGGTTATACCCAGATCTCTAACTTCACAAATTTGGGCTAGTTAGATTTTATTGATATCGTAGCTGA
The DNA here is from genome assembly GCA_963693315.1 of Diogma glabrata. Lineage (NCBI taxonomy): Eukaryota > Metazoa > Arthropoda > Insecta > Diptera > Cylindrotomidae > Diogma > Diogma glabrata. The sequence continues at coordinate 288,784,465 of OY856187.1, read as the reverse complement.
AAATAATGGGTAGCGAAAATCCGAAATTCTACGTCCACGCCGTGCTACCTGGGTAACGCTAACAGAATTAGGTTGGTGTAGTTGAGAGGGGCAGAGTAAATACTGCTTATACTCAATGATTCTGCACCATGGCGAGTCATTGGCGCCATAAAACCAATGCAACTCAAGCGTCTGTTCTCCATGTTAGGGGCGGCTTGGAGCGGGCGTCTGTCTTGGATCAAGCGGCTCGCTATATAAATGTGTAGAAAGCGTCTGTTCTCCATGCTAGGGGCGGCTTTCAGTGGGCGTCTGTCTTGGATCAAGCGGCTCGCTATATAAACGTGTAAAAAGGTTGTTTCTGGTGACCTTAAGATGCAGAACGAACCCATTCACGAAAATTTGGGTTGGGCGAAGGGCTAACACCCCATTTCCGTAAAAAAATTATTGTCATGAATTCTGTACACAGGCCTCGGAATATCTCGGATTCATTATTGGAACGACCTCGGAAACTGTACCCGGACTACGATTTAAAAATGGGAACCTGGAACGTGCTTAGCCTCAGAAGACCAGGAGATCTCCTAAAACTCACTCAACAAGTCGAGAGCTACACACTGGATATAGTGGCATTACAAGAACTAAGATGGCCAGGCAGTGGAATCCATGAAACAGCGAAAGGATACACTCTGTATTATTGCGGTCATCAAAACGGAGGAGAATTTGGAGTTGGCTTTCTTATACACCGTCGCGTGAATCAGCATGTTATCGACTTCTGCCCTATTAATATGCGGTTATGCACACTGAGAATCCGCACGCAAAAATTCAATGTAACGATCGTCAATGTTCATGCACCTACTGAAGATAAAGCAGATGATATTAAAGACCTGTTCTTCCTAGAACTCGAAGAAGTCATCAATAACATCCCGCGGCACGATATAAAAATCGTGGTAGGTGACTTTAATGCTCAAATCGGTAGGATTGCAGAACTTAAAACACATATCGGCCCTAACAGCTTGCATCATACCAGCAACAATAACGGTTTTCGCGCAGCTGAGCTGGCTATGATGTATGATCTAGTAATTTCCAGCACTTTCTTCCCTCACAAGAGAATTCACAAGGCAACGTGGAAATCAAATGACGGAAGAACGGAAAATCAAATCGATCACGTCATGATCTCTAAGAGACACTCTACAAGTATAACTGACGTTCGATCATACAGAGGTGCTGATATGGACACCGATCATATGCTTGTCATCTTTAAGTACAAGTGCAAGTTGTCATCCACATTTAACAGACAAGCAAAAAAGACCGTGCGCTGGAATGTCGAAGCATTTAAACATCCGGAAACGCTGAATAGATATCAGGAAATAATAACACAAAACATAGAAGAGCATGACATCTCTTCTGAGATGCCATTAAACATACAAGAAGAATGGCAAACGCTTCAATCAACCATTATAGCCGCAGCACAAACTACAATCGGAAAACGACCACCGAAATCACACAACGAATGGTTTGACGACGAGTGCCGCCAATCCGTTGAAAATAAACAAAAACTGCGAGAAAAATGGTTAACAAGGAACACCCGAAGCTCCCAAGCTGATTATCTATGCGCCAGGAAAACCTCAGCAAAACTTCTACGTAAAAAGAAACGCGAACACATGAAGAGCTGCATCGAAAACATCAACCAACATGCGGCCAACGGAAATTCAAAAGAGTGCTTTGCCAATGCACGAAATCTGACCAAAGATTTCCACCCAAGATCTACAGCCATCAAAAATGTAAATAATGAACTTACAACAAGTGAACGTGATGTGCTGGTAGTGTGGCGATCCCACTTTCAAGACCTACTGAATAGGACGAACGAAGTTCATCCTATTCGAGCAATTGCTCCATCAACTGAAGAGATTTTTGTCCCTTACCCAGCAATAGAAGAAGTGGAAGCTGCCATTAAAAAACTGAAAAATGGCAAATCACCAGGTTTCGATGGAATTCCCGCAGAACTTCTGAAAAATGGAGGAGCAGCTCTGGTCTCACGTATATACGATCTGATTCTTGCAATCTGGGACCAAGAAGAACTACCTGATGAATGGAAAACAGCTCTCATTGTTCCGCTACATAAGAAAGGTGACCGTTTAAAGTGTGAAAATTATCGTGGCATCGCACTGTTGAACACTGCATATAAAATACTAGCTAATGTTGTACTTGCTCGACTCATCCCGTTCGCCGAATCTATCATCGGTGACTATCAGTGTGGTTTTCGTCCCAACCGCTCAACCACAGATCAATGTTTTACATTAAGGATGATTCTGGAAAAATGTTGGGAGTACAACATCAGCATTCACCAGCTCTACGTTGATTTCAGGCAAGCATATGATAGTATCATCCGCGAAAACCTCTGGTCCGCACTCATATGCCTTGGTATCCCAGAGAAACTTGTTTCTCTGTGTAAACTCACAACATCGGGATCAAATTGTAGAATAGTAATCGAAGGGTCAGTTTCTGATCCTTTCGATATAACATCAGGTGTTCGACAAGGTGATGCACTCGCGCCCGTACTATTTAATTTGGCGCTGGAGTACGCGATAAGAAAAAGCCGAATTGAGACACAAAACTGCATATATAACAAATCTAGTCAAGTTCTTGGCTACGCAGATGATATTGTGCTTCTCGGACGTAGAACAAGCGATATTAAGGATAGTCTCTCTCAGCTTGAAAGAAATGCTAAACGGCTTGGATTATGCATCAACACCAGCAAAACTAAAGTGTTAACAACATCTAAGAACATACCTCCCGGAAATCTGGATACTGGCGACTATGAAGTGGAACGCGTGGAAAACTTCAAATACCTCGGGTCTGTAATAACATCGTCAAATGACATGCAGGCAGATATCAAAGCCCGTGTCTCTGCCGCATACTGAGTTTTCTACGCATACTCAAAACTTCTGCGATCAAAACATCTTTCGCGGTCGTGTAAACTCACACTTTACAAAGCATTGATACGACCTGTGCTTACATTTGGAAGTGAAAGCTGGACACTGACTTCCTCCGATTGTAGAATTCTATCAACATTCGAGAGCAAAGTCATACGAACAATTTATGGTCCATGTAAAGTTGCTGAAAATCAGTATAGAATCCGAATGAATCATGAAATCAGACAGCTTCTTGGAGGCTGCGATGTAATCGGATTCATTAAATCCAACCGGATTAGATGGTTTGGTCATGTAGAAAGGGCTCCATTGGAAAGAATGATAAAAAAAGCGTCCCAACAACAACCAGCTGGTGTTCGTCGAAGAGGAAGACCTAGACAACGCTGGCGTGATGACATCATCCAAGACCTTCGTGATATAGGATGTCGAAACTGGGGTCAACTGGTCATGGAACGAGATGATTGGAAGCTGGTGGCACAGACGGCAAAATCCCTTCATGGGATGTAAACGCCAGAGAGAGAGAGAGAGCTGAAAATAATAGGATTACACTTTCTATAATGACTTATGACTTTGAATTTATCAATATTCAGATCCAACTTCATTTTGTTACACCAGTCACTAATATGACTAATTTCTTCTTGAAGCAGAATCCAGTCTTCAATCGTGTTAATAACTTTAAAAATTTTCATATCATCAGCGTAGATAAGTACCTGAGAGTTACCTATTATTTTGGCTATTCCGTCAATTAAACAAATAAAAAACCAAGGTCCAAGATGTGAACCTTGAGGAACCCCAGATGTTACCTTGATGTTATCCGAGTATTTGCCATTAACACATACGTACTGGCTCCGATTGGATAGGTATGATTTTATCCACAGCACAAAGCGTTTCGAAAATCCGAATTCATATAGAGCGTCTAATGTTTTTAGGTGACTACAAGAGTCAAAGGCTTTTTTAAAATCCGTATGAATTGTATCTACTTGTTTATGCTGCTCAATTGCTTTTGTGGTAAAATTTGTAAACTCCACCAAATTAGTTGTCGTTGATCTGCCAGGTAGAAAACCGTGCTGATTTATGGAAATGGAACTTGTTATTCTTTCTTTGAATGTATTACACATAATTACTTCGAACAATTTAGGTATTTATGTATATCATAAAAAATTATCATATTGATAGCTTAACATTATTTCTTAATTTTTTAAAAATTTAAAAACAATTAAAAATATGATAAACTATTTTCAAATCAACAATCGTGACAATGGTTGTTGATTTGAAAATAGTTAATCATATTTATAATTGTTTTTAAATTTTAAAAAATTTAGAAATGATGTTCAGTTATCAATATGATAATTTGTTATGATATACATAATTATTTGTTGACCTTTTGGTTTTAATTTTTTTTATGTTTTGATAATATTTTATCATAATTATATACGTTGTTGACCGTATATTAATAAAAAATTATAAATTTGATGTAGAATTTTATCAAATCTACATCATTTTTTGATTGCACTCCCGAGCAGAAATTAGTTAGGGAAAACCTGAATACAGTCAGGGCGTGATCAGGGTCTGGCCAGTCCTACAAGGGCAATCCCTATTAGGGCAATCTGATATGGGCCTGTTCCGGGCCTGATTTAGAATACCCTTTTAGGGTTAACCTTATTTGAATATATCTGGCCCTGATCAGGTTTTTCGTATTTGACCCCTATCTGAAATTTCAATTGGTTAAAATTCACTAGAGTATTATCCGTTTTAGAAATATATAGTAAAAATCGTTTCATGTATATTTTAGTTATAGCTTCTCGGCTGAAAGACTATAATAATTATAGTCATTAAGGTGGTATGTATGTTTTAATTTTTTCCATTGTAATTTTTTTATTTTAATTTGATTAATTTATGTATATAATATATAAATATATATATCAGGGACTGGTCAGGATATCCCAATCAGGGCCTGATCCGATTATCCCAATCAGGGTCTGATCCGGTAATCCCAATCAGGACCTGATAGGGCAAAAGCGTTACACTCATGATCAGGGCCCAATCAGGATGCCCTACCAATGCCTGATCCGGACTAGGGCAAACCTGATCAGGACTTTACTTGAGCCCTGACAAATTTCTACTCGGGCTCTTATCCGTTTTTGAGTAATGAAATATTTTACGGGGTTTGGGAGCTGTAGTTTTAAGTAAATGAGTTTTGATAACTGATGAAATTAAATAATGATCAGAATTTCCAGCACTACCTTTCGCGACATCAACACTCGTAATATCTGGCATTGTGGGAAGATAGAGATCCAAAAGAAAACTATTATCACCGCCATTACGCACTCTAAGAAAAAATCACTACTATAATAGTAGGAAATGGGTTGCCTACTATAATAATAGTAAAATACTTTGTTGTGTAAATTACAAACTTTACATCAAATAATGTGTAAAATACGTTCAAACATTTTGTGTAAAGCTGCGTAACAATACGAATTTTTAAAATGTAATAATAATTAATTTTTTGTGAGTTTTAACCAAAGAGTGTAATATTACAAATTGTAAAATGTGGAAAAAAAGAATTATTTGTCATTATACATGGAAATTGTGAAGTTCTACAAAATATTTTTGTTTAAATCATAATTATTTTATTTATTAAATATACAATAACTTAAATTTATTAAAAATAATTCATTAAATTAAATTTAATATTCTATTCACTATGTAAAACATTAAACATCACTGTAACACACAAATCGCTGTAACACTTTTACATCACTGCAAACTGCCAAATCGTTGAAACTGCCAAATCCAAGAATTTTCTGTAAAATAAAGTTGTAGAGATCAGTTTTTGAACTATATTATGTTTACACATAAATTATAAATCTGCTTAAAGTAAAACATTATAATATTTCCTTACTTGTAATTGCGATCCATGGAGAATTACATGTTGGGTTTTTTAGATGTAATTTATAAAATGAACCGTCAAACTAGAAAACAAAAAAAATATCTATCAATTTCTTCCTAATTTTTTGAATTAAGAAAAACTGTACCTTTTAATATTTTTGATTTCGGTAACGTAAGCGTCTACAAATCGATTTCGATACTTATGCGAAATCCATAGAAAACAGGTTGAGAATTGACAGTATGTACTTTTTCAATTTTATGCGCAAATTCACACACATAAGGTATTTTAAAATTGAAATTACACAAAATAAATGTAAGATCACACAGAAATAGTGTGAGATAGCGAATTCCGTGTACAAACGCACTTTGTGTGTAAAATAACTGAAACTTCAACCCAAAACATTTGACATTCGTTTTTTTACATTTTAAATGGATAAATTCATTAAAAATTTGATAAATTATCTACTTTTATAGCAGTGATATCACAATCTTAAAATTTAAGTTTTTAGAGTGCGGGGAGTGAAAGTTGGGCTTTTAACAATTTGGAATAGGCCCTGAAACACGGCAAAAATTTATGCCAGTTTTTCACTATTGTCAACATCGTCGGTCGATAACTTCACAATTAGGGAACTTTGCTCTAATGTCGTCCACAATTTTTGTCAGTAAATTAAAAAAGTTTGGGTTTCGAAACAGGAAAAATGTGAAGTGGAGTTTTTTTCTGAGAAACTTCAAACCATACCTTTGAATTGAAAAAATTCCAATTACTTCTTTACTGACTTGAGTTTAATTGATCTCAAAAATTCAACAAAAAAGTTAGGATTACGTTTGTTGGGGGACCATGTATAAAGCTATTGTAAAAAAGTAATTTCTGGAAGACAAATCTTTAAAACCATTGTATTGAAGCCATCACCGTGTAGTTCAAAATTAGGAAATCGTGTATACGCAACGTTCTCATGAATGAATGCGATAGAGTTTGAAAGCTGTTTCAAGTCGATATTTGGAATTAAGCGATTCTATAGAGAGAAAGTTTTCAGAAACTTGTGTTTCTGTAAGGAATGGAATGTTCGGTTTGTCGTGCTCAAGATGATGTTGCACGTGGTCATGGTTAGCGTTCAATCCGCAGGTATTTTGTACATGTATTTTAAAACTTTTTTTTGATTCATATATGTGTTGTACCTGAAAATACCGTGGACATGCCACTTTATGGGTGGGTGGATTGCGCATAATTGCTTTACCACTTACAGACTTATATCCTTTCTGTTGTACTACCATATATGTATCAAAAGGTTTATTTTTTTTTTATGTTTTATTAAAGAATGGATAACTATAAGCAAAAAATCTTATCATACAATAAAATATGAAACATGCCAATATTTCATGATAAGATGAAGAAATAATAAGTGAAAAACAAATTGTAAGAAATTTTCAGAAAACAAAACAAAACTAATTGTCAATAATCCAGCGCACCCAGATGCACCGCTCACCACCTCAATCGAGGCACAAAGCCCACACATAATATGTTGGTCTGATTCCTCGGAAATCCTAATGAGCGGTACTACTACGGAACACTGCCTAGCTAAGACTGGGAGTTTTGCAGTTGACTAATTAAAGTTCGTCCGTCAGCACCCCAAGATATCATCTTGGCTAATGATATCTCCTGCCAGTGGTATGTTATGTCTCACGCTAGCTCATATGTCAATGGCAGGGACTGGAGTACGCGAGGTAGTTAGACCCGTAGATCAACATTGATCATAATCGATCAAAATCGACCCCTCCTGCGTAAATTATTATACATTGGCCAATTATACATTGGCCTTTTTGTCTTAATTCATTCTTAAATCTTTCTTTAAGAAGTCGCGTTGCCTCAATTAAGTCTTCTTTACTCCTTCTTTAAGTACTGATATTCACTATTTTTGATACTTGGGATGTAATGGCATGTTGCAACCCAACAATATTTGCTTTCAATAAACCACAACTAAATATTTCATAACTAAGATTGAGAATGCTACTGTTTGCTTAATAGAGTTCATACGCCGGCAGAGATAGTTCCTTGCCTAGTGATATATTATTACTATTGCCATGTGGTATGATGGCACGTTAACTCATATGTCAATAGCAGGCACTGAAGTATGCGGGGTCGTCATACCGGATACCCGTTAATCAATTTTAAAACATTAACAAACCAGCTAAAACTAATCACTGATCAATCAATTTTTTTTTTTATTTTATCATTTATGTTTAGTTTTATTTAAATAATATCAATGAATTTTTGGCGTTTGTATTTGGTGTGTTTTTAAAAATTAAATTTGCAATAATATCGCTTTAAACTTAAGCATTTCTTTCTTTTTAAGACACGAAATTAAAATGACAACTTTTACCGGTAAAACGGTAAAGTGACCAAAAAATTAGTTTACCGGTAAAGGAAAATATCGATAAATTTTCACTCCCTATATGTACTTCATGCGTACTTCTCTGCTACACTTTAATTCTGAACGCAACTGTCGGTTAGCCAGTTATGCTCGTATTTTCCTTGATAAGATGTACATAACACTTTTCTTGGTAAGATTTACCAAATTATATAGAAACAAAATTTCACATGCTATTTATTGGCAAAGAAGGAAATCAATCTAGCTTAAATTTTAAAATAACTTTTACTATATCGCATGCACGTAATAATCAAAAGTTATATGTCGTCATATCATGAGAACTTCGTGAAGAATAAAAACAAATTCATAAACGTGTGAGAATTTGATTTGTTTGATTTTTTTTAATTTTTTTTTATTCTGATTGTTTTTTAATTTAGTTTTATTGTTTTCTCTTAATGCTATTATGAATATTTGGTTAATAATATTATGTCTTATTGTACCGTCGGTTATTTATTTTATTGTGGAAATATATAATCATGCAAATAATTAATTGGTAAAGATATTTGTGAAATAGATTTTGTAACGGTTATGTTAGTGGATTACGTGTAGAGATATATTTTTGTATTCGTTGGAAGTAAAGTACTTTTTTTAATTTTTTTGTAGCATGGTCCACCAATTAAAACCACCAACCTCCAATTAAAATAAAATAAGAGTGAATAAAGAGTGAAATTGTATCATACCTGATTTAAAATATTGATTTATATTTTATAGGCATATAATCTAAAAGGTTTTATTGCATGACGTTTCTCAAAATCACGAATTTTTGAGGAGTAGAAGTATAATTGAATAATTTAGTTATGAATGCTACTTCAGTCTAAAGAGCTGTAAAATATATCTCAAGTTCAAAATGTGTCTTAAGAATTTTTTAAAATAACTCTAACTTTAATAACTATGAAGTATTATTTATACTAACGTTCTTTTAGTTATACTGAAAGTTCATTGATGGACGCTCTTTTAATCTTTTGTGGATTGAATGCCCCGTGACTATTGATTCGGGCAGAGCTTTCCATTTTTACTATGTACGGACAAACAAAATCTCTCTGCATTCTGACGCTATAACAGTGAGTTATCTCAACAGTTTGACTGTTTGCACAAACCGATTGACATGTAAAACGGAAAAGAATATGGTGGAGACATGATGGAGCCGATTTAATCCGAGCACTGCTGGTCACGATATTTATAAAAAAACAAGATCAGCAACAGTGCGACGATGTTGTAGGGAGTCAAGATGTGATGTTAAATTATAATTTGACCACAATTTGCATAGCACGCTTTTGAACAGAGTCCAAAAGAGCTAGGTTGAAAACAGATGCTGCGCCCCAAACTTGACAACAATGCTCGATACAGGGACGAATATAGGACCTATAAATATGTAGTAATTGATACGAAGTGAAATTTTTTTACATCTATTGAGGATACAGAGTTTTTTTTACTCGTTTTTTGCCATCGCCATTATATGATCGTTCCAGAGTAGGTCATTGGAAATTGTGATTCCCAATAAACGGACGCTTTCTCATCCGTCTATTTGTTTGTCACACAATACTAATTGAAATATCGTTAGAAACGTTAGGTGCTGGTTAGGTGCTGGTACCAGGTGGTACCAAAGGTTCCTAAGGGAGGGGATGTCTCCGGAGGACTCTAAAAGGAAGACTCTAGAACGAAAAGGGAAAGGCCCCAACCGACGCAGCTGTGAATGTGAAGCGTGCCAGAGAGGCTACGACCACCCTTCAGGACAAAGAGCAAATTCATCTCAGACCAGGCACCAGCTATGCTGGTGTAATTAAGACGATTAAGGTGGCTATTTTGCATGAAGATTATGAAGATCATGAAGATGCTTAGCGTGGAGTTGCTGCGATTAATCGAGGCAGGGCTAGTGAACTAACTAGCAGTAGGATGTGCTGATCCCACGATCAGCTTTGTAGAATCCATTTCAAACCTGGTTATGTGATGGTACAGTGTGACGACGAGCAGACGGAAAAATGAGTCGTGTTGGTTTTACCTGAAGTGAAAGTTTGCAGACATTCACTTACGGACGAAATTGGAAGATAATATTCTGATTCCTCCCAAGATTCTCCCAAGGAGTGCTGAGCAGGCAAGGGAGAAAACTCTCGTGCTGCTAGAAGGACAAAACGCTGGCTTATTCATCAAGGATTGGACAACACTGATCGATGACAGGGCAAAGATAGCTTTATCGGAGGTAGAGAATACCCTTAATTGTCGGTTTGGCAAAGTCTTTGATCATGGACCAAGAGGGTGGCCCTCGGAAGAAGCACCTGAGATACCATCACCAACAAGGAGGGCAGTCGCGACCTTAACGATAGCCCAGTGAATGGTAAATATGGTTGTCGAAGAGGTGGAGGATGCTGCTGCAGGGTATTGTTGCAGCATCTAGAATGTGGGGACCGAGGAGGAGAAGAGTTTGTTGGTGGATGAAGGGGCGGATACGCCTCTCTCCAACAACATCTAATGGTGCCGCCTCCATGTGCGTGAAGATTGTGCGTGGCCCAAGTGAATGTCCTTCACGCCATAGCAGCGTCAGCTGTGGTGGCCAGGCCATTCACTAAGAAACAACTAGGGCTCACGCTAATCCAGGAACCCAGGAACTCTGGATCCACAAAAGCACAGTGAGCGGCACTGCAAACAGCGAGGCGAAGGTAGTATGTGATACTAATGCAAACTCACCCAGAGCGTGCATTATGATTAGGAAAAACATTAATTATATTTGTCTTTCAGATTTTCTTACCAGGGCCTTGGTGGCCATATCAACTACCATCACACTCGGAGATATTCGCCGCCAGGTAGTGGTAGCATCGGCATACTGTGCAGGGGACGGGACAAGGATACCGCCTACAGGAAAGATACCGCCAGTTATGGATCCAAATATTAAATAATCTACGTTTTATTCTAAGGGCCATTTTGGCCAATGTTGTCAACTATAGATTACCATATCAACCATCAAGGGAGAACAAAAAGTTTATCCATTAATTCAAATGGGTTTTTTGTGAACAATTATTATCCATTAATGTTCTGTTACATCTTCTTGATGCGACTAAAAGCGGAGAAAATTGAGAGAAAATACCACAGAAAAATAAAATTTTCTCCCTCCCTATGGCTGTAATAGAAGGAAAAATAAAAAAATAGTTTTTTTTTTTAAATTTTATCAATGAAAAATAAATTTGACAACAATGAAAAAAGTTTGTCAACAAATTTTCACTTGTGAATAATTATATAACTTAAATATTTCTGTATGCGAAAATATTGCGTTCCTTTTATAAAATATTTTACTTAAATAATAGCTTAATATCTGAATCCAACGACAACGACCTAAAAATAGGTGCTAAAGTCACACACGACAGCTGGAAGACTAATAGTTAAACCATACGAGAAATTAGACACTGCAGAAAAGCATGGTGTGGTGTACTCATTTGAATGTAACAAGTGTAATAGCATCTACATTGGCCAAACTGGTCAAAACTTGGGGTACAAAATAAAACAGCACATCAATGACATCAACAAAATCAACACAAAAGTCAACAATACCGCCACTTACCATAGTAAAGAAAAGGGTCATACTTTTAACTACCAAGCAGCAAAAATATTGACCACTGAAGAACAATGAAGAACAATATAGCATCGAAAACAAAGAAGAGGGCTACTGGTTTCTTAACATTCGAATTCTAAGTACTGTGTTAAAATATGATTATACTGTCATTTACAGATCACCCAGTGGATCAATTACAAGTTTTATTAATTTCTTTCAATCTTATATGGATAATAATATTGATCTGAATAGAAGAAATATAATTGTAGGTGATATTAATATTAATTTGCTTAAACAGAATACCTACTCAAGTAGTTTTATAAATATTATAAGCTAGGGGGTATCCCGCGGGCTCCGCCCCCCCCCCCGAAATTATGGCAAATAATTATCGGAAACCACTATTATATGATTTTTAGCACTGCCTGTAAAAAAACTAATTAATTTTCTTGTTTATATCGAAATTATAATAATTTGAACGAAACGGGAAATGACAGTGCAATAAAATGCTATAAAAACTGCATTATCGATCAAATTGCACTATCGTAAAACGAAATGTATGTATGAATAAAATAAAAGTGTGTAAAAAAACAATAATTTTAATGTTATTTATAGTAGTTGTTGTTATTCTTAATATCGAAATGTAAATATCGAAATGATTTTAATGATTTTAATTTGAACAAATTATGGCAAAAGACAACTTAACTTTTTAACTAACTTTAAAGAACTACTTTATCGATAATTCTATGTATCCAAAAACAAAATTTTATACAAGTTTTATTTATATATGAATTATTTATTTATATGAATTCATTCATCCATGAATAATAAAATAAAAAAGCACAATAATTTTAAAGTTATTTAACGAAAAAAATGAATTTATGAATAAAAACACAATTTTAATGTTATTTAAAATAAAAATTTAAAAACAGCATTATCGTAAAACGAAATGTATGTATGAATATGAATAAAATAAAAGTGTGTAAAAAAACAACAATTTTAATGTTATTTAAAAAAAAAAATAAAAAAAATTCGCAATATTCAGGTTTCGAACTTTCAATCTATAGATCATCAGTCGAGCGCGCTACCAATATTACCAATGTACCAATTTGAACTATATTTGATCTATAGACTAAAGCAGTGGTTCCTAACCTTTTCTTAGTCGCGGCCCCCTTAAAATAAGTTTATGGCAATCGCGGCCCCCTTATAATAAATATTCTCCCGGTCATCATACTCACTCTAAAATAATATAAAAATCGTTATAATATTTATTTTAAAACAATGAATTTATTGACATATTATGATAACAATAATTAATTGATAGTTTTTAAATATATCTTAAGCAGAATCTACTTCACCTTATTCGCAAATTCATTTCACTGTTTTCAAAACTATAACATAAAGCCTTCAAAATGGAACCGTTATGTAAAAAAGTTTGAAAAGGTGTCTTGATCCACTATTCCGACTGCTATATTCACGATCGCGTCAACACCACTACTTTGACTTCAGTGGAAAAAGACAACATTGCCGTTTATCGGCAACAAAAAACCAAATTTGTCTATAAGCCGATGCGATAAACATTTAAGAAGTATCTACTTTTAAAATGGACAGTGAGCTTTTTCGATAGTACGGACAGTACATATTTAAAAATATTAGTGTCATTTCACTTCTGGGAGTGCGTTCCAATTGCTGCTAAGTTGTATTTTACTTGCCAAACCTACATTTACCTGCCAAACCTTCAGAACTCTGGTCGTTAAATAATCATTATGAAAGTATGAAAAAAGAAACCATGTTGAGCGCATGGTATCTGGAGATATTCAAATCTATTAAGTTAAGTGGCGAGATTCAACGCTTAACATGTTGCTTTGATTCATAATAATAGACCAATGTAGTCAACTATTTATTTGACTAAATTAACATATTTATTCTGAATAATTGTAAAGAAATTAATGTTTTTATCAAATCATCACCACAATTTCTGTGGTTGTTCTTATACTATTTGCATAAAAGAGTTTCTTCAGATTATGGTTTATTTATTTTATTATGCATTGTGCAAAATCCTTTTTCGCGCAGATATGTGCAAGCAGGCCTGTATGCAAAATTAAAAATTGAGTTCCAAACTGCCGCCCTCAATTTCAACAATTTGTCATCAAGGGCAATAATTTAGAATTATATTATTTATCAGAAGGATCGTGCTTCAAGTCTTCTGTTATCAAGTTCATTATTTGAAATATTAAAATCGAATTTTTAATCAGTGTTTGGGATGTCATTAAATTAAATAATTTATACGTTCTTTGTCGAATTCACAATTAAATATCTGTAACTATTTGAGATAATTTGGAAACGTTGAAAACTTGAATCTTTTTGCTTTGAATCCATGCATGGAATTTGTTTTTCATTGCTTTTGTTTAGGATAGGATATTCAATTTGTTTTATTCTGGAAATATGAACCCCAAAGACAGGATAATTTTTGTAATTGTTTTTTATTTTTGACCGACTGGTGTGGCAACCGTGTGTACTCCAGCAAGCGTAGTTCCATTTATTTCGTACGTATTGAAAATAAATTGATAGTTTAAAAATTTGGCAATGCCGGATTTGTTGATAGCATTGTTTTTTTAAGTGTGTATTCATAATAAAAACTTCCTCCAGATATGTGAAGTTTTTTAATTTTTAATATTTTTCTTTTTTGTAGATTTTAAATTACGTTCCAAATAAATACACATTTGCGAACTGAATATTATTTTCAATAATATGCATACGCGTTTTAAAAGGAACTACATTTATTTCGCCTGGTAATTTGAAAATACGAATTGTCTCCACGTCTAGCCATGGTATTTATATTCGCATGGTCACCTTTTCTTATTTACTGCTTCATACTACTTATGAAAGGAAATCGAAGATTTTTTCGTGTTATTTTATTTTGGGGTTTCTGACGCATACGGTCCTTGATCAAACACAAAAAACGAATTCTTAATAGTTGTAGACGTCGCAAGCGCCATTCGTTTGAGCAGCTAATTTTTTCCAAAGGACCGCATGTTAAACCAAATATAAACTGAAAATTTTATTTAGAGAGCCCATGCTGTCCAATTGAAAAATTCAATTAAAATCAATTCAAAAATCTATTCAATTTTTAGTCTTATAATTCAAGGCAATTTTATATATTTGCAATATGGTGATGCATTTAAATAAACAAAACATGTATTTTTATGTTTACTGAATGTCTTAGAAACAATATTATTACAGCCCTCACTACGCTTTTGCTGTTTATTTCATACTCGAGTGAAATGAGTATTATTTTAGCGTTGTTATACAATATACTAACTGCAACAACCATAAATGTTTAATTTTATACCAGTATCAGTTTCTTTTCAGCTATTTTATTTGCACTTTGCTTTTGAACGGTTTGTAGAAACCTTGACAAGCTAGTTTTAAATATGATGTCGCTCAAATATTGAAATGAACAGTAGAGTAGAATTAACTTTAGCTTAGTTCTGCTTAGCTGTGTCTAAGGGTATGAATTTACGCCATGGGTTGACAGGCCCATATTTATATAAAAACGAATATAAATTTACTTTGAAACGAAAACGAAATTTTCACATCGATCAAAATTTAAATTCTGTTTGGCACTAATAAGTTTTAGTTGCGTGTTAAATTTTTATATCATTAAAAAACATCTTTAAAAAGATCTCTATATGTTTGGACAAAATTAGATAAAACGATGAAGGAGTAGACACCCTCCAATTGTTTTTCTGCTTCCTAGTTGCCGCTATTTCCCTTCGTATGTGTTGCATACATTCGAAATATATAATAATCCATAAATGATATGCGATACTATATCATTATTTAAAGTATTTATTGAAAAATAAGTACATCCACATTCGTACACCTAGATTTAAAAACGATTTTGATTTAAAAAATTCTTTAGCATTCAATTAAAAAATCTGATATTTTCGCGGCCCCCAAATTCTTTTCGCGGCCCCCTAGAGGGCCGCGGCCCCCCGGTTAAGAATCGCTGGACTAAAGGATAGATAAGATTGCCGTTACGCTCGTATAGAAGGATAGACTTACGGCTATTATATTATGGATGATAGTGATTTTCGACAAACTATTTGTGAACCAACTAGAATAACTCCCGATTCAGCAACATTAATTGATGTAGTATGCACAAATGATTTTGAGCTATCATATAAAATTGTTAATGACTTTAAAATATCGGATCATGAATTGATTGAGATTATCACACCAACGCATGAAACGGTACAAAAAAATAAAAGTAAATTTAAATCGATAATTAAATATAATCAAGAAATTTTGCATGATTGTCTTCTAAAACTTGATTTCAATTACAATAATATCGTAACGGATGGTGTGAATGTAAATTCTGATGTATTTGTTGAAAATCTGAAGATTTGTGTGAGTGAGTTATCTTTTGTGCGCGAAATAAGAAAAACTTGTGAATGTAAATGGTATAGTAATGAGATAAAACAAATGAAAAAAGAAAGAGATGTTGCATATAATCTGTATAAATTAGATGAATCAAATCATACAAAACATGAACAGTATAAACTTTTACGGAATGCGTATGTTAGCAAATTGAATAAAAGCAAGAATAATTTTATAATGAATGAATTAAAGGACGCAAAAGGAGATGCAAAAAAACTTGGAGAATATTAAAAAACTATTTCTACAGTAATAAGTCTGAATCACAAACAGCGATAGATTTTAGTGGATGTATTGTTGATGATGATGGCGAAAAGGTAGACAAATTTAATTGTTTCTTTGTTGACAGTGTTAACGAAATAGTGGAATCAATTCCTGTAATACCTAATTTCATTAACACAGTAATATCTGGTAACTGCGAATTCAGATTTAGTACCGTAACCAACTCAGAAATCAGAGAGGTATTTAAACAAATTAAAAGTAATTCTGGCACCGATGGTATTAGTAAAAAACTTCTTATGGATTCTTATGAAATAACGGGTAATATGCTTACTGAAATTATTAGACAGTCTTTAGAGGTTGGTATGTTTCCTAATAACTGGAAAACATCAATAGTTACACCGGTGCCAAAAATTAAAGGAACGTCGAAGTGTCAAGAATATAGACCAATTAACATGTTGCCAGTATACGAAAAAGTACTCGAAATAGTTGTTAAAAACCAACTTCAAAATTATGTAGAAAATAACCATTTGATAGCGAAATATCAATCAGGTTTTCGAAAGAACCATTCTTGTGAATCTAGTGTTAATAATGTGTTAAATGAATGGAAGGCTTTGATGGATAAAAATGGATGCGTGATTGTAGTATTTTTAGATTTTAGGCGTGCTTAAAGCACAATACGGTGTAAAGGGAACTTAGCTAAAATGGTTTGAAAGCTATCTAAGTAATCGTTATCAGAGAACAAGAATCAACGATACTGTCTCAGACAAAATAAAAACTGACAATGGTGTACCACAAGGATCGGTTTTAGGAGCATTACTGTTTATTTTGTATATTAATGATCTTGGACTATGTGTTTCGAATGTAGAAGTAAGAATGTTTGCAGATGACACGCTTGTATACATGCATGTTACAGATATAAATGAAGAAATTAGGCTTATGAATGAAGATTTGTCTAAAATAGCGGATTGGTTGACGATCAATAAAATGAAATTAAATTTCGAGAAAACTAAGTCTATGATAGTTTCTAAAAATAATAATTATGGGGTAGTGCATGAACGAGTCAGTATTGCCGGAAACGAGATCGAATTTGTGGATGTTATTAAATACTTAGGGATAATAGAGCACGAAAATTTGAGTATGCGTAATAATGTCGACTATGTATGTAAAAAACTAGGTAAAAAAGTTGGATATATGTCAAGAATATCAAACAAATTGACAAGCGAAGCGAAAATTAGCCTTTACTTCTCTATAATAGCCCCACATTTCGATTACTGCTCTACACTACTCATCATGTGCAATGAAGAAAAAATCCATAGGTTACAAAAATTGCAAAACAAAATCATGCGTGTAACTCTAAGGGTCCCAAAATTTACGAGTGTGATGTGAACGATTCATACACTAGGATGGATGAGTGTGGCACAACGTATAGTTATGAAAGTAATTTTATGGATGTGGAAAATAAAATACGAAAAATTACCAGAATATGTGTTCGATGGTCTTACATATAATTTCGAAGCACATCATTACCGACTGCGGAATATAAACGATTTCAGACTGCCAAAAATGCGAACAAACTTTGGACAAAATACCTCAGAATATAAAGGCCAAAAACTGTTCAACTTATTACCACAGGCTGTTAAAGATGAAACTAATGAGTGCAGATTTAAAAGACAAATAATAAATTTTGTAAAAGAAAAGGTTGGACTCAAGCTTTCCGACATTTTAAAGTCATAATAAGTTATAAATTAATTCAAATAAATAAATAATGTAAATTAGTTGTAAATGTTTAGAAATATGTAAGTTTAATAGCTTATCGCTAAATAAATATATCAATCAAACAATGAACAAAAGAAATAACTCTTGAATCAATTTGCATCCACCAAAACAAAAAACAATAAATTTGAAATCTGATATTGGAATGTTGAATGGAATGGATAAAATCAATTAATACGACAAAGCAAAAATAAATATGAAACATGCAAAAATATAATTACCCACACAAACAAATATTACAACCAGCTATATGACGAAACCACCTGTAATAAACAGGCATTCTTTTTCTTTCCGGGATAACAAAAAAATAGACAAAATCAACACATGGCCTCTGGCCCAGGAAAATCTCCAATTTAAAAAAAGAAAATTCCAATTCATTTTAGGGAAAAAAATTAACAAAGGTCAACAAAAAGAATATAATCCTTAATATAATAGCCGTGAGTCTATCCCTCTATACGGTCGTAACGCTGATGACGTAGTACATTTTTTGTTGTTTTTTTTTAATTTTTTTTTAAATAACATTAAAATTATTGTTTTTTTGTTATTGTTTTAATAAAATTTAGAGGGGGGATTTTTTAAAAGTTATTTATAGTTTTTGTTGTTGTTTTAATTAAATCTGTTTTTTTTTTCAATTCAATTAGTCACAATATATGTAATATGTTTTAATTTTGCTTTTGAACCTATATAGGTAATAGGTAAAAACATGCTATATATTATATTTGATTCATAGTAATTAATATACTTCACAAACAAACTTAAATCGTTTAAAGCAAAAACATAAGAAATTTCAGAGAGCATTTTTTAAATGATAATAGTTGTGTTTTGTATGTAAACTTGTGCTTTTGCATGTAAGCAAATGCTTTTTCTTAACTCCCCTTTGTAGCACTAGTAAAGCAGGAGTCAGACCAAGAAAATTGTTCTATAGAACAGCGTACATAACAGCATAGAAAAATATAGATTTTTAACAATTTTTAAAAACAATGTAGGTTGCCAACATTTGATATTATTGGGACAAAAAACAGTTTGTGTTATAATTAGTCCAGTAACTTTATACATTACCGTATGCGTCAAATCCGGTAGTTCTGATTTTTTGCAGACTTGTTTATGATGTAGGCCTAATGAATAATCCAAGTTTGTGACCTCGAGCGCCGAACGCAGCTTCGTCAAAAATCGCAAAAACCGCGAAAAAATCGTTATTTTTTCAAATTTTGGCGATTATAACCCTAAAGGGCTAGTTTTTTCTTTAATCCTTAGGCCGTTTTTAAAGTAGACTAAATTTGCTACAATATGATACTAGAACTGTCTCTGCAGACCGACTAGTTTCCGAGATTAAGCCTTTCAAAGTTTATCATTTTTTTCGAACTTCGCAATTTTTTGCAATTCTGTCGTTCTAAATGAACTTTGTCCCTGAATATACTATCGAAGCCCTGTACTTTTATGATGGGATGTTAAAAAAGAAAATGAGAAGTGTGAACAGTGTGCACAGGTATGTTGAACTCTTGATACTTTTCCAAAATCATCCTTATCGAGAAAAGTGCATCGGTAGTACCTCGGCCCCGCCGGAAACCACACTGATATTCTTCAAACAGTTGTTCAGCAAAAGAAAATAAATGATTATATTAACAATTAAATCAATATTTATAAATTTTATGCATTTGCTACAAAAAATGGTGTGTATAACTAGTGCGAATGCGTTTTCCAAACGCGAGTTATTGCAGCACTCCCTACGGTCATTCTGCAAACTAGTTCTTGTTTGGAAAACACATTCGCACTAGTAATCATAAATTTCGATAGAAATTTGGCGAGTTTTTTAATACAACAAAAAAATTACTCAAAAAAAAAAACTCAATTTAAAATTTTGACGAGCCCTTATCTTACAGCTAAACATGAAAAAATCCAATTTCGAATTCCTTTATTTCACCATTGTAATAATATTATAGTCATTATATGGCTCAAAGCATATAAATATTCTTTAAATCTGAAATGGTAACATATTTTAAAACTAAAAAACTGAAAAAAACAACGAAAAACAGAAATAATTTAATATTTATGAAATGAGATTTTATTTTCACTTAAAAATTGGTCGTAACTACGACGGTAATTTTTAATAGAGATGGCACTGATTTCCTTTTTTCGAAATACATTCCTACTTTCCGAAACTACCTTACCTACTATTTGAAAATTTTGACAGATAATTTGTATTTTGAAAACATTCATAAATATTATTTCTTCCAAATCAAGGTTGCTTTTGTTATTTTTAATATAATTATTATCTTTCTTAAATTACTACAGTTAACTGAAAAGAAAAAGTTAAGTTAAACTTAAATGATTAATAATTATTAATTATTAAACTTATTTGATTAATAATTGTTATATACTATCAAGTATGTGTGGAATTATGTTTTATTTTCTAGTTTGTAACAAGTGCGACATATTTCTTCAAATTAATAGTGAATCAGCAAACTCTAATAAGCTACCATCTGTTAAAAATTATATTCTGTGACTGGAATTCCAACTTTAGCTTTGTTAGAGCGTTTGCTTAAGTTTTGTTTATTTATAAGATCAGTAGATCTATAATATCACGGTCTGTACATCTACTCTCCGAAACACACATACTAGATATTAGATAACAATAATTGATCAAATAAGTTTCTAATTGTGTACCTTGTTAATTATATTTAATTTAACTTTTTCTTTTTAGTTATTTTAATTATGACCGTTTTGGTGGTCAAAAATTTATGAGTGAAACTCATATGATGGTATCGAACCCAGATCAGTGGATAGAACCAATGGCCGATGCTGGTGATGATCAATATACCTTTCATGTTGAACCGGTTTAAACAATTGTTGCAGAAGTTTCAAGGAAAGTTAAAGACGCTGGAATGAAGGTTTTAGCTTTAAAACCATGCACTCCGGTTGAGCTTGTGAAAGAGTACATTCCCTTAGCTGATATGATTTTAATTATGACCGTTAAACCCGGTTTCGGGGGTCAAAATTTATGAGTGATATTATGCCAAAAGTGGAATGGCCACATTAAAATTACCCCAACATCAGATATAGAGGTTGATGGAGGAGTTGGACCAGAAACAATTAATGAGTGTGCTAAAGCTGGAGCAAATATGATTGTTGCTGGTACAGCAATTATTCGGGCTACTAATTAAAAAGATGTAATATCGCTTTTAAAAACTCTTCAGTAGTTTACACTGGTAGTCTCATAAATATGTTATTGTTCCTAATTTTAAGATGATTTGTTAACTTGGGCTGGATATGGATTTAGATATGGATATTAGTGTTTCCAATTATCCGTGTTTTTAACTATCCGGATATCGAATAGTATGTAAAGTAATTATCCGGATATCCGGATAATAATCCGGATAGTGGATTTAAATAAAATCAATATGTAGTTTTAAAAAACAAAAATTAGCTAATAATTTATTTTCATCTGGAAAATAATATTTTAAAAATACAAGACCGTTTAACATTGGAATCTGCAACAGTTTGCGTTAAGAAGATACTAGCAACCGAAAAGACTCTTTCACTTTCGTTCGAATTAGGTTGAATGGTCTTCAGAGCATCAAACAGCTTTTCTAGGTAAGGAGTGAGTGTTTTATTTATGCTTTTATAAATTAAATTCCTCGTCCAGTGAAGAATAATTATTTTAACGATTAACTTTACTATGTATTTTCGATTGGTGATATCGTATTTTTTAATTCCATGACTAAAGTACATTCGGTAAGTTCGGTCGGAGTTGGAGAATTTTCATTTTCCTTAACTTCTTCTTCCGCCATTTTTAACTTAACATTTTCGGTTGTTTTGGTATACGGAAACAAACTTTGTATTAACGTTTTTGCATAACTGATAGCTTATGATTTAGAAATATAACTAAAATACCCAAAATTATTATGTTGGAATAGTGTTGAATTCTGCACCAACATCATTAATGAAACTAATTCAAACATTTCTCGTTTTGTTAATAAACTGCCTTAACGTGATTGATTAACTTTAAATATTTTCAAATTACAAAAACTTGAACCGTAAATTATGACACGGCAAAATACTGTTTTTTATTTGTAAATAAATTACACTTCTCAAAATTCAAATTCAAAACAATTGCTGGAATGATAATTTTTAGATCAACCAAACGCAATGTCTAAATGAAAAAACTAAGCTTTAGATTGACTAAACGAAAACGTCTAGTATGAAAATTTTTAAAAAGATAAATGGCGCAAACAATTTTTTTTGCTTTAATTTTGTTATCCGGATTGCTTTTGTGAATTAACCGGATATCGGATAGCAAAATTTTTACGAATTATCCGGATAATTCCAATCCGGCTTAAACCGGATTGGAAACACTAATGGATATGGATGTG
The DNA here is from genome assembly GCA_963693315.1 of Diogma glabrata. Lineage (NCBI taxonomy): Eukaryota > Metazoa > Arthropoda > Insecta > Diptera > Cylindrotomidae > Diogma > Diogma glabrata. Next base: position 288,761,901 of record OY856187.1, on the reverse strand, counting down.
GATATGGATATTGATATAGGTATGAATATGGATATGTATATGAATATGGATGTGGATATGGATATAGATAAAGATATGGATATGGATGAGGATATGGATTGGACTTCGTATGGATATGACATGGACATGAATTGGATATGGATTGGATATGTATTAAATACAGATTGGATATTGATTTGATATGGGTTGAATATGGGATTGTATATGAATTGGATATGGATTGGATATGGATTGGCTATGGATTGGGTATGAATTGGATATGGATTGGATATTAATTGAGTATGGATTGCAGATGTATTGGATATGGATTGGATATGGATTGGATATGGATTAGATATGGATTGAATATGGAATGGATATGTATTGGATATGGATTGGATATGCATTGGATATGGATTAGATATGGATTGGATATAGATTGGGTATGAATTAGATATGGATTGGATATGGATTGGATATGGATTGGATATGGATTGGATATGGATTGGATATTGATTGGATATGGATTGGATATGAATTGAATATGGATTGGATATGGATTGGATATGGATTGGATATGGATTGGATATGGATTGGATATGGATTGGATATGGATTGGATATGGATTGGATATGGATTGGATATGGATTGGATATGGATTGGATATGGATTGGATATGGATTGGATATGGATTGGATATGGATTGGATATGGATTAGATATGGAATGGATGTGGATTGGATAATAATTGAAAAGGGATCAGTAATGGATTAAAAATTGGATATTGATGTTATATTTTTTTTATATAGACCAACAAAAAGAAATGATATCAACGGAAAAAACATTAAAAATGTAAATTCAGCAGTTTTTTTAAGATGTTTAATACACAATGTACGAAAACAAAACAAACAAAACGAAATGATATCTTAGCGGAAAAAAACATCAAAAATGTAAATACAGCAGTTTTTTAGAGAGATTAGGTACACAACGTAAAAAAACAAATAAAAAGCAATGATATCTTATCACACGCACATTTCAGCGGTAAGAACGTCAAAGCAACCAAATCAGGAGTTTGTTTTTAGGGTTTAATACACAACATAAAAGTACCAAACCAAAGAAATGATACATTTTGATAAGCAAATTGGATACTGCGACAGTAAAAACATTTCATGTAACTATTCAAGCTAAAATTTTCAATAAACATACCAAGCTACAAAAATGTATGTACATTTTATGAACTAAAACTTAAAAATAAAAAATATATAAATAAATAGTCCCGATGGTCGACACAATTAAGTTTACAAAGTATAAATTTATTTTTCTTCGAATTCTAAATGTACAATGCATTATTTGAAAGTTAATCTGAAACGAGAGAAGTACAAGCCAAACGCAAAAACTCTTTGAAGTGTAAGGGATCTCTTGTCATTAAACGCCCAAAATTAGGGCTTTCAAAAATAAAATACTGTGTGCCTTCAAAGAGTTTTTGCGTTTGGCTTGTACTTCTCTCGTTTCAGATTAACTTTCAAATAATGCATTGTACATTTAGAATTCGAAGAAAAATAAATTTATACTTTGTAAACTTAATTGTGTCGACCATCGGGACTATTTATTTATATATTTTTTATTTTTAAGTTTTAGTTCATAAAATGTACATACATTTTTGTAGCTTGGTATGTTTATTGAAAATTTTAGCTTGAATAGTTACATGAAATGTTTTTACTGTCGCAGTATCCAATTTGCTTATCAAAATGTATCATTTCTTTGGTTTGGTACTTTTATGTTGTGTATTAAACCCTAAAAACAAACTCCTGATTTGGTTGCTTTGACGTTCTTACCGCTGAAATGTGCGTGTGATAAGATATCATTGCTTTTTATTTGTTTTTTTACGTTGTGTACCTAATCTCTCTAAAAAACTGCAGTATTTACATTTTTGATGTTTTTTAAATGTTACCCTATGTCATATAGGATTATACGTGATAGGATTTATTGTATATACTATATTATTTAGGAAAAAATGTGAGAAAACCAAGCAATATAATATGATTTTCGCCCATCAGCATCACAGTACGTATGTTGTTGTGAAAACTGGGTCTTAGCTAGTTTTTATGTGTTGTGATACAAATTGTAATCCCTATACTGTAGTTCCTAAATATAGAAATAATGAGGTGTAAAATCTAGGGGGAAATAACTACATTTTGTTTGGCTTCTGTATTCGCCCAGCTACGTAAATTCAAATATTTTTATTGTAGAAACCTTAGAGTATATATATATAAATATAGAGAGAACATAACTACAAACTTGTATGAAAATAGTAAGAAAATGGTTATAGCACATCAGTCATAGTCAATTTCACTTTTCTCCATTTTAATTTGTTTTTCAATGTTTATATTTACTATTCCACAAACTTTTATATTCAATTATAAAACAAGTCTGTATTTAGTATGCCAAAAATTTTAAAAATTTGTTTCATAGTTGTGCTGATTTTCATAAAATGATTGGCAATAATTACGAGAGTCTTTTATATATATTGAGTTATGTATACTGTCTTGAAGTTGTAGTTATTATTGAGGGATCAAACACAAAAAACAAAAAACTACCAGGCTCTAGACCAATATTTTCTTAATTTATTTAATTTAATAACATATATTTCGGGGTTATTAGCGACCTCCTGATCACATGAAAAACGAAAACAGGCTGTAATCACAAATATAGAAATTCTTATAAAATATATAAATTACGTTCAAACTAAATTTTAACCTACTTTTGGTGTTACGATTATTGTAAAACCAATTCCATTATTTTTCTTATTCGATGCTGGTAGATTGGCAGTAAATTTTTAAAAACAATTTGAATTCGTATTGCAATAAATAGTAAATAAATAAAATAATTAAATAAAATAAAATAAACTAAATTCATATAATTAAAAAAAAAACTTTTATAACATATAAAATGAATGAAATGAAATAAATAAAATTGAACTAGATTAAAATTAAATGACACATCACTATATAGATCAACGACCTGTATAATTGACAAAATTTGTTGATAAATTGTATTGTCTAGACATCAAGATTATGAAATTCCCCTCATCAGCTGTTTTGTTGATTTTTTGTATATATCTATATTATTGAAATGGTGTGTAACGACCGACAAAAATCTGTTCAATAAACATTTTCTTTTGAAGTCTAAAACAAACAGTCCTCTACATATTCATACTACAGATCATATATTCGTTTCGTATTATTAACCCATTAAGATTCATTTCCTAGAATATTATCTGATCATATACGGCGTTCCATTGTATACATAAATTCACATTTTAGTGTACTACGTCAAATGTTATTTTCCCCTCAAATCATTTAACTTGTTATTTAAATTGTTATGTCATTCGTAATCAATTTTTTTTGGGCTTCTTTTCTTTTCTTTCTATGTGAAACAAATACATTTTTTTTGTATTTGTTAAACGGTCATTAAAATAAAGTATATGATTCTGCGCAGATCATACCATCATTTGATTGCTTCACCTTGTAATGTTTTACTTTAAAATGTATTCACATTAATAATAATTGATTGAATTTTGAAGGACCTTATTGTTATGATATGATGATTTTCAATGTATGGGTTAAATTTTGTATTTGATCAAATGTAAAAGCCACAATGGCATAGATAAATAGAAAGTCTTTTTTCTAGAAAATAAAGTCGTTCTGTGAAACGATTTTTAATTTTAATTTTAGTTAAGTTTTTAGCTTTGAGAAAGACATTGTTTAGCTTTCAAGTGTTAATGGCCACAGAATGTTTTTTTTTGACGAGATTGAAAATAGAATTTTTTTTACGAAGATGTTAAATAGTGAAGTGCTATACTAGTCCGGTCAATTTAGACCAAAATATGAGAGTGAAGTTACATAAAGTCCCAACAAGCTGAATTTCAGTGAAATTGTTCAAAACATAATTATAAACAATGTATAGAAGTTCCCCATCATTCCCGAGTATGGAAAAAATTTTATTCAAGGTCAAAGGTCAAAAAAATGAGTTTTTCGCGATTTTCAGCAAAACGGTAAGTTTTATCATAAAAGTACCGCAAACAAAAATTGTAGATCATAAAATTATCTATAAAAAATGTATCAATACTTTTTTTCTTACGAGCCACCGTTTCTGAGATATAACGATTCAAAAAGTTATAAAAGTTGTTATCGTCATAATATGCACACGTTTCCACGCCACCTATGAGGTAGTGTACTTAGCGCGTTTTCCCCAGTAAGCCTACTCCACGGGTCAGTTGTGATCCTGTTTAATGCAAAACTATTGCAAAATAACGGAAATTTTCAAAGATTGGAAAAGATAAAAGCGATGTAAATTAAAAAAAAGTGTTGAAGTTCATTCGTCTTATTCGCAAGTTTCAAATTCTTGTTCTTCTTCTTGATCTTCTTCTTGTTCTTCTTCTCCTGCTTCTTCTTCATCTTCATTTTGGATGCAAGTAAATTGCGTTAATAGCGATGTATCGCATGATACTTCGTCGGAGTCAAACGAATCCTCCATTGTTTGTGATTCAATATTAGAGCACGACCGGCCTTGACAATTTGTGCATGCCAAAGAACAAAACAGTCCGACTTTTTTGCAACCACATTTAGCACTGCATCTCTTTTTGCAGTTGCAAAAAATAGTGTTCAGTAGTTTTTCCGGCGCAGGTGGAAGTAAAGTTTGAACTGGCTCTAATATATTGTTGACCAACTTCCAACCCCAGTCTGTAGGGTCTAGCTGATAACCAAGCCACACTTGAGCTTGGTAATATACTTGAAAAAGATGTTGGTGAGCAGCAACTGAGGTTGGAGGAAGACAAGCTAATTGAACTTGTTTTTTATTTTTAGTATTTTTAACGAAACATGCATATCGATGCTTATCTAAACAGGTAGTTTTTTTAGGAGCTCCGTACATAGAAAGAAGAAAGCGGATGCCGTTGGTAATAACTTCTTGTTGAGTTGAATTACTCTTTTTAAAAACTTCAGCACATTGAATTAAATCTTGTTTTTCAAACATTTTGAAAACTGCTGTTTTACCCCTCCTGTAAAATGCAGATGTCGTATCACAGCCAGTTATTGCGTGTAAAAATAGTACATGATCTTGACACTTTACAAAAGTATATAAACTTTTTGATGAATATATATCTGATTGATGCTGAGCTTTTCCCGGTCTTAAGAAAAAAATAGTTTTTTCAGTTGGCGTTCGAGCAGTGAGTAATACAAGTAAGTCAACATCTTCACCAACAACAATAGTTGTATTTGTCAAATTGAATTGCTCTATTGCTGTTTCAATAATCAATACATCAGCATCATTATTAGCTTGTTTTACCAATATATTTTCAGCCGTAAACTTTTCTTTCAACATTGAAATGAAACGAGACTTGTTGTGGGTATTTGTAAGAAATTTCTGTTGACTGGTTGGGACTGTCATAAGTTCATCAAATAAAATGTCAGAAGATGAAGATGTTGCTAGAGTTCGACGACGTTGTTCTGCAGCTTTGATATTTCTCGTGCAATCATCATAGCCATCAAATACGACAGTAACTCTGGAACCAAAATGTCTACGTACATATTGAACGTATTTATCTAAGATAACGTTGAATGTTTCTTCGCTATCCCACACAACGCGGTGTAGTAAGTATCCTCCGTCAATGATGTATGTCGCATAGAACAACGAACAACAAAAACAAAACTTAGAAATTTATTTTCTTTTTTATATTTATTTTTTCTCATCTCAGTTAGTTGATTTCGTTTTACCGCTAGTTTTACATATATTATATAAAATATAACAACTCTAGATGTATATACGTGGCGTACTCATGCATATTATGACGATAACAACTTTTATAACTTTTTGAATCGTTATATCTCAGAAACGGTGGCTTGTAAGAAAAAAAGTATTGACACATTTTTTATAGATAATTTTATGATCTACAATTTTTGTTTGCGGTACTTTTATGATAAAACTTACCGTTTTGCTGAAAATCGCGAAAAACTCATTTTTTTGACCTTTGACCTTGAATAAAATTTTTTCCATACACGGGAATGATGGGGAACTTCTATACATTGTTTATAATTATGTTTTGAACAATTTCACTGAAATTCAGCTTGTTGGGACTTTATGTAACTTCACTCTCATATTTTGGTCTAAATTGACCGGACTATACATAAAGATATGATTATTTTATTCACAGGCGTCTTGTGTTTTCTTTTTCAATTAATTGCTAGTAGAAAAAAAAACAATAAATAATATCATTACCCATTTCTAATAGTGCACTTATATAAAGTGGATAATGTTTCTAAGTGTGCAAGAGGGGGCATTTAGTGCAAGAACAAAATTAATGCACACATGGTGTCGTAGAAAACATGGTTTTCGTTCAAATGAAAATATTACAAAGTTATACAATTTACATTGTTATTAAAGACAGCAATACTTATATATTAGAGACAGCAATACTATACTTAACTTAAGTTTTTTATTGTTATAAATATTATTCCGTTTTATATAATATTATTTTTCATTGTTTTTATATCTAAGCACTAGGGGGTATCCCACGGGCTGCGCCTCCCCCCCTTTCCCCCGCACGGTAATACACTCTTTGCCTTTTCATCTGGCTTTAATATAATTACTAAGTACTATTCATCATAATCCAATCTCTTCTAATCTATTCTATGTGCACCTGCTGCTTAACTATAATTCTACAAAAAAACCATCGTGAAGTGTACATACTATAAATTTTTATACGATCAGTCACAAATGGCTAGAAATAATAATATGCATTAAGAAAATAATGAAATAGCAGCTTTTGTTTTTCTTTAGTTTATTTACAGAAAATGAAACTATGCAAAAATAATGATGCAAAACAAACTATCTGTCATACAAATAATTAATTTTCTCATTAATATCGAAATGATATAAATAATAAATTTGAACGAAATGGCTGAAAAACTACATTATCGAAAAATTTAAATGCCGTAAATGGAATTTTTATTAATAAAAAGGAATAATTTTTATTTGGAAGGGTTTTTTGTGAACAATTAAACTTAAGTACATATCGGAAATCACTTGAATTTTGCAATTCGAAATAACTTTTCATTTTCTCTAAAATTCCTTTAGAAAAATTTTTTGTGTTTTGTGCCAGGATTCGAACTCACATTCATCAGAGACGTATGCTCAAATCCCGTATGTCTTACACAACTTAGCCACAGCGGCGATGACATACCATACTTTAATTTTCATGTTCAGATAATTTCTAAATTGAAACTTCATCATATTTACTTTTTCATATTTACTTAAGTTGAATCTTTCATCTATGATTACATATTGGAAATTGCATTTCTTTGGGATTTTTTGTATTAAATTTCTAAATATTACGATGAATGAATTTCTTGGATGAGAGAATATTTCGTCAACACTTAAGTCAACATTCTAATCAACGTCGTAAGTCACGAGTGTAAAGTAATTATGGCACGAAACACAAAAAAATTTTCTAAAGGAATTTTAGAGAAAATGAAAAGTTATTTGGAATTGCAAAATTCAAGTGATTTACAATATGTACTTAAGCTTAATTGTTCACAAAAAACCCTTCCAAATTAAAAATTCCCCTAAAGTTGTCTATATTTCCTAACCAAAAATATAGCAATGAATTGACCATGCGTCAGATATTAAGTTTCGCATTGATTGGCAACAATCAATAATGACTTTACACTCGTGACTTAGGATGTTGATTAGAATGTTGACTTAAGTGTTGACGAAATATTCTCTCATCCTATGAATACATACATCGTAATATCTAGAAATTTAATACAAAAAATCCCAAAGAAATAATTATTATGTTCTATAAAAAAAATAAACAAAAACAATAAAAAATAAATATAGGGTCCGCGTTGAACCCCGAACCATTCTCACAAACCTCTACATCGACAATGACAACGAAATTTGGTACTGACTTTTTTAAACATCATTTTATTAAATCGGTTTAAATTATTAAATGTATATTTAGTCCAGTAACTTTGTCGCCTGAGTGTATGGGGTAGTATGCGTCAAATCCGGTAGTTCTCATTTTTTGCAGACTTGCTTATGATGTTGGTTTAATGAATAATCCAAGTTTGTGACCTCGAGCGCCGAACGCAACTTCGTCAAAAATCGCAAAACCGCGAAAAAACCGTTTTTTTCAAATTTTGGCGATTATAACACTAAAGGGCTAGTTTTTTCTTTAACCTTTCTTAGGCCGTTTTTAAAGTAGACTAAATTTTCTACAATATGATGCTAGAACTGTCTCTGGAGACCCACTAGCTTCCGAGATTAAGCCTTTCAAAGTTTATCACTTTTTTCGAACTTCGCAATTGCTTGCAATATTTTTTTTTTTTTTAATAAAATGGGTTGTGTACTAGGAATTACAATATGTGTCACAATAACACATAAAAACCTTTTAAGACCAAGGTCCCACAACAACATACGTTCAAAGGTGTTGATGGTCGTAAATCTTTCTTTTTATATTTTTTGTTAAAGAATGGATAACTAAACAAAAAATCCTATCACTGAAAAAATATGACATAGGCCAATATTTTATGATAGAATAGAGAAAATAAAAGTAAATAACAAATTTTTACAAAAATTTGCTGAAACAAAACAACAATGTAGTTGCCAATAATCCAGCCGGTTGCCTATTCCTTGATCTGTGACGCACTGTCTTTCTTGAAGATTAAAGCCCACATATAGTTATATGAAGGCTTCGTTTCCTCAAGCAAGCAATAGCGTCTCATCATCAAGGATTATTTCACAGCTAAGATTGAGGATGCTACCGTTGACTGAATACAGTTCTTTCGCCACCACCCCTAAGATGTCACCTTGGCTTGTAATATCTCACTGCTATTGCCAGTGGTATGTGATATCTCACGTTAACTCGTATGTCAATAGCAGGGACTGGAGTACGCGGGGTTGTCACACCCGTAGATCAAAAATAAATAAAAAATTTCAAAACAATAAAAACTGATCCCTACATGCGGAGTACCTTTGTAGAGTTTTCTACATCCCTGTCCTAATAATTGTACTAAAAGATATATGTGTGTGGTGGCCGATGAGAAAAGAAGATTATGTAACTGTACCTGATCATTTTTGTAGTTGCAGTAGCAGATATCCCAGAAGGTGACGATCTCTCCGATGTCGAAATGGAGGATGACTTGTTGGCACACGACGTTCACGATTCATCACCATCCCCTGATGGGGATATGCCATCCCAATACGTCGTTCCAGATACGGATGAACCTCAAGCGGAACCTTCCAAGAGGGCTAAATGAATGTAATTTTTTGATGTAGTCCTGTAACTTTGTCGCTTGAGAGTATGGGGTCTAATCCGGTAGTTCTCATAGTATGCGTCAAATCCGGTAGTTCTGATTTTTTTAGACTTGTTTATGATGTTGGCCTAATGAATAATCCAAGTTTGTGACCTCGAGCGCTGAGCACAACTTTGTCAAAAATCGAAAAATCGAAAAAACCGCGAAAAAATCGTTATTTTTTTTTTTCAAATTTTGGCGATTATAACCCTAAAGGACTAGTTTTTTTAAAATTTTTTAAAATGTTTTTAAAGTAGACTAAATTTGCTACAATATGATACCAAAACTGTCTCTGTAGACCCAATAGTTTCCGAGTTTAAGCCTTTCAAACTATATCATTTTTTCGAACTTCGCAATTTTTTGCAATTTATACCTTTGTAGAGTTTTGTACATCCCTCTCCTAATAATTGTATTAATAAATACATGTGTGTGTGGTGGCCAATGAGAAATAGTAGATTGTAGCGGAAAAAAACATCAAAAATGTAAATACAGCAGTTTTTTAGAGAGATTAGGTACACAACGTAAAAAAACAAATAAAAAGCAATGATATCTTATCACACGCACATTTCAGCGGTAAGAACGTCAAAGCAACCAAATCAGGAGTTTGTTTTTAGGGTTTAATACACAACATAAAAGTACCAAACCAAAGAAATGATACATTTTGATAAGCAAATTGGATACTGCGACAGTAAAAACATTTCATGTAACTATTCAAGCTAAAATTTTCAATAAACATACCAAGCTACAAAAATGTATGTACATTTTATGAACTAAAACTTAAAAATAAAAAATATATAAATAAATAGTCCCGATGGTCGACACAATTAAGTTTACAAAGTATAAATTTATTTTTCTTCGAATTCTAAATGTACAATGCATTATTTGAAAGTTAATCTGAAACGAGAGAAGTACAAGCCAAACGCAAAAACTCTTTGAAGGCACACAGTATTTTATTTTTGAAAGCCCTAATTTTGGGCGTTTAATGACAAGAGATCCCTTACACTTCAAAGAGTTTTTGCGTTTGGCTTGTACTTCTCTCGTTTCAGATTAACTTTCAAATAATGCATTGTACATTTAGAATTCGAAGAAAAATAAATTTATACTTTGTAAACTTAATTGTGTCGACCATCGGGACTATTTATTTATATATTTTTTATTTTTAAGTTTTAGTTCATAAAATGTACATACATTTTTGTAGCTTGGTATGTTTATTGAAAATTTTAGCTTGAATAGTTACATGAAATGTTTTTACTGTCGCAGTATCCAATTTGCTTATCAAAATGTATCATTTCTTTGGTTTGGTACTTTTATGTTGTGTATTAAACCCTAAAAACAAACTCCTGATTTGGTTGCTTTGACGTTCTTACCGCTGAAATGTGCGTGTGATAAGATATCATTGCTTTTTATTTGTTTTTTTACGTTGTGTACCTAATCTCTCTAAAAAACTGCTGTATTTACATTTTTGATGTTTTTTTCCGCTAAGATATCATTTCGTTTTGTTTGTTTTGTTTTCGTACATTGTGTATTAAACATCTTAAAAAAACTGCTGAATTTACATTTTTAATGTTTTTTCCGTTGATATCATTTCTTTTTGTTGGTCTATATAAAAAAAATATAACATCAATATCCAATTTTTAATCCATTACTGATCCCTTTTCAATTATTATCCAATCCACATCCATTCCATATCTAATCCATATCCAATCCATATCCAATCCATATCCAATCCATATCCAATCCATATCCAATCCATATCCAATCCATATCCAATCCATATCCAATCCATATCCAATCCATATCCAATCCATATCCAATCCATATCCAATCCATATCCAATCCATATCCAATCCATATCCAATCCATATTCAATTCATATCCAATCCATATCCAATCAATATCCAATCCATATCCAATCCATATCCAATCCATATCCAATCCATATCTAATTCATACCCAATCTATATCCAATCCATATCTAATCCATATCCAATGCATATCCAATCCATATCCAATACATATCCATTCCATATTCAATCCATATCTAATCCATATCCAATCCATATCCAATCCATATCCAATACATCTGCAATCCATACTCAATTAATATCCAATCCATATCCAATTCATACCCAATCCATAGCCAATCCATATCCAATCCATATCCAATTCATATACAATCCCATATTCAACCCATATCAAATCAATATCCAATCTGTATTTAATACATATCCAATCCATATCCAATTCATGTCCATGTCATATCCATACGAAGTCCAATCCATATCCTCATCCATATCCATATCTTTATCTATATCCATATCCACATCCATATTCATATACATATCCATATTCATACCTATATCAATATCCATATCCACATCCATATCCATTAGTGTTTCCAATCCGGTTTAAGCCGGATTGGAATTATCCGGATAATTCGTAAAAATTTTGCTATCCGATATCCGGTTAATTCACAAAAGCAATCCGGATAACAAAATTAAAGCAAAAAAAATTGTTTGCGCTATTTATCTTTTTAAAAATTTTCATACTAGACGTTTTCGTTTAGTCAATCTAAAGCTTAGTTTTTTCATTTAGACATTGCGTTTGGTTGATCTAAAAATTATCATTCCAGCAATTGTTTTGAATTTGAATTTTGAGAAGTGTAATTTATTTACAAATAAAAAACAGTATTTTGCCGTGTCATAATTTACGGTTCAAGTTTTTGTAATTTGAAAATATTTAAAGTTAATCAATCACGTTAAGGCAGTTTATTAACAAAACGAGAAATGTTTGAATTAGTTTCATTAATGATGTTGGTGCAGAATTCAACACTATTCCAACATAATAATTTTGGGTATTTTAGTTATATTTCTAAATCATAAGCTATCAGTTATGCAAAAACGTTAATACAAAGTTTGTTTCCGTATACCAAAACAACCGAAAATGTTAAGTTAAAAATGGCGGAAGAAGAAGTTAAGGAAAATGAAAATTCTCCAACTCCGACCGAACTTACCGAATGTACTTTAGTCATGGAATTAAAAAATACGATATCACCAATCGAAAATACATAGTAAAGTTAATCGTTAAAATAATTATTCTTCACTGGACGAGGAATTTAATTTATAAAAGCATAAATAAAACACTCACTCCTTACCTAGAAAAGCTGTTTGATGCTCTGAAGACCATTCAACCTAATTCGAACGAAAGTGAAAGAGTCTTTTCGGTTGCTAGTATCTTCTTAACGCAAACTGTTGCAGATTCCAATGTTAAACGCTCTTGTATTTTTAAAATATTATTTTCCAGATGAAAATAAATTATTAGCTAATTTTTGTTTTTTAAAACTACATATTGATTTTATTTAAATCCACTATCCGGATTATTATCCGGATATCCGGATAATTACTTTACATACTATTCGATATCCGGATAGTTAAAAACACGGATAATTGGAAACACTAATATCCATATCTAAATCCATATCCAGCCCAAGTTAACAAATCATCTTAAAATTAGGAACAATAACATATTTATGAGACTACCAGTGTAAACTACTGAAGAGTTTTTAAAAGCGATATTACATCTTTTTAATTAGTAGCCCGAATAATTGCTGTACCAGCAACAATCATATTTGCTCCAGCTTTAGCACACTCATTAATTGTGTCTGGTCCAACTCCTCCATCAACCTCTATATCTGATGTTGGGGTAATTTTAACGTGGCCATTCCACTTTTGGCATAATATCACTCATAAATTTTGACCCCCGAAACCGGGTTTAACGGTCATAATTAAAATCATATCAGCTAAGGGAATGTACTCTTTCACAAGCTCAACCGGAGTGCATGGTTTTAAAGCTAAAACCTTCATTCCAGCGTCTTTAACTTTCCTTGAAACTTCTGCAACAATTGTTTAAACCGGTTCAACATGAAAGGTATATTGATCATCACCAGCATCGGCCATTGGTTCTATCCACTGATCTGGGTTCGATACCATCATATGAGTTTCACTCATAAATTTTTGACCACCAAAACGGTCATAATTAAAATAACTAAAAAGAAAAAGTTAAATTAAATATAATTAACAAGGTACACAATTAGAAACTTATTTGATCAATTATTGTTATCTAATATCTAGTATGTGTGTTTCGGAGAGTAGATGTACAGACCGTGATATTATAGATCTACTGATCTTATAAATAAACAAAACTTAAGCAAACGCTCTAACAAAGCTAAAGTTGGAATTCCAGTCACAGAATATAATTTTTAACAGATGGTAGCTTATTAGAGTTTGCTGATTCACTATTAATTTGAAGAAATATGTCGCACTTGTTACAAACTAGAAAATAAAACATAATTCCACACATACTTGATAGTATATAACAATTATTAATCAAATAAGTTTAATAATTAATAATTATTAATCATTTAAGTTTAACTTAACTTTTTCTTTTCAGTTAACTGTAGTAATTTAAGAAAGATAATAATTATATTAAAAATAACAAAAGCAACCTTGATTTGGAAGAAATAATATTTATGAATGTTTTCAAAATACAAATTATCTGTCAAAATTTTCAAATAGTAGGTAAGGTAGTTTCGGAAAGTAGGAATGTATTTCGAAAAAAGGAAATCAGTGCCATCTCTATTAAAAATTACCGTCGTAGTTACGACCAATTTTTAAGTGAAAATAAAATCTCATTTCATAAATATTAAATTATTTCTGTTTTTCGTTGTTTTTTTCAGTTTTTTAGTTTTAAAATATGTTACCATTTCAGATTTAAAGAATATTTATATGCTTTGAGCCATATAATGACTATAATATTATTACAATGGTGAAATAAAGGAATTCGAAATTGGATTTTTTCATGTTTAGCTGTAAGATAAGGGCTCGTCAAAATTTTAAATTGAGTTTTTTTTTTTGAGTAATTTTTTTGTTGTATTAAAAAACTCGCCAAATTTCTATCGAAATTTATGATGAAGTTTCAATTTAGAAATTATCTGAACATGAAAATTAAAGTATGGTATGTCATCGCCGCTGTGGCTAAGTTGTGTAAGACATACGGGATTTGAGCATACGTCTCTGATGAATGTGAGTTCGAATCCTGGCACAAAACACAACAAATTTTTCTAAAGGAATTTTAGAGAAAATGAAAAGTTATTTCGAATTGCAAAATTCAAGTGATTTCCGATATGTACTTAAGTTTAATTGTTCACAAAAAACCCTTCCAAATAAAAATTATTCCTTTTTATTAATAAAAATTCCATTTACGGCATTTAAATTTTTCGATAATGTAGTTTTTCAGCCATTTCGTTCAAATTTATTATTTATATCATTTCGATATTAATGAGAAAATTAATTATTTGTATGACAGATAGTTTGTTTTGCATCATTATTTTTGCATAGTTTCATTTTCTGTAAATAAACTAAAGAAAAACAAAAGCTGCTATTTCATTATTTTCTTAATGCATATTATTATTTCTAGCCATTTGTGACTGATCGTATAAAAATTTATAGTATGTACACTTCACGATGGTTTTTTTGTAGAATTATAGTTAAGCAGCAGGTGCACATAGAATAGATTAGAAGAGATTGGATTATGATGAATAGTACTTAGTAATTATATTAAAGCCAGATGAAAAGGCAAAGAGTGTATTACCGTGCGGGGGAAAGGGGGGGAGGCGCAGCCCGTGGGATACCCCCTAGTGCTTAGATATAAAAACAATGAAAAATAATATTATATAAAACGGAATAATATTTATAACAATAAAAAACTTAAGTTAAGTATAGTATTGCTGTCTCTAATATATAAGTATTGCTGTCTTTAATAACAATGTAAATTGTATAACTTTGTAATATTTTCATTTGAACGAAAACCATGTTTTCTACGACACCATGTGTGCATTAATTTTGTTCTTGCACTAAATGCCCCCTCTTGCACACTTAGAAACATTATCCACTTTATATAAGTGCACTATTAGAAATGGGTAATGATATTATTTATTGTTTTTTTTTCTACTAGCAATTAATTGAAAAAGAAAACACAAGACGCCTGTGAATAAAATAATCATATCTTTATGTATAGTCCGGTCAATTTAGACCAAAATATGAGAGTGAAGTTACATAAAGTCCCAACAAGCTGAATTTCAGTGAAATTGTTCAAAACATAATTATAAACAATGTATAGAAGTTCCCCATCATTCCCGTGTATGGAAAAAAATTTATTCAAGGTCAAAGGTCAAAAAAATGAGTTTTTCGCGATTTTCAGCAAAACGGTAAGTTTTATCATAAAAGTACCGCAAACAAAAATTGTAGATCATAAAATTATCTATAAAAAATGTGTCAATACTTTTTTTCTTACAAGCCACCGTTTCTGAGATATAACGATTCAAAAAGTTATAAAAGTTGTTATCGTCATAATATGCATGAGTACGCCACGTATATACATCTAGAGTTGTTATATTTTATATAATATATGTAAAACTAGCGGTAAAACGAAATCAACTAACTGAGATGAGAAAAAATAAATATAAAAAAGAAAATAAATTTCTAAGTTTTGTTTTTGTTGTTCGTTGTTCTATGCGACATACATCATTGACGGAGGATACTTACTACACCGCGTTGTGTGGGATAGCGAAGAAACATTCAACGTTATCTTAGATAAATACGTTCAATATGTACGTAGACATTTTGGTTCCAGAGTTACTGTCGTATTTGATGGCTATGATGATTGCACGAGAAATATCAAAGCTGCAGAACAACGTCGTCGAACTCTAGCAACATCTTCATCTTCTGACATTTTATTTGATGAACTTATGACAGTCCCAACCAGTCAACAGAAATTTCTTACAAATACCCACAACAAGTCTCATTTCATTTCAATGTTGAAAGAAAAGTTTACGGCTGAAAATATATTGGTAAAACAAGCTAATAATGATGCTGATGTATTGATTATTGAAACAGCAATAGAGCAATTCAATTTGACAAATACAACTATTGTTGTTGGTGAAGATGTTGACTTACTTGTATTACTCACTGCTCGAACGCCAACTGAAAAAACTATTTTTTTCTTAAGACCGGGAAAAGCTCAGCATCAATCAGATATATATTCATCAAAAAGTTTATATACTTTTGTAAAGTGTCAAGATCATGTACTATTTTTACACGCAATAACTGGCTGTGATACGACATCTGCATTTTACAGGAGGGGTAAAACAGCAGTTTTCAAAATGTTTGAAAAACAAGATTTAATTCAATGTGCTGAAGTTTTTAAAAAGAGTAATTCAACTCAACAAGAAGTTATTACCAACGGCATCCGCTTTCTTCTTTCTATGTACGGAGCTCCTAAAAAAACTACCTGTTTAGATAAGCATCGATATGCATGTTTCGTTAAAAATACTAAAAATAAAAAACAAGTTCAATTAGCTTGTCTTCCTCCAACCTCAGTTGCTGCTCACCAACATCTTTTTCAAGTATATTACCAAGCTCAAGTGTGGCTTGGTTATCAGCTAGACCCTACAGACTGGGGTTGGAAGTTGGTCAACAATATATTAGAGCCAGTTCAAACTTTACTTCCACCTGCGCCGGAAAAACTACTGAACACTATTTTTTGCAACTGCAAAAAGGGTTGCAGTGCTAAATGTGGTTGCAAAAAAGTCGGACTGTTTTGTTCTTTGGCATGCACAAATTGTCAAGGCCGGTCGTGCTCTAATATTGAATCACAAACAATGGAGGATTCGTTTGACTCCGACGAAGTATCATGCGATACATCGCTATTAACGCAATTTACTTGCATCCAAAATGAAGATGAAGAAGAAGCAGGAGAAGAAGAACAAGAAGAAGATCAAGAAGAAGAACAAGAATTTGAAACTTGCGAATAAGACGAATGAACTTCAACACTTTTTTTTAATTTACATCGCTTTTATCTTTTCCAATCTTTGAAAATTTCCGTTATTTTGCAATAGTTTTGCATTAAACAGGATCACAACTGACCCGTGGAGTAGGCTTACTGGGGAAAACGCGCTAAGTACACTACCTCATAGGTGGCGTGGAAACGTGTGCATATTATGACGATAACAACTTTTATAACTTTTTGAATCGTTATATCTCAGAAACGGTGGCTCGTAAGAAAAAAAGTATTGATACATTTTTTATAGATAATTTTATGATCTACAATTTTTGTTTGCGGTACTTTTATGATAAAACTTACCGTTTTGCTGAAAATCGCGAAAAACTCATTTTTTTGACCTTTGACCTTGAATAAAATTTTTTCCATACTCGGGAATGATGGGGAACTTCTTTACATTGTTTATAATTATGTTTTGAACAATTTCACTGAAATTCAGCTTGTTGGGACTTTATGTAACTTCACTCTCATATTTTGGTCTAAATTGACCGGACTAGTATAGCACTTCACTATTTAACATCTTCGTAAAAAAAATTCTATTTTCAATCTCGTCAAAAAAAAACATTCTGTGGCCATTAACACTTGAAAGCTAAACAATGTCTTTCTCAAAGCTAAAAACTTAACTAAAATTAAAATTAAAAATCGTTTCACAGAACGACTTTATTTTCTAGAAAAAAGACTTTCTATTTATCTATGCCATTGTGGCTTTTACATTTGATCAAATACAAAATTTAACCCATACATTGAAAATCATCATATCATAACAATAAGGTCCTTCAAAATTCAATCAATTATTATTAATGTGAATACATTTTAAAGTAAAACATTACAAGGTGAAGCAATCAAATGATGGTATGATCTGCGCAGAATCATATACTTTATTTTAATGACCGTTTAACAAATACAAAAAAAATGTATTTGTTTCACATAGAAAGAAAAGAAAAGAAGCCCAAAAAAAATTGATTACGAATGACATAACAATTTAAATAACAAGTTAAATGATTTGAGGGGAAAATAACATTTGACGTAGTACACTAAAATGTGAATTTATGTATACAATGGAACGCCGTATATGATCAGATAATATTCTAGGAAATGAATCTTAATGGGTTAATAATACGAAACGAATATATGATCTGTAGTATGAATATGTAGAGGACTGTTTGTTTTAGACTTCAAAAGAAAATGTTTATTGAACAGATTTTTGTCGGTCGTTACACACCATTTCAATAATATAGATATATACAAAAAATCAACAAAACAGCTGATGAGGGGAATTTCATAATCTTGATGTCTAGACAATACAATTTATCAACAAATTTTGTCAATTATACAGGTCGTTGATCTATATAGTGATGTGTCATTTAATTTTAATCTAGTTCAATTTTATTTATTTCATTTCATTCATTTTATATGTTATAAAAGTTTTTTTTTTAATTATATGAATTTAGTTTATTTTATTTTATTTAATTATTTTATTTATTTACTATTTATTGCAATACGAATTCAAATTGTTTTTAAAAATTTACTGCCAATCTACCAGCATCGAATAAGAAAAATAATGGAATTGGTTTTACAATAATCGTAACACCAAAAGTAGGTTAAAATTTAGTTTGAACGTAATTTATATATTTTATAAGAATTTCTATATTTGTGATTACAGCCTGTTTTCGTTTTTCATGTGATCAGGAGGTCGCTAATAACCCCGAAATATATGTTATTAAATTAAATAAATTAAGAAAATATTGGTCTAGAGCCTGGTAGTTTTTTGTTTTTTGTGTTTGATCCCTCAATAATAACTACAACTTCAAGACAGTATACATAACTCAATATATATAAAAGACTCTCGTAATTATTGCCAATCATTTTATGAAAATCAGCACAACTATGAAACAAATTTTTAAAATTTTTGGCATACTAAATACAGACTTGTTTTATAATTGAATATAAAAGTTTGTGGAATAGTAAATATAAACATTGAAAAACAAATTAAAATGGAGAAAAGTGAAATTGACTATGACTGATGTGCTATAACCATTTTCTTACTATTTTCATACAAGTTTGTAGTTATGTTCTCTCTATATTTATATATATATACTCTAAGGTTTCTACAATAAAAATATTTGAATTTACGTAGCTGGGCGAATACAGAAGCCAAACAAAATGTAGTTATTTCCCCCTAGATTTTACACCTCATTATTTCTATATTTAGGAACTACAGTATAGGGATTACAATTTGTATCACAACACATAAAAACTAGCTAAGACCCAGTTTTCACAACAACATACGTACTGTGATGCTGATGCTGATGGGCGAAAATCATATTATATTGCTTGGTTTTCTCACATTTTTTCCTAAATAATATAGTATATACAATAAATCCTATCACGTATAATCCTATATGACATAGGGTAACATTTAAAAAACATCAAAAATGTAAATACAGCAGTTTTTTAGAGAGATTAGGTACACAACGTAAAAAAACAAATAAAAAGCAATGATATCTTATCACACGCACATTTCAGCGGTAAGAACGTCAAAGCAACCAAATCAGGAGTTTGTTTTTAGGGTTTAATACACAACATAAAAGTACCAAACCAAAGAAATGATACATTTTGATAAGCAAATTGGATACTGCGACAGTAAAAACATTTCATGTAACTATTCAAGCTAAAATTTTCAATAAACATACCAAGCTACAAAAATGTATGTACATTTTATGAACTAAAACTTAAAAATAAAAAATATATAAATAAATAGTCCCGATGGTCGACACAATTAAGTTTACAAAGTATAAATTTATTTTTCTTCGAATTCTAAATGTACAATGCATTATTTGAAAGTTAATCTGAAACGAGAGAAGTACAAGCCAAACGCAAAAACTCTTTGAAGGCACACAGTATTTTATTTTTGAAAGCCCTAATTTTGGGCGTTTAATGACAAGAGATCCCTTACACTTCAAAGAGTTTTTGCGTTTGGCTTGTACTTCTCTCGTTTCAGATTAACTTTCAAATAATGCATTGTACATTTAGAATTCGAAGAAAAATAAATTTATACTTTGTAAACTTAATTGTGTCGACCATCGGGACTATTTATTTATATATTTTTTATTTTTAAGTTTTAGTTCATAAAATGTACATACATTTTTGTAGCTTGGTATGTTTATTGAAAATTTTAGCTTGAATAGTTACATGAAATGTTTTTACTGTCGCAGTATCCAATTTGCTTATTAAAATGTATCATTTCTTTGGTTTGGTACTTTTATGTTGTGTATTAAACCCTAAAAACAAACTCCTGATTTGGTTGCTTTGACGTTCTTACCGCTGAAATGTGCGTGTGATAAGATATCATTGCTTTTTATTTGTTTTTTTACGTTGTGTACCTAATCTCTCTAAAAAACTGCTGTATTTACATTTTTGATGTTTTTTTCCGCTAAGATATCATTTCGTTTTGTTTGTTTTGTTTTCGTACATTGTGTATTAAACATCTTAAAAAAAACTGCTGAATTTACATTTTTAATGTTTTTTCCGTTGATATCATTTCTTTTTGTTGGTCTATATAAAAAAAATATAACATCAATATCCAATTTTTAATCCATTACTGATCCCTTTTCAATTATTATCCAATCCACATCCATTCCATATCTAATCCATATCCAATCCATATCCAATCCATATCCAATCCATATCCAATCCATATCCAATCCATATCCAATCCATATCCAATCCATATCCAATCCATATCCAATCCATATCCAATCCATATCCAATCCATATCCAATCCATATCCAATCCATATCCAATCCATATCCAATCCATATTCAATTCATATCCAATCCATATCCAATCAATATCCAATCCATATCCAATCCATATCCAATCCATATCCAATCCATATCTAATTCATACCCAATCTATATCCAATCCATATCTAATCCATATCCAATGCATATCCAATCCATATCCAATACATATCCATTCCATATTCAATCCATATCTAATCCATATCCAATCCATATCCAATCCATATCCAATACATCTGCAATCCATACTCAATTAATATCCAATCCATATCCAATTCATACCCAATCCATAGCCAATCCATATCCAATCCATATCCAATTCATATACAATCCCATATTCAACCCATATCAAATCAATATCCAATCTGTATTTAATACATATCCAATCCATATCCAATTCATGTCCATGTCATATCTATACGAAGTCCAATCCATATCCTCATCCATATCCATATCTTTATCTATATCCATATCCACATCCATATTCATATACATATCCATATTCATACCTATATCAATATCCATATCCACATCCATATCCATTAGTGTTTCCAATCCGGTTTAAGCCGGATTGGAATTATCCGGATAATTCGTAAAAATTTTGCTATCCGATATCCGGTTAATTCACAAAAGCAATCCGGATAACAAAATTAAAGCAAAAAAAATTGTTTGCGCTATTTATCTTTTTAAAAATTTTCATACTAGACGTTTTCGTTTAGTCAATCTAAAGCTTAGTTTTTTCATTTAGACATTGCGTTTGGTTGATCTAAAAATTATCATTCCAGCAATTGTTTTGAATTTGAATTTTGAGAAGTGTAATTTATTTACAAATAAAAAACAGTATTTTGCCGTGTCATAATTTACGGTTCAAGTTTTTGTAATTTGAAAATATTTAAAGTTAATCAATCACGTTAAGGCAGTTTATTAACAAAACGAGAAATGTTTGAATTAGTTTCATTAATGATGTTGGTGCAGAATTCAACACTATTCCAACATAATAATTTTGGGTATTTTAGTTATATTTCTAAATCATAAGCTATCAGTTATGCAAAAACGTTAATACAAAGTTTGTTTCCGTATACCAAAACAACCGAAAATGTTAAGTTAAAAATGGCGGAAGAAGAAGTTAAGGAAAATGAAAATTCTCCAACTCCGACCGAACTTACCGAATGTACTTTAGTCATGGAATTAAAAAATACGATATCACCAATCGAAAATACATAGTAAAGTTAATCGTTAAAATAATTATTCTTCACTGGACGAGGAATTTAATTTATAAAAGCATAAATAAAACACTCACTCCTTACCTAGAAAAGCTGTTTGATGCTCTGAAGACCATTCAACCTAATTCGAACGAAAGTGAAAGAGTCTTTTCGGTTGCTAGTATCTTCTTAACGCAAACTGTTGCAGATTCCAATGTTAAACGCTCTTGTATTTTTAAAATATTATTTTCCAGATGAAAATAAATTATTAGCTAATTTTTGTTTTTTAAAACTACATATTGATTTTATTTAAATCCACTATCCGGATTATTATCCGGATATCCGGATAATTACTTTACATACTATTCGATATCCGGATAGTTAAAAACACGGATAATTGGAAACACTAATATCCATATCTAAATCCATATCCAGCCCAAGTTAACAAATCATCTTAAAATTAGGAACAATAACATATTTATGAGACTACCAGTGTAAACTACTGAAGAGTTTTTAAAAGCGATATTACATCTTTTTAATTAGTAGCCCGAATAATTGCTGTACCAGCAACAATCATATTTGCTCCAGCTTTAGCACACTCATTAATTGTGTCTGGTCCAACTCCTCCATCAACCTCTATATCTGATGTTGGGGTAATTTTAACGTGGCCATTCCACTTTTGGCATAATATCACTCATAAATTTTGACCCCCGAAACCGGGTTTAACGGTCATAATTAAAATCATATCAGCTAAGGGAATGTACTCTTTCACAAGCTCAACCGGAGTGCATGGTTTTAAAGCTAAAACCTTCATTCCAGCGTCTTTAAATTTCCTTGAAACTTCTGCAACAATTGTTTAAACCGGTTCAACATGAAAGGTATATTGATCATCACCAGCATCGGCCATTGGTTCTATCCACTGATCTGGGTTCGATACCATCATATGAGTTTCACTCATAAATTTTTGACCACCAAAACGGTCATAATTAAAATAACTAAAAAGAAAAAGTTAAATTAAATATAATTAACAAGGTACACAATTAGAAACTTATTTGATCAATTATTGTTATCTAATATCTAGTATGTGTGTTTCGAAGAGTAGATGTACAGACCGTGATATTATAGATCTACTGATCTTATAAATAAACAAAACTTAAGCAAACGCTCTAACAAAGCTAAAGTTGGAATTCCAGTCACAGAATATAATTTTTAACAGATGGTAGCTTATTAGAGTTTGCTGATTCACTATTAATTTGAAGAAATATGTCGCACTTGTTACAAACTAGAAAATAAAACATAATTCCACACATACTTGATAGTATATAACAATTATTAATCAAATAAGTTTAATAATTAATAATTATTAATCATTTAAGTTTAACTTAACTTTTTCTTTTCAGTTAACTGTAGTAATTTAAGAAAGATAATAATTATATTAAAAATAACAAAAGCAACCTTGATTTGGAAGAAATAATATTTATGAATGTTTTCAAAATACAAATTATCTGTCAAAATTTTCAAATAGTAGGTAAGGTAGTTTCGGAAAGTAGGAATGTATTTCGAAAAAAGGAAATCAGTGCCATCTCTATTAAAAATTACCGTCGTAGTTACGACCAATTTTTAAGTGAAAATAAAATCTCATTTCATAAATATTAAATTATTTCTGTTTTTCGTTGTTTTTTTCAGTTTTTTAGTTTTAAAATATGTTACCATTTCAGATTTAAAGAATATTTATATGCTTTGAGCCATATAATGACTATAATATTATTACAATGGTGAAATAAAGGAATTCGAAATTGGATTTTTTCATGTTTAGCTGTAAGATAAGGGCTCGTCAAAATTTTAAATTGAGTTTTTTTTTTTGAGTAATTTTTTTGTTGTATTAAAAAACTCGCCAAATTTCTATCGAAATTTATGACATGTTTAGCTGTAAGATAAGGGCTCGTCAAAATTTTAAATTGAGTTTTTTTTTTTGAGTAATTTTTTTGTTGTATTAAAAAACTCGCCAAATTTCTATCGAAATTTATGATGATATCTTTTTCGTAAAATAAAAAAAAATTAAAGTTAAAAAGCAATTTTATTCAAAAATTTACAGGAACAAAATTAAAATGGGGTTGAGGTGCGTTCAAATGCTACGTAAGCAGGGTTGGAGGAGAAGGAGTTCTTCAATTTTTCTTATTTTAACTGACAATGGGAGCGGGGGGAATATTAAAAATCCTACGTACGATAAAAAAATATAAAACAATAAAAATATAATCTAAATTAATAAAAATATTATTATTAATTTATTATGGTAGTACATAATTATGCTAATTGTACTTAAAATAGATTTAGAAGGAAAAGAATTTTCTTAATTTCCATATGATTACATTTGTGCCTCTATCAAGTCGCAACTCAAAAACAGAGTTTGTATTAATGCGGTCTATACCAAGTTTTACAGAAATCTGAAAAATAATTAAACATGTGGGTACATAAAAAGTAGTAATGTAGATCTGAAAAAATTGGTCGAAGCGTGTAGCTGCTTGACGTGCACGAGAATTAATGTGCCTAATAAGAGAACCAGACGGAAACGAAGATGCCTAATGGTTAAATGAAGATTACATTAATAACCAAACCGATTCTACGAATTTTAGCCTGAAATGTGAAGATGAGCTTTACCAATTGTTAATGGTTTGGATACGTAGCCCGTGGTCAATAAATGTTTCTTAACTTTATTAAAACACTAATACTTTAATTTTAAAAATAATTTCGTCTTTTAAATTTTAACTTTAATATTTAATATAAGTTTTAAAAAAATTCTTACGTTTTTTCATTTGGGGAGGGTTTCGGGTTTTAGTTCGTTTTTTCTTATTTTTGCTTATACAGGGAGCATGGGGATATAAAATCATAAGATTGCTTACGTAATTCTTAAATGCCCCTTTGCCAATAATCTACCTAGTGGCATATTCCTTGAACATGTGTACTTTCTTCCTTAAAGATAAAATTCCACACATAAAGTTATATGGAGGCTATATAGTTGCTTCGAACAAACAATAATGTGCCAACATAAAGGAATATTCCATCGCTAAGATTTCGCGTACTACCGTTGACTTAAAAGAGTTTAGAGTTGTTGCAGAACAGCAGTACACGGGCTTGTCACACCCGTATATTAAAAATTTAAAAAAAATCAGACAAGTGCGAATATACACTATACACTACGCGTATTATATACATGTTCCGTGCATATAATATTCTACTAGAATAGTTTTTCTCAAAAACACAATTTTAGAAATAAATCAAAAACGGTGCTTCCGAAAATTACAAAAAAAATTAATTTGGAATAGAACCACCACACGTCAAAGTCAAAAATAATTTTTTTTTATTTTCATTCCCAAACCCCTCCAAATAGCATTTCAAATAGTGTCGCTAGAGTTTTCATTCATTTTTTACAACATTTCCTATAATCGTGAATGTTTAATTTTACTTCGGTCTGAAAGACCTAAGTATTACATTCATGAGCTCGCCGGCCGTCCGTTATTACCTACGCTGCAGGGAAAACCGCTAGAGATATTTCAAAAAAAAAATTTCTAAAAATAGGTATACACAAGCGAGGTCCGAAAGGACGCTGTGTTCGATAACTGTACCGGAAGTGTGTCAAAAAAATCATTATGTGTGTCAAAAATAGCAAATTTTCATGTTTTTGGCTTAAAAAAGTCATAATCACTTAAGTCGTTAAGTCGTAATCACTTAACGAGTAGGAACATTAAATTTGGAGAAATCTTGATGGTCGGGATTGGTATGTGAGATCAAAAACTAGATTATTGCATTATAAGTTTGTCAAAAAAATGTTGTCAAGTGTGTCAAAAGTAAGATATTTATTTATTTTTTTACCTAATTTTTTGGAAAAAAAATAAATTAATTGTTGGTTTGAAATTAAATTTTATTATTATTATTGAGAATTATGGCATTATAAGTTTGTCAAAAAAATGTTGTCAAGTGTGTCAAAAGAAAGATTTTTATTTATTTTTTTACCCAATTTTTTGGAAAAAAATAAAATTGTTTGTTTAAAATGAAATTTTATTATTATTATTGAGAATTATGGCATTATAAGTTTGTCAAAAAAATGTTGTCAAGTGTGTCAAAAGAAAGATTTTTATTTATTTTTTTACCCAATTTTTTGGAAAAAAATAAAATTGTTTGTTTGAAATTAAATTTTATTATTATTATTGAGAATTATGGCATCATAAGTTTGTCAAAAAAATGTTGTCAAGTGTGTCAAAAGAAAGGTTTTTATTTATTTTTTACCCAATTTTTTTAGAAAAAAATAAAATTAATAGTTTGTATGACGTGATATTTTATTATTATTATACAGAATTATGGCATTATAAGTTTGTCAAAAAATAATGTCAAGTGTGTCAAAAAATGATTTCATTTATTTTTTTAGCCAATTTTTTGGAAAAAAAAATGTTGCTGTTTTTATGACGTAAATGTTATTTAAAATGAAATTGGACATGGAAATTTTTGAATTTGTTATAGTTTTTGAAATGTTTTTGGAATTTTGTTAAAAAGTTTGTATTTTTGATTTTGTAATAATTTTTGCAATATTTTTAGAATTTCGGAAAAAGTTTTAATTTTTGATTTTGTAAGAATTTTTGGAATATTTTTAGAATTTTGAAAAATTTTTAATTTTTGATTTTATTATAATTTTTTGAATTTTGAAAAAAATTTCAATTTTCGATTTTGTAATAATTTTTGCAATATTTTTAGAATTTTGGAAAAAGTTTAAATTTTTAAGAATTTTTGAAATATTATTAGAATTTAGAAAAAGTTTAAATATTTGATTTTATTCTAATTTTTGGAATATTTTTGGAATTTTGAAAAAGTTTGATTTTATTTAATTTAACAATGTTTTTGGAATTTTGATTATAATTTTCCGGCAACATATTGATGTTTCGTGTTAGTTTTGTAATAAATTTTTAAACAGAGATAAAAAATACTTGTACTTTAACAAAGAGTTATGTTTGATATACATCGCTGCCCAAAACTAAAAACCATGTCCTCATAAAAGTTTTTTGCCGAAAACTATATACAAATCCTTAACCTAGACTGAAGTCTTGATATCTCAGAGCTGTGAGATTTTAGCCCCTCCATATATTTTCCTTTTACATTACGAAGTTGGAGGTCAAAAATAATTTTTTTTTCAATAGTTCCACTCCCAACCCCCTCCAAATAACTTTTCAAATTATGAGCGGATTACTATTGTTTTCATTTAATCTTCACAACATTTCCTATGATCGTGAATTTTGTCAATTTTTTTCTTATGTAATGTTCGAAGTTCGGAAAAAATTTTCAAATTTTTGAAAATAAGTCAAAAACTGTGGTTTCCGAAATTACAAAAACATTGTTTTGCAATAGAAAAAATTCACCTTTCATATGAAATCCCACTCAATTTCCATTCCCAACCTCCCCCCCTCCAAATAAGATTTTAATTGAAAAGCCCACCGCTTTGGTTTGTGTTCAAACTTTACAACGTTTCCTATAACCTTGAATTTGTTCAATTTTTTTCTTTTGTAATGTTTGAAGTTAGTGGTGGGGAACAGTAAAACAAATTCACGTTTTTGGTAATACCTGACGTAATTTATGGAATTTCTTTTTTGAAATATTTCAATCTTTTTCGATTTTGTAGTATGAGGTCTGATAGACCGTGAAGGTCCACCAGTTTGTCGTTGCACGCAAAACCCACCCTGCCGCTGACTCGAGTGGGCTAAGGTTCTTCCGACCAACCTCTTTACAAGAAATTTTAAACAAAACAAAAATCACATATATACGCGCGTGCCACAAAACATCACCACCCAGAATCTTCAGAACGAGGATCTGCCATGTCACCACTCTCCCTTTTGATTTACGTTAACAATACATTTTCAGTTATTACTACACAAAAAAAAATTAGCCCTATTATACCAAAAAAAAAATTAAATTTAAGTTGATAATATTAACCGTATTACCTATACTGAAATCATCTCATTTGTTGACTTTA
Organism: Diogma glabrata; assembly: GCA_963693315.1. Classification (NCBI taxonomy): domain Eukaryota; kingdom Metazoa; phylum Arthropoda; class Insecta; order Diptera; family Cylindrotomidae; genus Diogma; species Diogma glabrata. The sequence goes on along the minus strand of OY856187.1, from coordinate 288,733,653 downwards.
TCCCTATGTCTCTTCCTTATTGTAAACACCAGACCCCAAAAATCTCCTTCTATATAGACATATTGAATGGTATTTTTTTTTTTTTTTTTTTTTTTTTTTTTTTTTTTTTTTTTTTTTTTAAGGCGTTCATGCTCCATGTAGGAGCGTTGCCAGGTTAATCAGCTTTGAATATTCACCACGGTCATTCGCAACAGCGACATAATTACCATGGCAGCCGATTTTTTTAAGGTCGTTTATTACGTCAGTCTCCCATTGTAGTCGTGGTCTACCTCTCGGTCTACCACTCCCTGGGGTACTAACGTACATTTTTCTAATCATTCCAGACTGTGAATCGGCTCGTAGAACATGCCCAAACCAAGCAATCCTATTAGAACGGATACAACCTATTATATCAGGACCCTCAAGAAGGTCTCTGATCTCAAAGTTATACCGGGTTCTATACTCTCCATCGTCTGTCTTAAGTGGACCAAAAATGTAGCGTAGGATCTTACGCTCAAATAGAGATAAATGCGATTCGTCATTTTGTGTAAGGGTCCACGTTTGTGACCCATACATCACAACCGGTCTAATCAATGTCTTGTATAACTTGAGCTTGGTGTTAGTTGATACATACGGTGATCCAAGGAGAGGTTGAATTGAGTAGAAAGTTCGATTACCTGCAGCGATTCGAGCTTTAATATCTGTAAGTATGCTGTTGTTTGAGTCAAGCATTGATCCCAAATATTTAAAAGATTCAACTCCCTCAATTCGTTCATCGCCGCACATCAAATCTTTCTTCTCAGCCTCTCTTGAAACATTCATATGTTTGGTTTTATTGTAGTTAATTTGCAGACCAATTTTCCTAGCACCACTCTCAAGCGACTTGAAAGTCTCACTCATAACAGCTTCACTTCGGCCGAGGATGACAACATCATCAGCGTAAGCAATCATCTGTACTGAGTTTATTGACAAGATATTGTTATTAGTCGGTAGTTTCTTTTGACGGCACACATATTCCAAGGCTAGATTAAAAAGTATAGGAGAGATAGCATCACCTTGTCTTAAGCCGGAGTCGACTTTAAAAAACTTTGATATTTCGTTCTCTACTCGTACACAGCATTGAGAGTTCTGTACTGTCATTTTGCATAGTGATACCAGTTTACCAGGAATTCCCATTGACACCAGAGCAGACCATAGAGTCTCTCGTTCGAGAGAGTCGTAGGCCTGCCTGAAATCAATGAAAAGTTTTCGCACAGGTATGTTGAACTCTCGACACTTTTCCAAAATCATCCTTATCGAGAAAAGTGCATCGGTGGTACCTCGGCCCCGCCGGAAACCACACTGATATTCTCCAAACAGTTGTTCAGCAAAATGATTGATTTTGGATAGCAAAATGTAGGAAAAGATCTTATATGCTGTGCAGAGGAGGGCGATTCCTCTGTAGTTTGCACATTGTAGGCGATTACCTTTTTTATGGATTGGTATCAGCATAGCTTTGTTCCAGTCCTGTGGCATGGTTTCAGTCCTCCAGATCATTTGAACAAGTTCAAACAATCTTGAGGATAGAGTTTCGCCACCATGTACAATCATTTCGGATGTTATATCGTCGATACCAGGTGCTTTATTGCATTTTAATTTTGACAGCGCCGCATCGAATTCCTCTCTGGTGGGTTCTTCTACATGTACCTTTGACGCACGAATAAACTTTGCTCGTCGCCCGACTTGTTGCTGGTCACTTAAGTTGAGAAGATTCTCAAAATAAGCGGCCCAAGTATCTAAAATATTTTTAAGGTCTACTTGTAGCTCCCCATTTTCGTTTTGAATAGCAGTCGATCTAGTTTGAGGGCCCTTCTTTAAGGTTTTAACCTGTTGAAAGAAGTTACGCGATTGATGTTCCTTATTGAAGCTTTCAATATCCTCACACTGTCTACAAAGCTTTGTAACGGCTTGTCTTGCCAGTTTATAATTCTCCTTCGTGGACCTGGTGTTGCGTCCTTGTAGACACTTCAGATAGCAATCTCTTTTGTATTGAATAGCATCAAGGCATGCTTGATCCATCCATGGCTTCTGGGAGTGGTTCTCTGGTCGTCCAAGTATTCCCTCAGCAGCGCTTAAAACAGCATCTTTGAGCAAATACCATGACTTATCGACGTCTCCATTAATGGTTTCTGATTTCTCCAATGTTTCGGCAATATGGATTTGATATCTCTCTTCTGTTTCAGCATTCTTTAATGTTGAGATGTTAAAACGTTTCCGTTGATTGAATTTTGGAATGCCTGGATTTGGGAAGTGGAACCTTATCGTTGCACATACAAGGAAGTGGTCACTTCCAATGTATGCACCTCTAAAGGATCGCACATCCAGAACGCTCGAAAAGAAACGTGTTGTTACTAGAACGTGATCAATTTGATTTCGAGTATTTCCATTCGATGAGACCCAAGTCTGCTTATGAATCGATCGATGCGGAAAGAACGTACTGGCAATTCTCAAATTATTTGATAATGCAAACTCAGTCATTCTCTCACCATTCTGCACCAACAAGAAAGCCAGTTCCAAATTCTCTTCGAGAAGGATGACCACTACAGTATAGAGAGTGACTATCCAAATCTTGTTTTCCGATTATCGGCTGTCTAATTTCTTGTAGAGCAATAATTTCCATCCTATACCTCTCAGCCTCTGTTTCTAGACTTATCTGGTCCTTTTTCACGTCCAGGTAAAATTCTGTTGTTTTTTTCGGGTCTGTTTTTCTCTTTCTGATAACCAAATTTAACATATTAGTTTTTTTCCGGGGTTAGGGTGTTAAACTTAGGCCCAACCCAAATTGTCGTGAATGGGTCCGTTCTGCATATTAAGGTCACCAGAAACAACCTTTTTACAAGTTTATATAGCGAGCCGCTTGATTCAAGACAGACGCCCGCTCCAAGCCGCCCCTGACATGGAGAACAGACGCTTGAGTCGCATTGGTTGTAGAGCGCCAATTCGCCGTGATGTAGCGTCATTGACTAAGCAGTTTTTACTCTGCTTGTCTCCAATACACCAACCTAATTCTGTCAGCATTACCCAGGCAGCACGGCGTGGACGTCGAATTTCGGATTTCGCTACCCATTGAATGGTATTAGCGATCAAATAAGTTAGAGATCAAATAAGCTTACTTGAAAACTTATTTGATCGCTAATTTGTCATATATCCGAACTGATCAGTTAGAGTTCTGATTATTTTTCATTCATATATTTAAAAAGAAAAATTAAAAATTATATGCTAGCATTTCTCATTACCACTTTTTGAAATCATTGCTTCTACGTCAACAAAATGTCTACGCAAAAACTTTATTTATAAGCGTGGTCTACGCAAAAACTTTATTCAATTCCATGAGCTTCACGCAAAACAATATCAATCACACTACGATGCTCATTATTTGCATTTTCATACATTCTATCGAAAACTATAGCTTCTTCTTCAATATCAAAATGACCTACATCGCCAATCTGTAAGTTATATTGTGGAATCGGAAGACCAAGATCACCACATGAAGTATTATGTGTAAGAAGAATTTCATTAATTTCAATCAAGGCTCGATTAATTGACACATCTTCATAGTAATTTCGTAAAAAGTCTTCAATCATACTATTTCTAAATTCAATCCATAAAGCTAAAGCATTCGGAGGAACATTCAAACCACAGATAAATGCAAATAATTGACGAAACTGTTTTGGTGATTGAATTTCTGAAGCTTCAAGTAAACATTCACGCCATTCATTATCATTTGTTGCAATACCTCGAGCTTCACATGCTGCAACAAAAGTAGGGTACTCAACACCTTCATACATACGTAGATCAGAAAAATATTTTGGACCACGAACATGCAACAGAAGTAAACGCATATGAAACAATTCTATATCTTTTGGAGAAACCATATATAATCGAGCAACAACTTTATCAGCCCCACGTTGTCTTCTTTTCCACGATTTACTTTGATCATGCCAAACATAATGTACACCCAGAGAAATATTTGGATGAAACATTCCTATAAGGGATAGTCTATGCAATAATTAAGTGTAATTTTCAACCGTGACTAGTCAAGGAATAATAATTACATACTAAGTACTATTTATGAAATTTGTACTAAGCATTGATTATTCCTTGTATGAATAAAAAAGTCGTTAGTTTATGTTCGGATTGTGCATAGTTTAAACATAATTGTATCGTTAATTTGAATGAATAGTACCCCGGCAATGAAGGATTTATCCAAAAATTAGAATCATTGAAATCGTTATTAAGTATGGGTTAAACTTATATATGCATTAATTATGGCATTTATATCATGAATTGTGCAATCGAATTCTGTCAATTACGTAAAATTAAATATTTAGTGTGATATATTTATGATCAGTTCATCTATAACTATGTATAATATATGATGGTATATTAAAACACATTAACTTATTCATTATTCTTATTTTATTATTTTCATTATTTTCTTGGTATTTTAAGATTTCCTTATATTATATTATGTATTAACAAACAATTATAAATTTAAAGTAATTCTTAATATTAGTAAATTCTAAATATTTAATCCACCTTTAAACGAAGTTCCTTGCCGAAATTAATTCCAATGAGTTTTTGTTTTAGGAATGTCTCCATGAATTACTCTAATAAATATATAATAATTATTGTGAGGAATAAACTATTTACATTCTTCTAAACTTACCTTAAAAACTTAGAATAACAATGTATGTACATCACACAATATAAATTTTTACGTTACGTTTTAAGTTTACACCACCTATGTATGAGGAATCTTGATCAAACAATGAATATATCGAGTAATATTGTAGGTTGAATGTGGTTGATTAATAGAAAGAGGTGAGTTAAAATCACAAAATTCTGTAAACTATGAAAATTTGGAATAAATAAAACATATTAAGTATAAAATATGTATTCGTAGTGATAAATAATGATATATTTTGACGGATTAACAGCAGTAACTTTTTTTTTATTTTTCTCTAAAATTATTCAAAATAATCAGTGATCATACTTTAATAAACACTTTTTTTAGTGAATATTTCATCCTGACTTAGGAATAAATCGTGCTCATATAGGAATAATGTTGAAAATTAAGTTTGTATAATCCATTAGAGGAATATTTAATACATAAATAAAAATTGGTGTTTTTATTACTTCAATAAGTATAATTTCTCCAAACCCATTTCTCTGGGTGTAATGGTAATTCTGTATACAAAAACTCATTAGCTAAATTATCAATGGAATTCAAATGGAAAAATGCTAACAATTTTGTTCTTGATACATTTGCGACTGCACCAGCCACATTACTATTCCTGATATAAACATTTTGTCTATTAGGCAAATGACAATCAAGTCGAATAATTGTATGAGATTGAAAATGCATTGGAAATTCAAATATGCGCCAAATATGCCTTCAGTCGAACCAACATACCGTCCATTCAAAAAATCTTGAATTTCATTTCTCACAATCGCATCATCAGTATTCACTGCATTCTCTCCATTCACTCTCAATTCAACATTGGCAGAATCATACCCTTTATATACATACTTGTAAACATATTTCACACTTTTAACAGTCGTACATATTTCAACGTTAATATGACAATTGAATTTTGCAAGAAGATAAGGATTATATGGAACAACATATCTATTATCAAGAGATGCACCACGTACATGAACACTCATACCATTATCACGTCGACGGTACAAAGGATAACCATTAACAGATTCTTTAGTATTTTCAGAAAAAGGTTTTGGAAAATTCTTACTACATTTACCATCTCTCATACAAACAGAATTGGGATTTAGAGCACCACATGGTCCATGCATCATATGACGTTTCACATATTCATGTAATTTAGGAAAAAGAATGGGATCAGGGATTTCAGTACATACAAATTTATTAATCATTTCATTTCCATCAATTCTATCTTCATCTGATCAATTTAACAAAATATGAGCATGCGGAAGACCACGTTTTTGAAATTCAATGGTATATATAAGTGCTTTGACAGAACCGAAAATCTTTTTTTTCATTAAACAATCTATGAGCTCTTTAAGTTTCACTTTAAACACACGCACAACAATATCAGGACGAAAATTCGAAGACTCATAATTACTCATATTATCAACAATTTCTGGCCATTGAGGATTACATGTCATTGTTATAAATAAAGAAGGTTTACCGAAATGTTGTACAATAGACATTGCATCCAAGTAATTTTGATACATGTTACGTGGTGAACCGGTGAAAGAAGATGGCAAAATTACTTTGCGACCAACTACTTGCATATTATCATCGCCATTGCGATTTTGATGCAAGAAATCTGTTAATCTGATATTCTCTTGGGAGGCTTATTTGGAGGAAATTTGGGTATGCATTAAAATCAACAAATATAATCTATATTTAAATGTTCCTTACATATACCCTCAGGCAACCAACCTGCATTATGAAGAGTACTTTTCGAACATAAATGATCTTATCAATTCACAAAGGGATGATTCCTACTTTCTGATTGTCGGTGATTTTAATTTGCCTAATATTCTATGGTTAAAAACCAATTATAATGTAATGGAACCAAATGTTTGTGTCAATGGTCCAGCTAAAGAATTGATTGAATCAATGAACTATACTGGTTTGCAACAGTTCAACGACGTTAAAAACGAAAACCTGAGAATTCTCGATTTAGTCTTATCTAACATATCATTAAATAATATTCAAGTAGCTAAAGCTACCGAAATTCTAAGTAAAGTGGATTCTCATCATCCTCCGCTTGAAATAACGCTCGACTTTAAGAAGATTATTCTCCTCAATGAGGTAAAATTATCATCTTTCAATTTCAAAAGATGTAATTACGCTAATGTTAATGGAGCTATTTCTTCGGTCAAATGGAACCTGATTTTCAGTAACAAAGGAACCGACCAATGTGTAGAAGTTTTCTACAATATTATAAATCAATTTATTTCGCAAAATGTTCCAATGTTTATACCGAAGTCAAAAAAATTTCCTGATTGGTACTCAGATAGACTCATAAAATTAATTAAATTGCAAAACAAATATCGAAAAATATTTAAACTTTCTGGTGATAAAGATTACTATAATCTGCATTCTTCTGTAAGATCTGAAGTAAAAAAGGAACTTAAACTTTCCCAAAAGAAACATATTGCTGGAATAGAGAATAGCATCATAAACAATCCTATAAGCAGTTTTGGTCGTATACTAAATCCATCAAAAAAACAAACACAATACCAGCTTCTTTGCATTTTAATAATACTCGTGGAAATACGGATAAGGACATCTGTAATCTTTTCGCAAACTTTTTCAAATCAGTTTACGCTAAACCTAATCGTTCAACAGTTGGAAATCACACAGGTGTTTCTGACAACAAGCTAAATATTCCTGCTGTATCTGAAGAAGATATTGTGCTAGTTCTTGATGGTTTAGACATCAACAAAAGTAGTGGACCTGATTTGATTCCTCCAATTTTTCTCAAGAATACTGCTCAAACTATCTGCAAACCATTGTTAATCATTTTTAACAAATCTCTTACTGAAGGAATTCTTCCTTCCCAATGGAAATGTGCTAAAGTTTTGCCAATTTTCAAATCTGGTGATACCACTGATGTGACCAACTACAGACCAATCTCGTTGTTGAACTGCTGCAGTAAAATATTTGAAAAAATAATACACAATGTATTGTTTACTCACACCAGTAATCTAATTTCGAAAAAACAACACGGATTTTACCGCGGTCGATCGACTTTAACAAATCTTCTCGACTTTACAGAATATGTTTACGATTCAATTGATTCTGGCTATGGAGTGGATGTTGTGTACACTGATTTCTCAAAAGCATTCGATAAGGTCGACCATGATCTATTGTTGCGAAAGCTCAAACGTTTTGGACTCAGTCATGAGTTTCTGAAATGGTTTGAGTCTTATTTAAAACAAAGAACTCAGTTTATACAAATAAACAATTGCAAATCATTCAATATTGTTCCATCATCTGGTGTTCCGCAAGGCTCAATTTTGGGGCCTTTGCTATTCCTTTTGTTCATTGATGATGTAGTTGGGGTCTTAAAATGCAAAGTTCTACTTTTCGCTGATGATCTGAAAATTTTTCAATCAATCAAATCCCTCGACGACTGCAATCTGCTCCAGCAAGATCTAAACCTTCTATACCGATGGTGTGTTGACAACGGAATGTTTCTGAATGTCAACAAATGTGTTTCTTTAAAAATAAAACCGAGATCTTTTTACACAAATAAATTTTACGAAATTAACAACATTAAGTTAACTGTCATGGAGCATGTGCGAGATCTTGGTATCATCGTAGATTCTAATTTAAAATTCAATATTCAAATACAGGACGTTGTTAACCATTCTCTAAAATTATTAGGTTTCGTGCTTAGGGTATGCGGTAATTTTTCTAACTCCAAATCGTTTATATCGATCTTTAATGCAATTGTTCGCTCTAAATTAGAATACCTATCTGTGATTTGGAATCCTCAATATCAAATTCATATACTGAATATTGAAAAAGTACAGAAGAAATTTACAAGGTTCCTCAATTTCAAATTAAAATTAGTCAAAGAATCTTATCCGAACCGTCTTGTCAGATATAACATGACCTCGCTGGAAAAAAGACGTGTAATAGCAGATGAAATGACTCTTTTTAAAATTGTTAACAACAAAATCGAATCGGATTTACTTCCAATATTTTCTTTCAAAAATAATTCTCAAAACGACATAAGAGCACCATCCGTCTTTCAAATTCAACATTCTAAAAAAAATCATAGAATTCATTCTCCGTTGGTAAGACTTCCAAGTTCGCACAACCGATTGTTCAATAACATAAGTTTGTTTTCGTTTTCACAGTCCGTATTTAAAAGTAAAATTGAAAGCTAATTTTTGTTTTTTTTTTACAATATAGGGCAAACAAATGAAAATTATAATTTATTTAATTAAGTATCAAAATATAAATTTTATATATTATTATTTTGAAATACAACAAAATACAAGCATTTTGAAATACAATAAATTGCAACAAACTAATTTAACTTACACATATAAACAATATTAATACTCAAAATTTATATAACTAGAAATAATAATTGTATTGTATCTAAATAAAAACTAGTATGTAATTGGACATATTAAGTCTGTATACTAGTTTCTTTGAATCAATAAAATAAAATAAAATAAAATAAAATAAAATAAAATAAAATGTCTCTATATAATAAAAATATACTCATATATAATTAGAACAATTATAATTAAACAACATTTAGGCAAACTCGTTGCTATGCATTATACTCATATATGTAAATACATATATATAATTATTAGAACAAATAAAAACCAATTGTATGTAATCAACATTTAGGCAAACTCGTTGTTATGAATTAAGTAATGGAGAATTCTATTATAAAAATTATATATAAAAAACTATATATTCTATGAAAATAAGTAGCCTATGACATTCCTCACATTCCTTTCTTTATGTATGTCAAGTTTCATCTAAATCAATTCAGCCATTTGGATGTTTATCCCGAACAGACAGACAGACAGACAGAGAGACAGACATCGAATTTTATTTATATAGATAGATTTTAGAATTGTGATATGTAGTTCTAGAGTATTACTTCAATTATATAATATAGCTAGATGTTTAGAAAGCAAAATGCCATTAAGAAATTTTATAACTAGTGCTTAATGATTTGAGAAGTTTTTGTAAAGAATAAGATACAAGAATTTAATTTGTTATAGTTAAAATGATAGTTTCAAGCTAAAGAAAAACATGGCGCGGCTTTTTCACAGCCTTTTGGTTGTTTTTGCGACAATTTGACTGTTTTTTGTAAAGTTATAATATAATATGGGAAAATCAAATTATTATTATCCATATAAAATGTTTTCTACAGAGAACTTTACTCTCGATTTTTTATCAATCTAGGTGCAATATTTAAAAAAATAAAAGTATCGTTTTTATGTAAACAGTGGCAAGATGTTGTAACATCACTTTTGACGATTCTATCGTATTTTACGCTAACTGGCATGCTGTAACACAAAACGACTGTCGTAAATACATAATTGACAGTCGTTTTGTGTTACAGCATACCGATTAGCGTAAAGTACGATAGAATCGTCAAAAGTGATGTTACAACATCTTGCCACAGGTCTCAACTCATGAAAAAGTAAAAGAAATATTCGAAAATAAGTCTAAAGCAATGCATTCGAAAATTAATAAAATTATTACATACAACGGAAACACACACATAAAAACTATAGTCTTTGACTAATAATTTTAAAAAATTAACATAACAATTTTATAAAAGCTCTTGAGATAGCATAAAAGCTTAAATCGATTGTTATTTACTCTAAATAAATAATAAACAAAACAACATTGTGCGAAAAAAGATGTGAAATTAAGTGTTTCGCAATTAAACAATTTTTTTTTTAAATTCTTGATTATGTCCAAGTACCATTGGTGTCTTCCATAAACTTTATAGTCTATGATTGACTTGAAGTTTAAAAAAATTTCAGTTTTTACGGTTATATATGACCTCAATCTCGAAATCGGCACATATTTGTCATGTTCGCCTTATCTTACCACATAAATATACGTAAATACATATATTTTCATTTTCAGTGAGAAAGTCGTTGTGAATAATGGATAATAAGCAATCAAGTACTCACCATAAGGGTTTTGTTCTATTTTTTCAAAGTACGGAACCCTTAAAATAATAATAAAATTTTCTCAAATTCTTTTCATCTCATCAAGCTTAAAAACACAAAATTTTAAAGCCTACAAAATTAGTTTTTAATCTCATCACTGCAAAATAACTACTAACGTTCTAAAATAAAATGAAATAAAAATTAAAATTTATTATCGATATAACATTTGTTAAGTTCTCTCCAGTGGCGTCATTCCACCAAAATCTTAGGGGGGGGGGGGGGGGCGAGAATTTAAATGACATAAAAAGATTTTTTTCGTAAAACATAACATACACGTTTTTATACACAAATATGTTTAAAAGCATTTAAATGCATCGACTTAGAAATAAAAATAAAATGCTTTTGAGCTACATTGGTTACACTGCTAGTCTTCTGGTGTTGTTTCATCGAAGCGAATGCCGCAAAGTTCTGCAAAATCCCTTCTATAGTAAAAATAATTTTAAATTTAGTATCACCTCTGTATTGTTTAAGCATCAAGAAAGTAGTTTTAATTAAAGCGCTTGTGCCAGAAATTATTATATCTTTGCTTTGTAACTGTTCAGAGAGTGAATTTGTAAACGACAGCAGATCGTGCAGCATAGAAAAAAAGGATGGTTTTTCTACGTTTTACGATTTTTTAGATCCCGGGCATCCCAGCATTTAAAATTTATGAGTCACATAGTCCCAGGATCCATAAAACACAACGGGATTGCAATCCCTACGTGACTCCTCTAATGTCGAGTCGGTTTTTGTTTGTTTTCCTTTATTTGTCTCAGAGAGAAAGAGTTATGTCTACCCTAAACTGACCAGAGCCAAATCATTAAAATGTGGGATAAAATGCAAACATTCTGCCAAATACTAACTAGTTAGAATTTCTATTGCGAGAAAGTGGGACGGTGAAAAAGTGCTAACTAGATTGTGCATAAATTTACTATTTAATGCTTTCCTTTACTATTTGTTTGCTATTTAATTCTTCAAAAAATTCTTTTATTTTAACTGGACATTCCAACCATTAGGAAATGTGCTTGCAGTGGTTCGTACATTTTGTAAATTCTTTCTAGTGCTGGCATTACCGTCAGCCAGCGAGTTTCACTGTATCCAATAAGTTGGTTATGTTCGACATTACTTTTGCCGCAGAACTCCTTCAACGTCTCCAGTAAAGATAGTAAAATATCCAAATTTTTGAACCCTGCCATTTAAATCAGCAGCATTTCTTATTGCATTATTTAGAATACGGTCTGCGAATCCAATACCCAATTCACTCTGGCTCAAATTCAAGTTTAACTTGTTTTTAAATTTTCACCCCTTGACGTGACACCACTAACATTGGTGTTCGTGTTATCAGCGCAAATTGCAACTAACTTTTTGTCAATGTTAAATAACAACAAGAAAACAAAATAACAACAAAACTTGTTCAAGCTACTGGAGCTGGCGGCTTATAGCAACGCTTTTTTATGTTTATCTGTATCTATATGTCTTTTAATATCATAATTTCCACTGTTAATTTGCAAATTCACTCCGACTGGTAATACACTAAACTTTTGTGTCATTATGTTTTGATTTTTTTATAAAAGGATAGTCCAATTCAATATCGTATAAGAATTTACGTAAACGTTTTCTATCCGTCTTGATTTGCAGGAGAACTTTTTAAATATAATTTAAAAATTAGAATAAATTTACCTTTTATAGTAGCTTAAAACTTTTGTTACACAAGTAAAGACTGCAAAACAATTGAAACAATTTATTTTAATTTTACTACATAATTAATATATTTTCTGTATTCTGTAAGTATAAGAGGTATACAGCATACCTCTCGTTCTATCTTTTGCAAATCTATACCATTTATCAAGTTTTTATGCTGTTTACTTTGTTTGTTCTTTATTGAGGAAAAAAATTATATATTTGAAAATAATAATTTTACTTTTGAGCTACCTAGTTAAATAACACTCTTTTACTTTGTCCTTTCAGTGCGTAGCTTAAAAAAAATATAACACTCCCACATACAGGAGTGAAAATAATAAAATATCATTCTTGCTACTAAATTGAAATAAATATTTTCTTTCAAATACTCAAAACTTTTATTTTTGCGTCAAATTTGATGCTTTCCAACGTAAAATGTTTCGAATGATTCGTTCAATTATTCATGTATTGTTAGAAAAATGAATATAAAGGATGACGTAGAGTGACTAATTTTTTTTTCGCAAATCGAATGACAGACCAGGAAAATGTTATCTGCTCCAAAGGAGTAAAATCGAAAAAACAAAAATTTTACTCTTACGATTAAGAACGATATTCAAATTATGAACATTTTAATTTTTGAATATTATTTCAAAGGATTGAAATGAGTGCTCGAATAAAGGAAAATTGTAAACTCTGGTTTAAAAATTTAAGTTTTTATGAATTTATACGCAAAACTGCGTCTTTTTAAGTAAAATATTTTGTATTTTATTTTTCATAATATACTTTCGATCTCTCGTATATACACTGGGGAGATGTTTCTATAAACAAAGAAACCTTTTCGCTGAGGTAGATCTGTTAGACATTAAAAGATATGTAAATTATTGAAGTGAAATAACTGAGTTTAGTATTTTAGTATTTCTAAGAAAATTATAGTTAAACACTTTCTTAGTAAAAAAAATATTGCACTGGTTTGTTCTCTCAATATGGTTAAATCAACATATACATAACATTATACAAACTGCAAGAAAAAACTGTGAAGCCATTGCTTTGACTAACATATTGCGCAAACTGTACGTAGGTAGATATAATGTTTATGATTATTTCGATAATGCGGGCAAATGTGGTGGAAATATTTGTTTCGTGGGACGCTTCATGGGACAAATTTCTCTGTGGGACAACGCAATGAAATGTGTGACATTTCCACGCAGCGTGGGACGTCTGGTCAGTTTACTACCCATAAACGTTCGTAAATTTTTCATTTGATTCAAAATTGTTCAATCATTGCGAGCTTCTTTTAAATCTATAAGAAAAACCTGCCACAAAAAATAATAGTTTCTCCCTCCCTGTGACTGTATAAAAAAAATTAATAAAGATTGACGTTTAGGATACGTTTTGGATTTTATTATAACCAACCAAACATATAATTGTTGCTATTTTATGAATTAAAAATTATAGTCCATATAGCGAAAAGAATTTGTCAGCAAGTTTTCATAACATACTTTGAAAATATTTACATAACTTAAATATTTGTTCGCGTCGTTAGAAAATATTGCTTGTCCATTATAAAACATTCACTATTATAAAATCACTGGAAATAACCCAATAAATTTAAATTACTCCCGTAATTATTTTCATTCATTTTATAAAAATTAGCACAACTATCAAGAAAACTTTTGATATGTTATAGGATTTTACATTTTAGAATTGTTTTTAATTTATTGTTTTTAAAAAAGTCTTGTAAAGTTTGTACAATATGATATAGATAAAAAACAAGGCCAAACAGTCAGGGTTCTCCAAATAAGTGGGGTATAATTAGGTTGTGTTCTCCTGCATGTTCTTACTTTTAAGTTTATATAAATTACCAATGGCCAATAACAATTGAAATTTGAATGTTAAATACTGCACTATGAACTTTAGAGGAACGCTATACTAATGAAATATTTTTTTTCCTTTGGCTCAGACACGAATATCTTATAAACAAAACACAATCGTTCTTTAAAAGCAGTGATGCCGCGCACCTTATAGTACGATAGAATTTTGTCAAAATATATAACACCCACGGTGTTTTTCGAAGAAAGATCATGTTTTGTTTATAAAGCTGATTTCATCAGAAGATTAGAAACAATACGACTGCCTTTCGTATCGGTGGCGCTCTAGTCATGGATACAAAGAACGATAACGGTTTGAATATTGTGGTGAACTGTACTTTATGCGGGCCAAAATAATATGTAACGTAATAATTGTATTATCAGATATATTTCAATTAATAGTATACGATAAAATTGGTATATTAGTTAAGTAAATATTCTAAAAATTAGACGAATTTACAACATAACAGTGCATTGAAATTTTTATAGTGTATAATTCTATCACGATTGGATGGTTTTATTGAATCGATGTATTGATAGTATCGATGCCCCGATGTATCGATGCCCCCCCCTCCCCCCCCCAGCCCTACTCAATTGACGCCCCTGGTTCTCTCAGATAACAAATTTACATAATAGACCAAATACATGTTTTCACAACTTCGTTTTCTTAACACATCAATAATAGGTCTTTTTACTGAAAGCATATTCTAAATATATTCTTTTTTCTAATATCTTTATAATTACCAACTTCCATTTAATATATTAATAAAACATTTGATGGGTTTTCTGGACACATACATAACAAATATTTCTATCGAAAGCAACTATACGTTTGCAAACTAATCTGGGTTCGTGTTTAAGTTTTTTAACTGTTGTTAAATATTACCAATATTGAGGGATAATAAATTTCAATTCGCATAATTTTGTGTTTTTCAATTCTGTACATTTGGTTGGTTTTGAAAAATCACCAAAATGATACTAAATTACTACAATTACTATCAATGCTACCAACGTGGTATAAAAATTTGTAAAAATATTTTAATTTTACTAAAAGTTTGGGAAAGCAAAATTTTGATTTTATAAACATTCAGAAAAAAGCATGAATGCTGACTTTCTTTTTACTAATGAGAAACATATAGTTAAATAATATATACTTTTATTGATAACTTTGAATACAGTTGTAGAAAAAATGCATATTATTCGAAATGAAAATTTTAACCTTTAAAGCCTATTCGGTGCACAGTATATATACTAGTAGTGTCTTTCAAAACATGGCGCGCGAGACACTACCGCGTCTCTTGATATGCCCAAAAACCTAAAATTCGTTTCGAAATTTCGTTTTTTCTACTAATTTGCTCTTCTAATAATATAGTCCAGAACGAAAACGAAATACATCCCGAGTAGAAATTTGTCAGGGCTTAAGTAAGGTCCTGAGGTTTGCTCTAATCCGGATCAGGCATTGGTAGGGCCGCCTGATTGGGCCCTGATCATGAGTGTAACGCTTTTACCCTATCAGATCCTGATGGAGATTACCGGATCAGACTCTGATTGGGATAATCGGATCAGGCCCTGATTGGGATATCCGGACCAGACCCTGGTATATATTTATATATCATATTCATAAATTAATCAAATTAAAATAAAAAAGTTACAATCGAAAAAAATAAAACATACATACCACCTTATAATCACTATTATTGTAGTCTTTCAGCCAAGAAGCGATAACTAAAACATACATAAAATGATTTTATTTATATATTTCTAAAATGGACAATACTCTAGTGAATTTTAGCCAATTGAAATTTCAGCTAGGGGTCAAACACGAAAAATCTGATCAGGGACGGGTATATTCAAATAAGGTTAACCCTAAAAGGGTATTCTAAATCAGGCCCAGAACAGGTCCACATCAGATTACCCTAATAGGGAATGCCCTTGTAAGACTGACCAGGCCCTGATAACGCCCTGACTGTATTCAGGTTTTCCCTAACTAATTTCTGCTCAGGATCTTATAAAACCTTCTATGTAAAATGTTCAAAATGTTACCATTTACAATCAGTAAGACGAATATCCCAGATAAAATCCAATTACAATTCGAAATTATTGGACGTAAGTTTTATTTAAATCCAGACAACGGACAAAAATCCAATGATGCCCGGTTTTGTACAATGTGTACAATTCATCCTTAAGTTCGTTATATTGGACAGATGTCCAAGTTCCGAAATCATAACCATCATATAATTGACTAAATGGAAATAAATCCCAGTTTTTGTTCAATTAGTCCCATATCTTCTTATGTATCACAATTAAAAAAAGTCCAAGCGGCACGTATATCCGCTAGAAATAGGTAGATTTCGGGACCAGACAGCTTTGTGTACAAATAGAATTGGATGTGTCAGATTAGTTTAAACAAAAAATTTAAGTAGAATAGTCCAAGTCCAGAATAATCCAAAAAATTTATCAAACCAAACTAAATACATTAACGGAAACTACTTTATCAATGCGATTTCGGAACAGTTTTATTTAATTTGGTTAAAACTACTTTTAATAACATATTAAATCGACAAAAGAGCAAATAAACGTTCTCACAACGTCACACCTACAACACCACCACACAT
Organism: Diogma glabrata; assembly: GCA_963693315.1. Classification (NCBI taxonomy): domain Eukaryota; kingdom Metazoa; phylum Arthropoda; class Insecta; order Diptera; family Cylindrotomidae; genus Diogma; species Diogma glabrata. The sequence goes on along the minus strand of OY856187.1, from coordinate 288,716,774 downwards.
AATTTATAATCTAAAATTGTCAAACAACTTTTACACCTCAAATAGTTCAAATATCTACAATTTAGGAAGACTTTTGTAAATGTGTAATCAATATGCATATAAGAAAATATTCCTTAATTTAAAACAATAATGACTCAGCTTTGTTTAATTTTTTTTTAAATTTTTGCGAAAAAAACTAAAAACTCAAAAAAAAGCAAAAGAAATTTTTTTAATATTTTTTCTATGGGATATTTTTATATTTTAATGAAAGTTGTTGTTGTAGTTGAATGACATGCATTAGGTTTAATGCTAATTACATTGAGACCTCTTGGGTTAGAAAGCTGAAAATTTTTGAGGTTATAGTTGAAAAGTTTATCTAAAAGTTAATATGAGATTAAATAACATTAACTCAAAAATGAGGAAGGCATGCCCGTTTGCGTTTGTTTCCGTTCTAACAGCCTAGGTGTCTCAACCTCTAGACTTGAACTATTTTTTTTTTAAATTTTGAAAAGATTTATGTTCTAATTAACGTATGCGTACATACTCAAAAGTTAGTTGGCCATTTTCAGCCAAATCAAGGACAACAAAGCTTATAAAATTTTTAAAACAGCTGAGTTTTGAGGAACCTGGAACGCCAAGGTTGTCATTTGGAAAAAAATGATAGAAATATGTTCAAATATTCAATATTGATAAATTTTATTAAAATATTATGATTCAACCGGAAGTTATAACGCCCTAGATTTTTTGACTTTTTTGGCTCTAGCCACTTAACCTGTACCCGGATATGGCCATTTCGCGAACTTGTCCAAGACATTTTTTGCCGCAACGTATACCGAAAAAATTTTTGTTGTAGGTCAAGAAATGCGATCGTGAGAGTGCCGGTAAATTCCGTTATAGCTCATATCGTTATATATATATATATATATATATATATATATATATATATATATATATATATATATATATATATATATATATATATATATATATATGTATATATATATATATATATATATATATATATATATATATATATATATATATATATATATATATATATATAAATTTTTTTTTTTTTTGTTTTTCCGTCTCCGCTTATCATTCATAGTCGTTTGGCACCAAAATTTTTTCGAAATTCCGGGATGAAGCCCATTGCAATAGGTAGATTTTTATATGAAATCTACCTAAAATGGATTTGATTGACATAAATTCAATTTTTTTTTATTTTGTCAAAGCAATACACTTATGTATTTGACAAATGATTTCTTTATTGCAATATTGTAATGTTATTAAATATTTTTGTCTTAATAAATTTTATCATTATTATTATAAAACTGAAAACAAACAGGATGAGTATGTATCTACCTATAAAAATTTGCAAAACTATAGTAATTGTAAAACTACCATTTTATTCCACAGTAATTATTTATGTGTCCATTCTAAAACGATCCATTCCAATTTACGAAAAAAATTTAATAAAAAAATTTAATTTGAGATTATTTACAAACACGGTGATTTGATTGTTTATTGGTTTCCTTAGGTGTTTGCAATTAATTTGTTTGAAATGTAAAACATATTAGGTAGTCAAGTTAAGCTGATATTTTAGAAATAATTTTGGAATATAGACATAATTTTGGAATAGAACAGAACTCAAGGGTGTCACCCTATCGACACAGGGTGCCACATTATCGACGGAGACCACTTTTCTTATACATTATTCAGCATGTGTGTTTTCAGACCTGGTCGTTAAAGATCATTCTTGCGTACTAAATAATGTACCGTAAAAGAAAACGGTTAATATGGTATCTATATATAATATTCAAAGCTATTGAGTAATTGCGGTGATGGTGCTCAATGCTCAACATGTTGATTCGATTAAAAAAAAAAGAAATACACACATGTTGTTAAAATTTTATTTTACGTAATAACTCAAAAATTTTAAAAAGTAGAATAGATCATTTTTGAACCGATAGGACACATTTATAGGACACATTATGTCATTATTATAATTTATCACAATTTATAAATTACAATTATATTGATACCCTGGCTAAAATGGTTTCTAAGTGATGTATCTTTAAAAACATTGTGATGGTTTGTTTAAGTTTTTTTACGGTCGGGTGTCACCCCAAAACGGGTGATAATATAATAATAATTTTTTTCGAAATGCCTGAATTTTTTGCCACATATCATAAGCATATCATAAATTGGCCTTGTAAAGAAATATTTAAGTCGTTCTGCTCTATCATAATATCACACAATATATAGTAAACACAATGTATAGGCTTCCGTAGGGCCTCCATTATAAAACAATGCTAAACTTGGCTCAAAATTAAATTTAATGTAATTTGCATTAGCAAGTTGTTTTCAAACGTTTCAGTGGTTTTCAGTAAGAAGCTGTTTTCAAACTTCTACCATTTCTATAAAAAAAAATATTGCGACGCTGATGCATAGGCTGACTTCACCACAGCTCTGGAAACATAGTGTTCTGGATATATAATGAGCTAATATCCATAAAATACTTTAATTAAAAGCTAACCAATATCATGGACTTCGTAGTTCTAATAATAAAAATATTAAAGCAGGCAGTAGTATCCCAACAAACATAAATTCTGTTGTACGAGAAAAAGTAAAAAAATTTTTATCGGAAGTGAAAAAGCAGAATGCAGAACTGTTGTGAACCGTACTAAATGTGTATGTACCAAATTTCATCCAATTGGATTATCAGGTACAGAAGCTATTGAGCTTCCAAAATAATAGGTGCTTGGAGGACCCCCTACCACTTTGTTCACTATCGCTAAAAAAACTAATCAGTTCCTTGCCATACATATTTGCATCTTTTTGCAAAGTGTAATCAAAATTACTTAACGAACGAATGTTGTATGCTTCTAACAAACATTGAAACAATAAACAGGTGTTCGGGAGGACCCCACCACTTATCCCAATATTGTCCAAAAACTAGTCAATTCTTTGTCAATAAAGTCTTTATCTTTTTTCAAAGTGCCATTAAAATTGATTAATGAATGAAATCTGTATGCTCCCAACAAACTTTAAAAACAAAGTGTGATAAGTCAGCAGTTGTATGGTAGATCCCCCGCCACTTTGATCAATGTGTCCCAAAAGATGATAATTATCTTCTTACACTAATTGAAACCTTTCCATAAGTTTTATCATAATCACTTCAGTATTGTAGGCTGTAGTGTGCATAAAGATACTGAAAAAACTGCCAACAATTAAAAAAAAATTTTTTACCGGAAGTAAAAAACTGGAAGTTGGGATGCAGAATTTTTGTAAATCATACTAAATGCTTATGTACAAAGTTTCATCCAATTCGTTTATCAGGTACAGATGTTATTGAGCTTTAAAAAAAAAACAGGTGTATGGGACACCCCCCACCACTTTGTTCACTATCGCTCAAAAACTATTCAGTTCTTTGCCATACATGTTTGCATTTTTTTCCAAAGTGTCATCAAAATTGGTTCACGAACGAATGCTGTGTGCTCCCAAAAAACATTGAAAAAATGATGACACACTAAACAGGTGTTCGGGAGACCCCGTACCACTTATCCCAATATTGTCCAAAAACTAATCAGTTCCTTGTCATTTAAGTTCCCATCTTCTTCCAAAGTGTCATTAGAATTGATTAATGAATGAAGTCTGTATGCTCCCAACAAACTTTAAAAACAAAGTGTGAAAAGTCAGCAGTTGTATGGTAGACCCCCGCCACTTTGATAAATGTGTCCTTAAAGATGATAATTATCTTCTTACACTAATTGGAACCCTATTCCATAAGTTTCATCATAATCACTTCATTATTGTAGGCTGTAGTGTGCATAAAGACACTGAAAAAACTTCAAAAAAGTACAAAAAAAAATTTTTTACCGGAAGTAAAAAACCGGAAGTTGGGATGCAGAACTATTTTAAACCGTACTACATACTCAGGTACCAAGATTCATCCAATTCGCTTATCAGGTACAGAAGCTATAGATCTTTCAAAAAAACAGGTGCTCCAGGGAAGGGACCCCCTACCACTTTGTTCACTATCGCTCAAAAACTAATCATTTCTTTGCCATACATGTTTGCATCTTTTTCCAAAGTGTCATCAAAATTCGATAACGAACGAATGCTGTGTGCTCCCAACAAACATTGAAAAAAGTGTGACACATTAAACAGGTGTTCGGGAGGACCCCCACCACTTATTCCAATATTATCCAAAAACTAATCAGTTCTTTGTTACTTAAGTCTCCATCTTTTTTCAAAGTGTCATTAAAATTAATTAATGAACGAAGTCTGTATGCTCCCAACAAACTTAAAAAACAAAGTGTGAAAAGTCAGCATTTGTATGGTAGACCCCCCACCACTTTGATCAATGTGTCCCAAAACATGATAATTATCTTTTCACACTTATTGGAACCCTATTCCATAAGTTTCATCATAATCACTTCATTATTGTAGACTGTAGTGTGCATAAAGACACTGAAAAAACTTCAAAAAAGTACCAAAAAAAATTTTTTACCGGAAGTGAAAAACTGGAAGTTGGGATGCAGAACTATTTTAAACCGTACTACATACTCATGTTATGTACCAAGTTTTATCCAATTCGCTTATCAGGTACAGAAGTTATAGAGCTTTCAAAAAAACAGGTGCTCCAGGGACCCCCACCACTTTGTTCACTATCGCTCAAAAACTAATCAGTTCTTTGCCATACATGTTTGCATCTTTTTCCAAAGTGTCATCAAAATTCGTTCACGAACGAATGCTGTGTGCTCCCATCAAACATTGAAAAAAGTGTGACACACTAAACAGGTGTTCGGGAGGACCCCCACCACTTATTCCAATATTATCCAAAAACTAATCAGTTCTTTGTTACTTCAGTCTCCATCTTTTTCTAAAGTGTCATTAAAATAAATTAATGAATGAAGTCTGTATGCTCCCAACAAACTTTAAAAACAAAGTGTGAAAAGTCAGCATTTGTATGGTAGACCCCCCACCACTTTGATCAATGTTTCCCAAAACATTATAATTATCTTATTTACACCATTTGGAACCCTATTCCATAAGTTTCATCATAATCACTTCATTATTGTGGGCTGTAGTGTGCATAAAGACACTGAAAAAACTTCAAAAAAGTACAAAAAAATTTTTTTTACCGGAAGTGAAAAACCGGAAGTTGGGATGCAGAACTATTGTAAACCGTACTACATACTTATGTACCAAGTTTCATCCAATTCGCTTATCAGGTACAGAAGTTATAGAGCTTTCAAAAAAACAGGTGCTCCAGGGACCCCCCACCACTTTGTTCACTATTGCTCAAAAACTAATCAGTTCTTTGTCATACACGTTTGCGTATTTTTTCAAAGTGTCATCCAAATTCATTCACGAATGAATGTTTTATGCTCCCAACAAACTTAAAAACTTTGTGGAAAAAACCACCTGTTGTATGGTGGACCCCCCAACCCTTTATCCAATGTGCTCCAAAAGCTGATAAACCTTTATAATATTACTTAAAAGCTTTTCGCAACGTTTCATGAAAATCGATCGGTAATTGTAGGCTACAGTAGGGATAAACACCTGAAAAAAAAACTTTTTAACCGGAAGTGACAAACCGGAAGTTGGTATGCAGAAATATTGGAAACAGTACTAAAACCTTATATACTAAGTTTCAATAAGATCATAACCCGGAATCAGAAGTTATTCAAGAATTAAACTTAGAGGTGTTCGGGAGACCCCCGCCATTTTGTCCAAATTTGAAATGAATCCAGATCTTCCATTTTCAAGTGAACCTTTGCCAAAGTTTCATCAAGATCCTATGCAGAAAACTCACCCAAGTACAATAACTTTCTCTATATAGTATTGCTTAATGTAGTAGATTTAGCACAAAGATTTTGTTGGTATAATGTACAATGAAAGGAAATTATTGTTTGTAATTTTAAATTGCTTTTTTATAACATTGAAACAAATCCTTCTTTTTTGCCCTTTGTGGAAGGTGCACCAACGGAGGTACACACACTCACCAGATTATCCAGATTTACAATATATTTATTGAAAATTATCATAGATATATATTCCACTTGTTCTTCCAATAAGCGTGCACCTACCGAGTAGTTCTTCATAACATTAAAATTCTTCAGATCTAGCACGAATAAAATAAAATACCTGAGTCGAGTCAGTTTTATCAGTATATTCATCTAACGAAAAATATACATCCTTTTTTTGAATTAATGTGTGAAGCGGTTCTGTTACATTGTGAACTAATCAGTGTTGTCTATCAATAAAAGTTTTGAAACTCTCAGTAAACTTTTTGAAAGAGGCAGTTGTTTATATTTTTTAACATTCTAAGCATCCAACTGCTTCAACAATGCATTATTCTGAGCGTTTATTCCAAAAAATAGCATAATACTATATTATGGTATAAACACCCAAAAAACAAGCTTCCACGATAGCAGATGAAAAGTTTATTTTCATGCAGACTTTATCCCCTGTGAAAATATTTTTTTCACTAGTGTTAAATCATTTTCGCTAAATAACGAATTGTATTTGCTATGGTATTTTCATGTAATTTTATAAATATTTTATATCAACAATCATTAAAAACAAGAATAAGAATTTTGAATGTTATGTTGTTGATTTCTAACTTAATGATTTATAATAAATATCGTTTATTATATATTTCCCATCGTAAAAAAAATTGCAATTTCCTACGAGAGATAGAAAAATTTTACGTTGGCTAACGCGGCTCGTGAACAAGTTCTCACGAAAAAGCAGTGTTTTCATCTCTTGTACTAACTTGTAGCAAAATGCACTAATAAACAATTGGTGATATAAACGTAGTATTAATGGGTTATTGTTACTTCGCTATTTTCAAATCGAAAAAAGCCTACTACACAACTAGACAAAATATTTTCGAAAAAAATAGGACTAAATATTTAAAAAGAAATACAATTTTACAAAAAAATATTTCAACCAAAAATATGGTTTGAAATTTGTATAAAAAAACTCAAAATATGTGATAAGGCTGTAGTGAAAATCCCAACAGGCCGCAGGTTTCCCACCCCTGGACTAGTGTTTAAATAAGTTGTTAGTAAATAAAACATTTATATTAAATTAATAAATTTAATAATTGATAATCGAACAATAAGTGTTTTTACAACAGAAAGAATTTATTATTTGTTAATTGTTGCACCCTTAAGGCCTAAACACTGAAAATAAATGGCACCCAAACCTGAAATTGCAATTGAACTTTAAAATGTGAAACTAGGTAAAACAAAAAAAAGCACATATAAATTCAGTTCCGACACCATCATACACACTCTTATATTAACATACATAGGTATATACTTTATTTAAATAAAATCAACAATAACATATCTCGTGAATCGTGGTCACATAAATTGTTAAAGTGTACAATGTCAGTAAACCTAAATATATGTTATTTCGTCATTCGTTGATCATATCATAATTGATCGATCATTCTATCGAAATTGAAAATAAAATAACCTACCTAAGTTTTGTTATTTTGGTCTTGGTCGAATTAATTTTAAGAAAATATAGTACTTTCGATTCAATTACGGTTTTAAAGTGTGGGATTGGATTTTTAAATAAAACTGTTCATAAATGTAAATTAAAAAAATCAGCTTATTCTTTCATTTTTAAGACAATTATGCTAAGAATAAGGGGTTTACGATCTAAAAGAGTTTTTATTCGCTTATGTATTACTATGTTACTTTATTACTGTGATTTGCGGCCTAAAAGTGTCACTTTTTAACCATATATATTGTTGTCATAGCTACGTCCAAAAAAGTAAAAATCATTTGTATTTGTTTAAATTCTATAAAAAATAGAAATTTTTATCAAAGCAACCATTAATTCAAAATTTCATTATCCAATTAAAATAGTTGTTAGCATTTGTTGTCATAATTATACAATAATTTGGAAAAGATAACAAATATTTTGTCAAAGGTAACTTGTTGAAGTAAAACTTCTTTAGGCGCGTTATGAGAATTTTGCAACGGAAGTATAAAAAACGAATATAATATTCGGCAAATATACGATACAATTCGATTATGACAAACATATTTTAAATATTCACTGGTTTTTTGGTGCATAATAGAAATAGTTCATATTTTTCGATGCTTAAAAATTTAACAGAAATTCAATTAAAAAAACATAATTTTGAATTAAATTTAATGATTTTCAATCCGAATTTTTGGAGTATTTTCATTTAATTTAATATCAGTTTTCAAAATATTATATGTCTGCTCCATTTTTGTTTACAATGGATGCTTAGACTCGTAAAATAATAAAAATGGCAGCATATTTGGCTTTTTTAAAGGCAGAGAAATAAGCTGTCGCAAATCTTGGTAAATGGCATATATAATGAAATATAACATGACAAAAAGCACCGTTTTGAAATTTGAGCATAATCGAATAACTGGTTCAGTTCGGAAGCATGTTTGGTGGATCGGTGGGTTGGTGGTTTGTATGGCCAAGTCATTCATTTGTTATTATATTTTTTATTCACTTATGCAGTCTCGTACTAAATGTTATATGAGTTGGATGTGTCGATTGTAGATGGTGGTCATGGTGTGGTCATGGTGGTCATTGTGGTCATGGTGGTCATGGTGGTCATGGTGGTCATGGTAGTCATGGTGGTATTAGTGGTCATGGTGGTCATTGTGGTCCTAGTGGTAATGGTGATCACGGTGTTCACGGTGGTCATGGTGGTCATGGTGGTCATGGTGGTCACGGTGGTCATAGTGGTCATGGTGTTCATTGTGGTCGTGGTAGTCATGGTGGTCATGGTGGCCATGGTGGTCATGGTGGTCATGGTGGTTATGGTGGTCATGGTGGTCACGGTGGTCATGGTGGTCATGGTGTTCACGGTGGTCATGATGGTCATGTTGGTCATGGCGGTCATGGTGGTCAAGGTGGTCATGGTGGTCATGGTGGTCATGGTGGTCATGGTGGTGATACTGGTTATAGTGGTCATGGTGGTAATGGTGGTCATGGTGGACATGGTGGTCAGGGTGTTCACGGAGGTCATGGTGGTCATGGTGGTCATAGTGGTCATGTTGGTTATGGTATTCACGGTGGTCATGGGGGTCATGGGGGTCATGGTGGTCATGGTGGTCATGGTAGTCATAGTGGTCATGGTAGTTATGGTGGTCACGGTGGTCATGGTGGTCACCGTGGTCATGGTGGTTATGGTGTTCACGGTGGTCATGATGGTCATGGTGTTCACGGTGGTCGTGATGGTTATGTCGGTCATGGTGGTCCTGGTGATCAAGGTGGTCATGGTAGTCATTTTGGTTATGGTGGTCACGGTGGTCACGGTGGTCATGGTGTTCACAGTGGTCATGATGGTCATGATGGTGTCACGGTGGTCATGGTGATCATGGTGTTTAGAGTTTGCATCCCGGGATTTCCCGGACGGGAAAAAATATTTGTGTTGATTAAATTTGTTTTGTTAAATAGAAAATGAGTGCGTGTAATCTGTGCACGCGGTTGAAATAAATTTCTTTGACTACTGTGACAGGTATTAATAAAAAGATGAAATATAAAATAAATATGCCATATTGCAATTTAGAGTTGCATTTCTTGATAATGTAATTTACTGTGTAATAAAAAGCAATATCTACTTAATGTATTACAAAGTCAATTCAATTATTAGCATAATTGAAATATGAAATTAAAGGTTTATGACAAATTTGCTAAATTTATTGAAAAATGCATCAATTGTTGTACCAATTGTTAAATTAAGTGGACATTTATTCATCGTGAAATTTAATTTGTAATACGTTGTAAGACTTTGTAAAACATGTAAATATGGCTTTTTATTACACATTGTTGTAAATTATATTATCAAGAATATTAGAAAGAAACTCTAAATTTCAATATGACATATCTATTTTATTTGATATTTAATATTTTTAGTAATACCTGCTGCAGTGGCCAAAGAAGTTTTACTTCAACAGCGTGTACAGATTACGCACTTCATTTTTTTTATTCTCTTCCATTTAATTATATCAGCTTTATTTGTATGTTTTTTCGATAATAATAGTATGTATTATTGTATTGTTTTCTAACCTATAGCCTAATGACTTAACCTATTGTCTAATGAAAATTTTCCTATAAAAAAAAAAATAAAATAATTAAAAATTATTTTCAAATTATAATCACAATTGCTTTGATAAGTTTTGTTCAAAAATCAAGTTTTAAATTAAATTCTCTTATTTCGTTTAGTTGAACTTGGTTGATTGTATAGGATGGGGTTTTTTTATCATCAGGGTTCTTTTAATAAGAAATTTGATTTATCAATTAAAACAATAAAGATTTACATAATGTATTACAAAGTCAATTCAATTATTAGCATAATTGAAATATGAAAATAAAGGTTTATGACAAATTTGCTAAATTTATTGAAAAATGCATCAATCGTTGTACCAATTGTTAAATTAAGTGGACATTTATTCATCGTGAAATTTAATTTGTAATACGTTGTAAGACTTTATAAAACATGTAAATATGGCTTTTTATTACACATTGTTGTAAATTATATTATCAAGAATATTAGAAGGAAACTCTAAATTTCAATATGACATATCTATTTTATTTGATATTTAATATATTTAGTAATACCTGCTGCAGTGGCCAAAGAAGTTTTACTTCAACAGCGTGTAAAGATTACGCACTTCATTTTTCCACATATTTTTATTTCAAAATTTATAATTTTAATTTAGAATAAACATTTTTTTTTTAAATATTTTGCTTGCGGCGAATAAAAAATAGTATATGATGCACGGACGTAATCTATTTTGGACTTAATGTGGGTACAAATCTCGGCTAGCGCCTCGATTTGCAAACTCCACATACGTCCAAAATCTTTAGCTTTACGTCCTAGCATCATAATGTACTATGTTGCAATTATTGTAAAGAGCAAATGTCAACTAATGGCCTCTTTACAACTCAAATTCTGTCATTTATAAGTAAAACCATTAGCTTGGTCATTTATAAGTAAAACCATTAGCATTTATAAGTAAAACCATTAGCATTTATAACTAAAACCATTAGCTTGGTAAAATTTATAAAAACGGAACAACAAAAAATATAAACTAACCCTGAAAAAACATAACACTCTGCAATAATTATCTTCCTCATTAAATATTTTAAAAGTTAAATGTTTTGTTTATATTTTTGTTTATAATTATTTAGTTAAAATGCAAAACTTGAATAATATTTTTCTATATAAATTAAAGTAAATTTTAATATTAAGTTGAGTTGAATTTTTAGAGTTGTGCTTGGAAATTGACATAAAAGAGTTTCGCGTAAAACTAAAAAGAGGCGAGTAGTGCTTAAAAGTTTAAGATATTAAAAGTTGTGTTTAAGAATAAAAATTTGAGTTGTGTTTTGAAATTCAAAAACAGTAGAATTGTACATTATACTAAAATTAAACTAGTCTAAAATTAGAGCTAAGACCGTTGGAATTATTCGTGAAAATAAAAAAAACATTGCGTTGTTTCTAAAAAAACATTGAATCAGCGGCCCTATTCCCGAACACATATTTGTCACTCGACAATATTGTCAATTTTACCAAAATGCTTAACAACTTTGTTTAAAAATGGTATTCTGTAACTCATATTTGTGTCAAACAAATTATAACAAATTTTTACAAAATTATAACAGATTTTTGGTACTAGATTCATACTTTTGACAACTAACTTTTTTAATCTTAAAAGATGCAAAATAAAATAAAAATATATATAATAAATAAATATGTTTTTGTGATATTTATATAAAAATATGATTATTTAATATTATTAAAGGCTTAATTTTGCGTTATAAATTAATTTTTACGCCAATCGATGAAATTTGTAAAAAAAAGTCAACACACAAAACATAAAGCAAAATTGTGATTTTGACAGTAACTATATTGTTCTTGTCAGATTCACAATATTGTGTTGAATTTTCACCAAATTGGTGTTACATAATACGAAATTCACAATATTGTGTGAATTTACAATATTGTGAGGACATTTATGTGTTCGGGAATAGGGCCCCTGTAGAACATTCACATAAATATTAGAGTAAGTTGAGTTTATTCAAGTCATAAAGTAAATTAGAAATAAAGTTTAAGTGAATTTATTGAAATACTAAATTTATGTTAAAGTGATTCTTAATTAAATGCACAGGTGAGAAAATACAGCATCAATAAAATAAATCGTTAAATATTTGAGTGTTTTATTTATTGTAACAGAAGTTCTTTTGATTATCATACACAGAACACATTATTATCATACCACAACATTATCATACACAGAAAAAAATATTTACAAATTCATGTAAACATACATTGATATCATTTAAAGTAACTGAATGAATTTTGCCCATTTAATCCTATTTAACAATTTATTTTATTTATATTAAAGGACTGATGTTTTAGATTTACACATTTATAACCATCATAAATTGTATTAAATGAATTAAATTAAAGAATATAATTTTTTATGAAATAGATAATTCTTGGAAATTAATAAGCCAAAAATAAGATAATATTTTCATCTTTTTAATTATAAGTTTTAACGAAGGCGGTAGCTAAATGTTTGAAACATTAAAATATTTTAGAAAACTTTATTAGATAAATTAGATGATAATACGTCTTTATTTTTGTCTGTGTAAGTATTAATAAATTTCTCTGTATATCTGAATATACACCTTGCCAACTGGATGCAAATAAGGATTATATATTACGTTTTTGTCAGAAATTTATAAACGCTGATTTTGAACCTTGCACTCAAAAAAACCTAATTACATTTAAAAAATTTTGTTGCAAATATACCTACAACACACAAAAATTTTTGTAGAAGGTGTAAATTTTAAATTTTGAAAATTTGTTAACGGTAAATTTTAAAAAATGTGTTTGAAAAACCAATTGTTTGTAAGGGTCTGTTCATATATGACGTAGTAGGTTTAAGTAAATGTTGTAATGCCTTATGCATCACCAACGATTAAGATAATAATCCATATTATTTATAAGTTCAAATCAAGTCAAGTCTACATATCAAGTCTAGTCAAGTCTAGATATTAAGATTGAGATGTAATTCCCAATACATCATTAACGATTACTATAATAATTAGAAAAATAATCTGTATGATTTATAAGATCAAGCTCAGATATAAATTGAGATAATTCTCAAGCAAAAGCATATGTAATAATTCTCAACCTAAAGAGAAACATTCAAATTTATACATGTTATAAGTTATATTTTCAATTTCCAAATGAACTAAATTTTTATTTAAAACTAAATTATTTTTATCTATATATATAAAATTGAAAGTATGTATGTTTGTCGTTTATGCATTAATAAACCATTCATCCGATCATCATGAAACTTTGGGAAGTTGTTGTGTACAATTGCGCATAGGTAACAGGCAAATTTTTTTTTAAAATGGAACCCTAGGGCCATTATAATTATCTTAAGGGGTTCTGCCTAAATGTTGATAATAATTTAATTCGATTTTTCTTTAAATATCGTTTTATACGGTTAGATTCCTTTGATCAATTTTTTTGTTGAACATAATTTAATGAAATAGAAAAATGAAAGTATAATCTGAAACAAACAATTACATTTGTATATCAAAACTATATGTATTTGAATTAAACAAATGTTACAAATTTTATCATCTATACAATGTGTTATTGTTATTGGTAATAAACTAAATATGATATTGGTTTGCAATTCTATGTAATGCATGTTTCTTCAACTAAGAAAGATAGTTGATAACATCGATTAAAAGCTCAAAACTACGAAATGGAATTCGCACAAATACTATACAAAGAAGCATAGCTTATGTATAATCAAACATGGATAGCAAGTATGATAAACAAACTAATTAAAAATGTGGCCCTTAGCCGGCAACATGTTTGCAATAGTGATTTGCAAACAGTTTCAATGCATTAATACCAATGAATTTATAATATATGCCCGCTCGCAGGAACATATGTAAAAATTAAAATTTAGGATCAATGGATGTGACAAAGCGGCCTACCGTGAGATATCGTATACTACCGACAATGGCAGTAAGATGTCACTTATGTTAAGGGGATAAGTGATATTTTAGGTGTGCTGGCGGATGTAATTTTTCAATCAAGGATAGTACTCTTAATCTTAGTTATGGATTATTCTTTGACGATAATGCTCTATTTTAAAAAAAAAAAATGTGTTGGGTAGTAGGAATTACAATGTGTGTCACAACAACACATAAGAACATACTTTCTTAGGTGTTGATGGACGTAATTTTTTTATTTTTTAAAAGAATGAACTTTTTGTTTGCTCGAACAAATGAGCTTCCATATAATTATTATATATGCTGGCTTGAGGTAAACAATGCGTTATATGATCTTGGTATATCCTTCTAGCACTAGGATAATTAGGAACCTAATGTTAGCTTTGTTCCTGCAAATTTGAAAAAAAAATTATATTGTTTTTATTTCCTCCATCCTATCATGAAATATTGCCCTTTATCATACATTATTATGTGAAAGGATTTATTATTAAGTTTTCCATTCTTTAAGAAGAATATAAAAAAAAGAAATTTGCGTCAATCAACGTCTTAAAAAGCATTATGTTGTAGAGCCTATGTCTTAAAAGGTTTATATGTGTTGTTGTGACACATATTGTAATTTCAAATATGTCACATATTTTGAAATTGCACAAACTTTTTTGCACTTCCGTGAAAACAAAGATGTACAATGTCATTGAAGCTACAATTTTGAGTGGAAAATTCGAAGAGGAAGATGTAGTATTGCCACGACAGACAGGCCACATATTTCAATGATCCCAACAAATTCAAACGTTTAGTTACCAGTGCAACTCGATTTTGCAATTACCATCAACAAAGCACACGGACAGTTACTGTAAGTATGTGGACTGGATTTGGAGAATCCGTTCTTCTCACATGGACATGAACCACTTTATGTGGCTGGCGCATTAGGAAAACCTTCTGATTTATTCGTGTACGTACCAGACGGAAAAACAAAAAATAAAGTGTACCCACAAGTACTCGAATAAATAAGTAGAATTAAAACGACATTTTGAAATTCGTTCCATATTAAAATAAATAAGTCGCAATAAAAATGACACAATGTTAATTTAATGTTATCTTTACGAGTTTTTTCGAGTTTTCTTTCTTATGAGATAGCGGCAATATGCGACCAATGTTAAATAAACAAAACTTTTACGCTTTTTGGTGTAAACTCTAAAATTTTGAGAGATTTTGTGAGTGATTAAGATCAAAGTAATTATTGTAATTCACTTAAATTTTGCAATTTGACAGCATTTTTCATTTTCATTTCTCAGAAAAACTTCTTTAGAAAAGTTTTGGTGTGTTTCGTGTCGGGTACAAATACAATGATTGAGCACTGTGAACATTTAATTATTTTTGTTCTGTATAACGTCCTATATAGAGATGAGTGTTGACACACCTCTACTAATTCAACAAGTCATTTAAATTTTTTTATAGCTTACTCGAAAACTTATTTGATCGCCAATTTTTCATATATCCGAACTGATGAGCTAAAGTACTGATTATTTTTCATTCATATTTTTAAAAATAAAAATTAAAAACTACGCTATCATTTCTTATTACTACTTTTTGAAATCATTGCTACTTCGTCAACAAAATGTCTGTGCACAAACTTTATTTATAAGCGTAGCAAAGCACGCCGGGTCCTGCTAGTAAACATATAAAATGCATATTCTAATATTTCAAAACAAAATTATATTTTCTTTTAAGAAATTGTTGTGACAATGAAATAACTTTATTTATATTTTTTTCGCTAAATTAATAAATTCCACAATTTAAATTATACAACGATTGTTATATAATTTAATAAACTGTGACGACAACTTATAAATGTCACAATAAACAAATATTAAATTTGTTTTCTTTTTTTGGTGTCATCAAAACAATTAACGAATTTATTGTTTTTGTTTGGATGAGGAAATAATATGATGAACAACATTTTTATGACTAAATGTTTATGTTGAGATAAAAATGATAAAATAGGAAATGTATTATGGATGAGAATTTATGATGAGAATAATACGGATATGAAAATGTAGGTAAATATAAGGTAAATTTTAGATTTAAGATATCAGTATCATTTTTGTATTTAGTTGATCATATTCGTAATATGATCACTATTATATCAAAATTGTAAAAGTTTTATTTAAAATATAAATCTGGACCAAATATAAAATAAAAAAATTACAACAAATGAAAAGAGGCGTTTTACTTCATTGTAGTATATAGAGGTCCAAAGGTAATAAGAGCCTAAGATCTGGAATGACCCATCCTGGTCATCCATTCTATATTCTACCATACTTCATCCCAACAAACGAATCGACTAGAAATTCAACAAGTACAGCAGTAAAAGTAAAACCAGTTTAATGTGACATCATCAATTCGTTTTTGCTTATAAAATAAATAAAAATTACAAACATATTTCCATTTTTGTACAAAATTTCTATATGAAAAGGATTGCATTTGGAGTGGAAACACGGTGCACCTTAACTAAAATTAAATAAAAAGGTCTTACACCTAGAAAATTAGTAAAGATTCTGAATTTATAATGTTCATAGATGAGAAAAATCAGAAAACTAAAATAATCTGTGCAGAGATTCTTAAATAAATCCACTTTGAACATTTTTGCGCACGAAGTACGATATTTTGGAAAATATGGCATTGTTTTATATGAATAGAAAGGAAAAAATGATATAATAATAATTTTTAAGTGGTAATTCTATTAAACTTTTATTATTTCAACCTTTTAGTACTAATAAAATATAAAAATGTAACATAATTTAATTATAATTACATTAATTTAAACATGTGAAGCATTATATCTACAAACAGCGCTCAAAAGGTGTTTAGGATAATCCGGGTGATTCGCAGCAACCTTATTTATTTCCCAGGAAGACTTTAAGAAATCAAAATGTACGGACTCCATCGCCTGCTCCCCAAAAATGCTAATCCTTCACCGTTTTTTTTCACAGAACTGTTTTGTGAAAAAAACTGCATGAATCTTTGGTGTAACGCTGACACCTAAGTCCATGTAGCTCTTTTTGAAAGCTTCTATACATGCTTTGTAATTTTGGTCAAGATTATTTCCGAAGCATGCAGAAACTACTTTTTTGAAGTCGTCCAATACTTTAACATACTTAGGTATTGCTAGATTTTCAAACTGGCTCAGAAGGTCTACTTTATCCAAAAGTGTTTTGCATGCATTTCCTTTAAACCCAGAACATCCTCGTCTGATTTCACGCTTAACATGACAAGCTTTTACCAATGACAGCGACTCATTTTCACAATCTTTCAACATATGCGTGAAAACAGTGTTAACAACACCAAGCATAAGGTGTAATTCTGGCAGGGGAATAATGTCTAGGAATGTTTTGCCTCCAACAGTTGTAATTAGCGGTGGATGAATGCAGTTGAAATAATATTTCCCTTTGTTTTTTTAACCTTTTCCTCCAGTAAGCCATTTTGTATGACCATCATGACCATCATGGTCATGACCATCATGACCACTGTGAACACCATGACCACCATGACCACCGTGACCACCATAACCACCATGACCACTATGATTACCATGACCACCATGACCATAATGACCACCATAAACCCCATGACCACCGTGACTACCATGACCACCATGACCACCATGACCGCCATGACCACCGTGAACACCATGACCACCATGACCACCATTATCACCATAACCACTATGACCACCACGACCACCATGACCACTTTGACCACCATGACCACCATGACCGCCATGACCAACATGACCATCATGACCACCGTGAACACCATGACCACCGTGACCACCATGACCACCATAACCACCATGACCACTATGACCACCATGACCACCATGATCACCATGACCACCATGACTACCATGACCACCATGACCACAATGAACACCATGACCACTATTACCACCGTGACCACCAAGTCCACCGTGAACACCGTGATCACCATTACCACTATGACCATCATGACCACTATTACAGCCATGACTACCATGACCACCATGACCACCATGGCCACCATGACCACCATGACCACCATCTACAATCGACACATCCAACTCATAGAACATTTAGTACGAGACTGCATAAGTGAATAAAAAATATAATAACATATGAACAAATGAATGACTTGACCATACAAACCAAAAAGATCCACCAAACATGCTTCCATTCCTGAACCAGTTATTCGATTTTGCTGAAATTTCAAAACGGTGCTTTTTGTCATCTTATATTTCATTATATATGCCATTTACCAAGATTTGCGACAGCTTATTTCTCTGCCTTTAAAAAAGCCAAATATGCTGCCATTTTTATTAATTTACGAGTCTAAGCATCCATTGTAAACAAAAATGGAGCAGACATATATTATTTTGAAAACTGATATTAAATTAAATGAAAATACTCCAAAAATTCGGATTGAAAATCATTAAATTTAATTCAAAATTATGTTTTTTTTATTGAATTTCTGTTAAATTTTTAAGCATCAAAAAATATGAACTATTTCTATATAATGCACCAAAAACCAGTGAATATTTAAAATATGTGTGTCATAATCGGATTGTATCGTATATTTGCCGAATATTATATTCGTTTTTTGTACTTCCGTTGCAAAATTCTCATAACGCGCCTAAAGAAGTTTTACTTCAAAATGTGGCCCTTAGCCGGCAACACGTTTGCAATAGTGATTTGCAAACAGTTTCAATGCATTAATACCAATGAATTTATAATATATGCCCGCTCGCAGGAACATATGTAAAAATTAAAATTTACGATCTATGGATGTGACAAAGCGGCCTACCGTGAGATATCGTATACTACCGACAATGGCAGTAAGATATCACTTATGTTAAGGGGATAAGTGATATTTTAGGTGTGCTGGCGGATGTAATTTTTCAATCAAGGATAGTACTCTTAATCTTAGTTATGGATTATTCTTTGACGATAACGCTCTATTTTTTTAAAAATAAAATGTGTTGGGTAGTAGGAATTACAATGTGTGTCACAACAACACATAAGAACATGCTTTCTTAGGTGTTGATGGACGTAATTTTTTTATTTTTTAAAAGAATGAACTTTTTGTTTGCTCGAACAAATGAGCTTCCATATAATTATTATATATGCTGGCTTGAGGTAAACAATGCGTTATATGATCTTGGTATATCCTTCTAGCACTAGGATAATTAGGAACCTAATGTTAGCTTTGTTCCTGCAAATTTGAAAAAAAAATTATATTGTTTTTATTTCCTCCATCCTATCATGAAATATTGCCCTTTATCATACATTATTATGTGAAAGGATTTATTATTAAGTTTTCCATTCTTTAAGAAGAATATAAAAAAAAGAAATTTGCGTCAATCAACGTCTTAAAAAGCATTATGTTGTAGAGCCTATGTCTTAAAAGGTTTATATGTGTTGTTGTGACACATATTGTAATTTCAAATATGTCACATATTTTGAAATTGCACAAACTTTTTTGCACTTCCGTGAAAACAAAGATGTACAATGTCATTGAAGCTACAATTTTGAGTGGAAAATTCGAAGAGGAAGATGTAGTATTGCCACGACAGACAGGCCACATATTTCAATGATCCCAACAAATTCAAACGTTTAGTTACCAGTGCAACTCGATTTTGCAATTACCATCAACAAAGCACACGGACAGTTACTGTAAGTATGTGGACTGGATTTGGAGAATCCGTTCTTCTCACATGGACATGAACCACTTTATGTGGCTGGCGCATTAGGAAAACCTTCTGATTTATTCGTGTACGTACCAGACGGAAAAACAAAAAATAAAGTGTACCCACAAGTACTCGAATAAATAAGTAGAATTAAAACGACATTTTAAAATTCGTTCCATATTAAAATAAATAAGTCGCAATAAAAATGACACAATGTTAATTTAATGTTATCTTTACGAGTTTTTTCGAGTTTTCTTTCTTATGAGATAGCGGCAATATGCGACCAACGTTAAATAAACAAAACTTTTACGCTATTTGGTGTAAACTCTAAAATTTTGAGAGATTTTGTGAGTGATTAAGATCAAAGTAATTATTGTAATTCACTTAAATTTTGCAATTTGACAGCATTTTTCATTTTCATTTCTCAGAAAAACTTCTTTAGAAAATTTTTTGTGTGCTTCGTGTCGGGTACAAATACAATGATTGAGCACTGTGAACATTTAATTATTTTTGTTCTGTATAACGTCCTATATAGAGATGAGTGTTGACACACCTCTACTAATTCAACAAGTCATTTAAATTTTTTTATAGCTTACTCGAAAACTTATTTGATCGCCAATTTTTCATATATCCGAACTGATGAGCTAAAGTACTGATTATTTTTCATTCATATTTTTAAAAATAAAAATTAAAAACTACGCTATCATTTCTCATTACTACTTTTTGAAATCATTGCTACTTCGTCAACAAAATGTCTGTGCACAAACTTTATTTATAAGCGTAGCAAAGCACGCCGGGTCCTGCTAGTAAACATATAAAATGCATATTCTAATATTTCAAAACAAAATTATATTTTCTTTTAAGAAATTGTTGTGACAATGAAATAACTTTATTTATATTTTTTTCGCTAAATTAATAAATTCCACAATTTAAATTATACAACGATTGATATATAATTTAATAAACTGTGACGACAACTTATAAATGTCACAATAAACAAATATTAAATTTGTTTTCTTTTTTTGGTGTCATCAAAACAATTAACGAATTTATTGTTTTTGTTTGGATGAGGAAATAATATGATGAACAACATTTTTATGACTAAATGTTTATGTTGAGATAAAAATGATAAAATAGGAAATGTATTATGGATGAGAATTTATGATGAGAATAATACGGATATGAAAATGTAGGTAAATATAAGGTAAATTTTAGATTTAAGATATCAGTATCATTTTTGTATTTAGTTGATCATATTCGTAATATGATCACTATTATATCAAAATTGTAAAAGTTTTATTTAAAATATAAATCTGGACCAAATATAAAATAAAAAAATTACAACAAATGAAAAGAGGCGTTTTACTTCATTGTAGTATATAGAGGTCCAAAGGTAATAAGAGCCTAAGATCTGGAATGACCCATCCTGGTCATCCATTCTATATTCTACCATACTTCATCCCAACAAACGAATCGACTAGAAATTCAACAAGTACAGCAGTAAAAGTAAAACCAGTTTAATGTGACATCATCAATTCGTTTTTGCTTATAAAATAAATAAAAATTACAAACATATTTCCATTTTTGTACAAAATTTCTATATGAAAAGGATTGCATTTGGAGTGGAAACACGGTGCACCTTAACTAAAATTAAATAAAAAGGTCTTACACCTAGAAAATTAGTAAAGATTCTGAATTTATAATGTTCATAGATGAGAAAAATCAAAAAACTAAAATAATCTGTGCAGAGATTCTTAAATAAATCCACTTTGAACATTTTTGCGCACGAAGTACGATATTTTGGAAAATATGGCATTGTTTTATATGAATAGAAAGGAAAAAATGATATAATAATAATTTTTAAGTGGTAATTCTATTAAACTTTTATTATTTCAACCTTTTAGTACTAATAAAATATAAAAATGTAACATAATTTAATTATAATTACATTAATTTAAACATGTGAAGCATTATATCTACAAACAGCGCTCAAAAGGTGTTTAGGATAATCCGGGTGATTCGCAGCAACCTTATTTATTTCCCAGGAAGACTTTAAGAAATCAAAATGTACGGACTCCATCGCCTGCTCCCCAAAAATGCTAATCCTTCACCGTTTTTTTTCACAGAACTGTTTTGTGAAAAAAACTGCATGAATCTTTGGTGTAACGCTGACACCTAAGTCCATGTAGCTCTTTTTGAAAGCTTCTATACATGCTTTGTAATTTTGGTCAAGATTATTTCCGAAGCATGCAGAAACTACTTTTTTGAAGTCGTCCAATACTTTAACATACTTAGGTATTGCTAGATTTTCAAACTGGCTCAGAAGGTCTACTTTATCCAAAAGTGTTTTGCATGCATTTCCTTTAAACCCAGAACATCCTCGTCTGATTTCACGCTTAACATGACAAGCTTTTACCAATGACAGCGACTCATTTTCACAATCTTTCAACATATGCGTGAAAACAGTGTTAACAACACCAAGCATAAGGTGTAATTCTGGCAGGGGAATAATGTCTAGGAATGTTTTGCCTCCAACAGTTGTAATTAGCGGTGGATGAATGCAGTTGAAATAATATTTCCCTTCGTTTTTTTAACCTTTTCCTCCAGTAAGCCATTTTGTATAATATGATGAAACATTTTCGGGGGATCTCAATTCGCCACAGCTGCTTAGCTCATCTTTCTTGGCATAACAATAAGTGCACGGGTATGCACTACTGTGCGACATAATACCTGCCAAGATATTCGCTAGCTTCAAATCGGTCGCAATTGTGCCGTGGAAAGGACTTATATTCAACGTTGAAAAGAGTTAATCTACATTCTTATAATTTTCTTGTGCACTTGGAACGGCTGCTAGAATAAATAGTCGTTTAACTCCAGAATCCTTAAATTTCCTTGGTGCTTTCCCCTCAGCATACTTAGCACGCTTACCGCTGCACTCAAACTGCAACTTGATTGAACAGAAAGACATAGTTTCAAAAATCCGCCTCCTCCATCAATACCCATTTTTAAGTGAACATCCAGTACATCTCGTTTATTTTTCACATACTGAACAAAAGCAGGAACATCTTTGCAGTAAACTCCAAATGCAGGTGCGTAATAGATAATTCGCTCTGCGATACAAGGTTAAACGTGTTTTATTTTGTTTTGGTAGTTTTATTTTCACAGTGCTTGTGTCGCTAAAGTCAATTTAAGTTTTCATTATTTCTGTTTTTTAAATTATGGTTAATAGACAATAATAAACAATCAATAAACTACTAATAATTATAAAATTTATTATAAACGGTTAATATAAACATTTAATACAAAATTATTTTGTTTTTTTCTATTTATAAGTAACAAAATGATGCCAGCATTTTTGAAATATCGTACTTCGTGCGCAAAAATGATCAATGTGGATTTATTTAAAAATCTCTCCACAGATTATTTTAGTTTTTTGATTTTTCTCATCTATGAACATTGTAAATTCAGAATCTCTACTAATTTTCTAGGTGTAAGACCTTTTTATTTAATTTTAGTTAAGGCGCACCGTGGAAATGCAAACCTTTTCATACAGAAATTTTTAAACTCCATAATGACAGCTGAAAAATATCAAAAGTCTTTAACTTTTAATTAGACCTTTATTCCCGAAAATATTAGGGACGTGGTCATAAATTTGTGACATATGTTATATAGAGAGATAAGGATTGTGTGACTGAGAGGAAAGAGGTGATATATAATATTTAGAAAATGTTATTAAAGAACAGACCCAGAATGAATTTTTTTCGATTCTATAGTAAATTTGATTCTATAGTAAAATTTTATAATCCCATATCTTTTTTTGTGGCGTTTGCCGTTTATGCTCCCTCAAGGTGCGTGGCCAAGCTAATCAGCTTCGAATGTTCACCACGGTCACTCGCAACAGCCGCATATTTACCATGGCAGCCATTTTTTTAAGGCCGTTCATTACGGCCGTCTCCCATTGTAGTCGTGGTGTAGTCGAAAATCACCGCACATCAAATCTTTTTCCTCAGCCTCTCTTGAAATGTTCATATGTATAGCATTATCGTAGTTAACTTGAAGAGCGATTTTTCTAGAACCACTCTTAAGCGACTTGAAAGTCTCACTCATAACAGCTTCACTTCGGCCGAGGATGACAACATCATCAGCGTATGCGATCATCTGTACTGAATTTGTTGACAAGATATTGTTGTTAGTCGGTAGTTTCTTTTGACGACACACATATTTCAAGGCTTAGTTAAAAAGTAAAAGAGGGATGAAATCACCTTGTCTTAACCTGGCGTCGACTTTAAAAAACTTTGACATTTCGTTCCCTACTCGTATACAGCATTGAGAGCTCTGTACTGTCATTTTTCATAGTGATACCAGTTTACCAAGGATTCTCATTGACACCAGAGCAGATAATACAGTCTCTCGTTCAAGAGAGTCGTAGGCCTGCTTGAAATCAATGAAGAGTTGGTACACAGGTATGTTGAACTCTCGACACTTTTCCAAAATCATCTTTATCGAGAAAAGTGCATCGGCAATACCTAGACCTTTCCGGAAGCCACATAGATATTCTCAAAACAGTTGTTCAGCAAAAGGATTGATTTTGCCTAGGAAATGTATGGAAACATCTTATATGCTGTGCAGAGGTGAGCGATTCCTCTGTAGTTGCACATTGAAGGCGATTACCTTTCTTATGGATTGGTATGAGCTGAGTTTCAGTCCTGTGGCATGGTTTCTGTCCGCCTAATCATTTGAACAAGTTCAAATAATCTTAAGGATAGAGTTTCAGACTCGAGTTTCTAGTTTGAGGTTCCTCCTTTAAGGCCTTAACCTGTTGAAAGAAGTTACGCGATTTATGTTCCTTATTGAAGCTTTCAATCTCCTCACACTTTCTCTTCAACCATTGTCTTTTCGTTTGTCTACATTGCTTTGTAACGGCTTGTCTTGCCAGTTTAAAGTTCTCCTTCGTGCCTGGTGTTGCGTCCTTGTAGACATTTTAGAAAGCAACCTCTTTTGTTTTGAATAGTGTCAAGATATGCTTGATCCATCCATGGCTTCTGGGAGTGGTTTTGTGAACGTCCAAGTACTCCCTCAGTAGCGCTTAAAATAGCATCTTTGAGTAAATACCATGACTTTTCGACGTCTCCATTAATGTTTTCTGATTTCTCCAATGTTTCGGCAATATGGTTCTGATATCTCCCTTCAGTTTCAGCGTTCTTTAGTGATGAGCTGTTAAAATGTTTCCGTTTATTGAAATTTCTCAGTCAAACTCAGCCATTCTCTCATTATTATCATTTGCATTCAAATGCAGGCTGTTGGGGCCCACCCATTTCCATAAGCGATATCTTTTCTAAACTGCCCATTAAAGTCAAAAATATCCATAATAAAGTCGCGTGTTGGCGTTTGTTTCATAACCTCTTCCAGTGCTATGTAGAAAGTATCCTTCTCGTCAATGGTCTTAGCTTCAGTGGGTGCCTGCACGGCAATAAGAAAAATATTGTTTTATGTACCGCGTACCGATAGGTAGCAGATCCTCTCATTGACTGGGATGGATTTCATCACGGCTTCTTGTATGCGTGCACCAACAAGAAAACCAGTGCCAAATTCTCTTCGAGAAGGATGACCACTCAGTATAAAGAGTACTATCCAAATCTTGTTTTCCGATTATTGGCTGTCTAATTTCTTGTAGAGCAATGGTATCCATCATATATCTCACTCTCTGTTTCTAGACTTATAAGAGCATCAGGATTGCTCAGGCTGCACACGTTTCACGTTCCGATTCGGTAGTCTAGTCCTTTTTCACGTACAGGTAAAATTCTGTTTTATATTCCGGGTCTGTTATTCTTTTCCTGAATTCCAAATTTAACAAAGTTTTTTACCGGGGTTAGGTTGTTAACCTTAGGCCTAAACCAAATTGTCATGCATGAATCCGTTCTGCATCTTAAGTTTACCAGAAACAATCCTTTTATACGTTGATGTAGCAAGCCGTTTGATCCAAGACAGACTCCAGCTTCAAGCCGTCCCTAACATGGAGAACAGACGCCTGGGTCACATTGGTTTTAAGGCGTCAATCCAATATCTATATTCTGGTAAGACAAGCCATTACAAAGTTATGTAGACGAACGAAGAGAGAATGGTGGAAGAGAAAGTATAAGGATATTGAAAGCATCAATAAGACTAAGGAACAACATTCACATATCTTTTTTCAACATGCTAAAACCTTAAAGAAGAGACCTCAAACCGAATCGAAATTTATTCAAAACCAAGACGAAACAAAGTCAAATAATATCAAAAATATTGTAAATGCCCCTTATTTTAGACATCATCTTTACATACGTGACCTGCAGCAATTCAGTCGACAAGCAAAACTTGTTCGTGCCGCAATGATACAATGAAGATGAACCCACCAAAGAGGAATATGTTAGGGCGCTTTCAAAATTAAAACGTAATAAAGGGCTTTATATCGAAGATATTACATACCCGAAATGTTTAAAAATAGTGGTGAAACTCTATCTTTCAGGCTGTTTGAACTTATTCCAATAAATTGGAGGATTAAAAACATACCACATAAAGGGAATTCAGGTATGACATATACCCAATCCATAAAAAAGGTGACTGTTTGGAGAATGTCAATCTTGTGCTCCGACAGAACCGAGGGTTAATTACATATAAAGTTTTTTAAAAAATTTTAACCGGCATAAAGGATTACCAAAATATATGAAAGAAGCATTTCTGATTAAAGTTATGGATTGGATTATTCACGTCATTCTGAACCAACAATATTAATTATTCAACATGCTTGTTTACCAAATTTTTGTTGACTTCAAGCAGACCTGCGTCCCTCTCGAACGGGAGTTTGTATGAGCTACTCTAGTCAGTAAACTGACCAGACGTCCCACGCTGCGTGGAAATTTCATTGCGTTGTCCCACGGAGAAACTTGCCCCACGAAGCGTGCCACGAAACAAATATTTCCACCACCTTTTATCCCATTATCGCAATTAATCAAAAAACCTTATATCTACCTACCTACAGTTTGCGCAATATGTTAGTCAAAGCAATGGCTTCGCAGTTTTTTCTTGCAGTTTGTATAATGTTATGTATATGTTGATTTAACTATATTGAGAGAACAAACCAGTGCAATAGTTTTTTACTGAAATAGTGTTTTAACTATAATTTTCTTAGAAATACTAAACTCAGTTTTTTTCACTTCAGTAATTTACATTTTATTTTGCAAATATCTTTTGATGTCTAACAGATCTACCTCAGCGAAAAGGTTTCTTTGTTTATAGAAACATCTCCCCGGTGTATATAAGAGAGATCGAAAGTATGTTATGAAAAATAAAAAACAAAATATTTTACTTAAAAAGACGCAGTTTTCCGTATAGATTCATAAACATTTAAATTTTCAAACCAGAGTTTACAATTTGACTTTATTCGAGCACTCATTTCAATCCTTTGAAATAATATTCAAAAATTAATATGTGAGCAATTTCACGCAAGTTCAGCAAATTTTTGGGAAATTTAATTTTGATTATTTGTTGTTTATAGATAGTCTTTCATAAGGATAATTCTTTTATAAACCTTTTATACTAATATTTTATATAAATTTTATAAATTTTTGTCGTCCGGCGTTGGAAAAATTAACTTATTTGTAACAGTAAAACTCATTTCTTCATTAATTAAATATACGTTTCTTATTGAAAATTGAACGTAGAACACGATGATTACATTAAACACTCTTTATTTTTTTTATATACATAATTACTAAAACTGATTTTAAAATTTTATTTGTTTATAACAATAGGAATTTGTTAATAATTTTTATAATTGACAATTTTTTTTTAAATTGCATCTCTGTTCTTTAAAATAAAACAAACAAAAAGTGTCTATCTCTACCAGAATCGAAGTTATAAATCTTTGAAAACAAGTCTTCAAGCCAAAAATCACAAAATTCTCGGAATTTAGAACCGCTCTATTTCCCCTAAAAAACAAAAAAAAGAGAAAATCCGAAAACAAGTATATCGTAATGTTTATATAGAACCCTCAAAAAAATTTCAGCTGAATCAAAAATGTCTTAGTCACATTTTGTCCTATTCTGTTCGGTATGTAAAAGAACAGTAAATATCATTTCTCCATTAAAACAAAAATACTTTTTTTATAGGAAATTGAACGATAAGTACGATGATTATGTTAAAAACTAATTTCATGGGTGGGGAAATGGTTAAAATTTGATTTAACATTTTATTTGTTTATAACAATAGGAATTTGTTAATAACTTTAGTTGAAAATATTTATTTTTAAAAAATTCCATTTTTTAACTTTCAAATAAAGAAAAGAAAAACCTTCTATCTTCTATAAAATCGAAGTTATGAAATTTTGAAAATAAGTCTTCAAGCCGAAAATCACGAAATTCTCGAAATTTAGAACAGCTCTATTTTCCAAAAAAAAAAATCCTCGAACACGTATATCTTTTTTTTCGATGAAAAACCCCTAAAAAAAATTTCAGCCAAATCAAAAATGGGTCGGTCAGAAAGGTGTTCGGTTTATAAAAGAATTACCCATAAATAAAAAATACAAGTTCTTTTAGAATTTTTTTTTTCGACCAGGGGTCTTCACAGGGTGCCCCTCAATTTTTTGTTATTTTGTGATGTGAGTGCATTTTGACGAGCGATTGTAGAAAAACTACTCAATCGATTTTCATAAATGATATGTCGTTGAATAGGTATTAGAACAAAGTTTTTAAAAATGCACTGTTAATTTTTTGAAATAATTTTTAACGGTGTAACATAAGAAAAAAACGGTGTAATTGAAGAAAAGATGGCACAGCCTCTTTTTTTTTTTTAACTAAATTGAAGCTTATTGAAGTTTTACTGCTTTGCGCTCGTTGTAAATATTTTGATGGGGTGTTAAACGAGAAACCGCGTCACGCTGTTACAAGTTATATTTTAGCCTTTATGCTGTATGGTAATAAAGACGAAATTAGTAAATCAACCTTATGCTGTATGGTAATAAAGACGAAATTACTAAATCAATCATATTTTATAATAATAAAACATTACTCGCTTAGTTATCTTTGATCAATTTTTTTTTCACTTTTCGGAATTATCATTAAAATGAATAGTTAATGTATAATGTGACAAACAAATGTGTACATTTATATGAAAATTATGTTAAATTATTTTTTAACAAATACATATTTCTAATTTACAATACATATACAAATACATATTTCTAATGCATCAATTTGGTAGAGTATTGCAGACAATCGATAAAATATATTTGCAAATTGAAATACGACCCTCTTCAGAACAGCAAATTTTCTGGATTGATAAATGATTATAAGTCTACATGAAATAGGACGCTAAACCAATAGCAATGAACCAGTGTACCTATATTTTGTATGACGAGTACGGTGGCTTCGGAGTAAGTAATTGACAATTGTGACATCCAATAAACAAATATATTTACGCTCACCTAATTGTTCGTTACACATTGAATTATTTGAATTAAATCTTTGGAATAAAATTTTAACTTTTTACTAACCCTAATTTTTTGCCATCTACATTTATAAAAATTATTTAATTATTATTTGCCTGTCAATGTGTTTTAATTTTAACGTACATATAATATGTAAATTTATCTATAGCTTTAGAGACATTTACTTAATGGCTTTTGCTGACTGCAAAATGATACTATTACATTTTTTTCAAACTTTTTATATATTACTAATAAAATAAGTTAAATTAAATGACATTACAAAAAACTATCGGACAATTTACTCAAAAAAAAGCAGTTTTCAATCGCTTTATCTGAGAAGCATCGCCGTGCGGGTGTACCGTCTAGTAATTAATAATTATACGTTCTTATACTTTTTGAATAATAATTTTTTTTTTGAATAATATTTTTTTTTTATTTATTTTTTGAATAATATGTTTCTTTTTTTTATTATTTTTTTTTGAATAATATTTTTTTTTTTGCATAATATTTTTTTCTTTCGAAGAATATTTTTTTTCTTGAATAACATTTTTTTGAATAACATTTTTGTTTTTTTTTTAGTTATTTTTTTTAATGTATCCTATCTGTCTGTCTGTGTGCGTGTGTGCGAGCGAATGGGCAAAGAAGTATAACTTCCACCGTCTGGTCCGACGCAGACCCTACTTTTTTTTATATCTAACCACTTGTGAAAGTTTAGGATAAGTGTTATTTTTGTTTTAAATATAAAATTCGCTGTGCATATGAATGTCGGAATCAGTTTTTTTTGTTCTGAAGGAAGATTATAAAAATGGCGTTATAAATTAAGAGATTTTTTTTTAATGTTAAATATCAAATATTTTATTATTAAATGAACTTTTTAAAATATCATAAAAATTATATATGTACAATAAAGAAAATATGAGCAATTTCAGTATAAATCCACAAAAGCGCTTATTGCTATGGTCATTAGATGAAGCTTATGTGGAGTTTAAAAATAAGTTTCCTGATGTGAAAATAGGATTTACTAAATTCACATCCTTTCGACTAAAAGAATGTATAAAATTATCCCAAGGAGTTCATAATGTGTGCGTGTGTACCATACATCAAAATATGAAACTAATGATTCAACACTCTAAGATGTCTTGGATTACTGATGCTGCTTTCCAGAATTATAAAACATTAATTGACTTTGTTTCATGTGGTGAATTAACAGAAGACTGTCATACTTTGAAGTGCAATGAATGTTAAAAAAAACTTCAACAACTGGAAGAAAGATTACTAAATGATTTTGACGTTAAAGGAATCCTTCAAGTCAAATATCAACAATGGAATACCACTGATCGACGCAATTTGGATACTTTAATAGAAACTGTAGAAGAATTTATGAAAAATTTATTTGCCGTTTACAAATTTTGATACCACACAACTTTATAGCAAAACAGCAATCTACATTTGTTGAGGAAAGAAAAAAAAAATTAGAACCAGGGGAGTGCTTCGTTCAAGGGAATTTTTCTGAAAACTACGCCTTCATAATTCAGGATTCGGCTCAAGGCTATCATTATAATAATTCACAAGCTACTATTCATCCATTTGTCATTTATTTTAAAAGTGCCGCAAGTGAATATATAACGAAGTTTTATACTCATTTCGGATATAAACGATCACAACGGTACTACAGTCCATCTTTTCATTACAAAACTTGTTGAATTCATCAAAACGCATATAAATTCTAATATTACGAAAATAATAACACTGTGACACGAAAATAACACGAGAATAATAACATTATAACACTGTGCACCTTCTCAATACAAAAATAAACATAACCTAATTAACTTATACCACCATAAAAAGACTTTAAGGTTGATGCAGAATGGCATTTTCATGCTACCAGCCATGAAAAGGGACCTTGTGATGGAATTGGTGGTACACTGAAGCGTGCTGCACACCGTTATAGTATAGCGGGCAAAGATGTTATTGATACACCAAAAAAACTTTTCGAATGGACTTTAAAATGGGAATCTACCATGAACTTCGGATACGCCGATAAAAATGAATATCTATTAACAAAAAAAAAATTACAAAATCGATATAAAAATGCGATTACTATTAGTGGAACTTAAAACTTTCATTCTTTTGTACCATTAAATACTAAGACAATAAATGCAAAAATGTTTTCCAACTCAAAAGAAACTTTTAAATGTAAAATAAGTAAATAATTTTTAATATCTATATTTATTTTCTTTAACCTACATATATAATTTGTATGATACTTTAAAAAGTTTATTCAATAATAAAATATTTGTAATTTAATGTTGAAACATAATCTTCTACTTTATGATTCCATAATAACATAATACGAACATAATATTTCTCCAGTCAAAAGTTCCTAAATATATTTAGTTATGTATACGGCTTTTTTGTTTGCAGTCGAGACGGTCAAATTATTTTTATAAGAGTGACAAGTGATTACTAAAAGTGGTAAATAAACATTTCATTTTTTTATGCCATCTAATACAAAGAAAATAATTGCAAAAGTGTTTTCCTATTCAAAAGAAACTTCTGTTTGTAAAATAAGTAAATCATTTTTCACAATTGTATTTATTTTATTCATTGTACTACATATATAATTTTTATAAAATTTTAAAAAGTTCATCTAATAATAAAATATTTGATATTTGACATAAAGAAAAATCTCTTAGCTTATAACGCCATTTTTATAATTTTGCTTCAGAACAAAAAAAAACTGATTCCCGATAGTCATAGGGCATGGTTAGATTAATCGATTGTTCGATTAATTAATCATTTCGCAAATTGTTCGATTAATCGAACAAAAAAATTATGAATCGATTAATCTAAATTTACGAAAATGTTTAAAATTTACAAATTAATTTAACGAATTTTGTATTAAATTGTGAAAAGGTTTATTGTCTGAAGATGTATTCTCTTTCCTTACGAATTACTTTTTTAGTTGTTATGGGTATAACACAAAGTACATTAATAACAAAATTTGATCCCAATACAAAAGTCTTTACTATGCCTTAAGTAATATTTTTATTATTAATCCAACCAGTAAACTATGGTTTGGAGTATATTGAACTCCATTACTTTCCATCCTGAAGGAAACAGCTTCTTTCTTATCATTTTCAATTAGTGCAGTATATTTTCAAAGACATAATTTTGTAAGGTCTGAAAACTTCAATGACAGAGAGGGAGATACAAATCCTAGGCTAAAGACTAGAGCAACAATTTCACTCTTATGCAGAAAAGACCTACTTTACGCCCTTAATACATAGATAGCTATTAAATTTTTGTTTATTCTTATGTCATTGTAAAAGTTGAACTTTTAAATATGACGCGCGTATTTGTTTAAAAAAATTAATAAAAATATTAGAATTAGTAAAAATTTTATTTAATCGATTAATCGATTAATCTATGTTAAAATTTTCATATTAATCGTTAATCGATATTTAGTCCCAATCGATTAATCGACCATGCCCTAGATAGTCATATGCACAACGAATTTTATCTTTAAAACAAAAATAACACGTATCCTAAACATTCACAGGTGGTTAGATATAAAATAAGCTTCAATTTAGTAAAAAAAAAAAAAAAGAGGCTGTGCCATCTTTTCTTCACTTACACCGTTTTTTCTTATGTTACACCGTTAAAAATTAATTCAAAAAATTAACAGTGTACATTTTTAAAAACTTTGCTCTAATACCTATTCAACGACATATCATTTATGAAAATCGATTCAGTAGTTTTTCTACAATCGCTCGTCAAAATGCACTCACATCACAAAATAACAAAAAATTGAAGGGCACCCTGTGAAGACTCCTGGTCGAAAAAAAAAATTCTAAGAGAATTTGTATTTTTTATTTATGAAAGACTATCTATAAACAAAAAATAATCAAAATTAAAAGGGGTCAAGTCAAAACGTTGTTGAATCTTCGTGAAATTGCTCATGTTCATAATTTGAATATCGTTCTTACTCGTAAGAGTAAAATTTTTGTTTTTTCGATTTTACTCCTTTGGAGCAGATTACATTTTCCTGTTCTTTCATTCAATTTGCAAAAGAACAAAATTAGTCACTCTACGTCATCCTTTATATTCATTTTTCTAACAATACATGAATAATTGAACGAATCATTCGAAGCATTTTACGTTGGAAAGCATCAAATTTGACGCAAAAATAAAAGTTTTGAGTATTTGAAAGAAAATATTTATTTCAATTTAGTAGCAAGAATGATATTTTATTATTTTCACTCCTGTATGTGGGAGTGTTATATTTTTTTTAAGCTACGCACTGTGAAAGAACAAAGTAAAGGAGTGATATAAATAGCGTTTCAAACTCTGTTTAAAACACACTTTAACTAGGTAGCTCAAAAGTAAAATTATTATTTTCTAATTTATAATTTTTTTTCTCAATAAAGAACAAACAAAGTAAACAGCATAAAAACTTGATAAATGGTATAGATTTGCAAAAGATAGAACGAGAGGTGTGCTGTATACCTCTTATACTTACAGAATACAGAAAAGATACTAATTATATAGTAAAATTAAAATAAATTGTTTCAATTGTTTTGCAGTCTTTACTTGTATAACAAAAGTTTTAAGCTACTATAAAAGGTAAATTTATACTAATTTTTAAATTATATTTAAAAAGTTCTCCTGCAAATCAAGACGGATAGAAAACGTTTACGTAAATTCTCATAAAATATTGAATTGGACTATCCTTTTATAAAAAAATCAAAATATAACGACGCAAAAGTTTAGTGTATTACCAGTCGGAGTGAATTTGCAAATTAACAGTGGACATTATGATATTAAAAGACATATAGATATTAGATACAGATAAACATAAAATAGCGTTGCTATAAGCCACGAGCTCCCGTAGCTTAAACAAGCTTTGTTGTTATTTTGTTTTCTTGTTGTTATTTAACATTGACAAAAAGTTAGTTGCAATTTGCACTGATAACACGAACACCAATGTTAGTGGTGTCACGTCAAGGGGTGAAAATTTAAAAAGCAAGCTAAACTCGAATTTGAACCAGAGTGTATTGGGTATTGGATTCGCAGCCCATATTCTATATAATGCAATAAGAAGTGCTGCTGATTTAAATGGCAGGGTTAAAAAAATTTGGATATTTTACTGTTTTTACTGGAGACGTTGAAGGAGTTCTGCGGCAAAAGTAATGTCGAACATAACCAACTTATTGGATACAGTGAAACTCGCTTGCTGGTGGTAATTCCAACCCTAGAAAGAATTTTGAAAATGTACGAACCACTGCAAGCACATTTCCTAACGGTTGAAAAATGACCAGTAAAAGAATTTTTTGAAAAATTAAATAGTAAACAAATAGTAAAGGAAAGCATTAAATATTTAAATAGTAAATTTATGCACAATCTAGTTAGCACGTTTTCACCGTCCCACTTTCTCGCAATAGAAATTCTAATTAGTTAGTATTTGGAAGAATGTTTGCATTTTGTCCCACATTTTAGCAATTTGGCTATGGTCAGTTTACTCTAGTGTCAATGGGAACACCTGGTAAACTAATACATATCGCTATGCAAAATTAAAATTATTAAAAACATCCATGCTCTAGTTTTGCTATTTTTGAACCTAATAGAAATAAGCCTAAAAAAATTGAGTAAGGTAAAGATTGCAACATTCTTGGAAGGCGATTTTATTTCTACACAACCGTTAAACAAAGAAACTGCATTCATAAATTTTACGGAAATAACATTTTATAATGCATAAAACGAAATAATTGCTCCAGGCCCTAACTTTTTCAATTAGATGTTTATTCGCAAAAAAGTTTTGTTTTGACTGTTTTTTCCATGATTTTGTATCTTTGGAATTTGATTTATTTTTTATACTTTGTCTTACCATAGCTATTTGATTTAAGACTTCAAGAAAAATAAACAACCCAAAGAAGACGAAAAAAAATTATAAGAGAGAATAAAGAAATACTGTATAAGATTATTAGGTTGAGATAAAAATGTGGGTAAAAAATTTAAATGTTATTTTATAATTGTTACCGTTATTCAGAACAACCATTGACACAGAGAAGGAAAGGTCGGAACAAGTCAAACTAATCAATATAAAATTTCTGCGAATTTTAATATTAGATTTGCTGCAGAACAAATACATATGTACATATGTTGAACAACTTTTATCTCTGAAGACATATTGTTATATATGTTTTTGTAATGAAGTGGGTTAAAAAGATATTGTTTGATAATTTTATGTTCGTGATCGTGATTTATATCGAATGGAAATTTCTTTGAAATATTTAATCGAGATATTTAATCAGGAAGCTTTGAGGTTTGATACTTTTACTTAATAGAAAGCTGTTTGTGTTTGGATCAAAAAAATTTCATTTAAATTCCGTAAAAAATAGATATTTGTACATGTTATTTATTAAAATAAGAACTACATATGAATTAGAATTATCAGAACATATTGTGGGTGCGTTGATCTAACATTTATAATTCTACATAATATACATAAATAGACATGAATGCATTCATATCTTGAACTATGTATATTGAATATTGAACTATGTATACCCAATTTGTTCTAATTGTTCTCTATGAAACTCAGACGAAATAACGTGGTGGTCTTGCACTTGGTTTGTAAATCAACAACATATATTATATGAAGCGGTGGAGCTAACACCGTTCAGTTTTTCTTTTAGTGCTTTTCTCTGTCTGATCTAGTCCTTCCAAAACTACACTAAGAGCAACTTTTGTAGTCAACATCTTGATAAATCTTTCTAAAAAGTATAAGTTAATTCCCTTGTTTCAAAGAACCACTTTATTTTTTTTGAAAATTAGAGCTAAGTGGA
The DNA here is from genome assembly GCA_963693315.1 of Diogma glabrata. NCBI lineage: Eukaryota > Metazoa > Arthropoda > Insecta > Diptera > Cylindrotomidae > Diogma > Diogma glabrata. Next base: position 288,680,698 of record OY856187.1, on the reverse strand, counting down.
TACTTATATACCTATACAGTGTTGGTTTGTTTTAAACACTGTTTAAAACAGTGTTTAAAACAAATTGTTTTTTTTAAACCAAAATGTTTTAAACAAAAACTTTTTTTAAATATGCAATCCAAATAAGCAATGTTACTTATTACTATTAGCTACTTAATAGAACTGTTGTATACTGTCGTGTTTTTTCGTTTTTAATACATTTGTACCTTAAACGTCATGTCATTAAAATTTTAAAAAAATTTAAAAGCTATACGTTATGTTCTTTTTAATAAAATGCGTTCTAAGGTGTTGATGAATGCAACTGTATTTTTTGTTTTTTAATATATTTTTTCAAGAAGGAATACACATATGACATAGGTAATAGAGTTATATGAAAGCTCGATTCTTCGAGTCAGTTATAACGTATCATCATTAAGGAATACTTCAGTGATAAAATTTAGGGTTGACTAGTGATATATTACTACTATTGCCAGTAAATCCTAGCCAAAATATTGGTACAAAAATGCTGCATGATCTGTTGTTCGATTACCGACAGAAATTCGTTGGAGAAGCAAGTACAATTCATTTAATCTAGTGTTTCTGATTTCCCGAATTTTTAAATTTCTCGAGAAAGAAAAGGAGAAACATATGTTTCTTGAGAAATCTCGAGAAATATATTTTCTTAGAATTCTTCGTTTATAACGTCAAATTAAAAACCAATGTATCTTTACATTGATTTTTTGAAAATGCGTAAAATAAAACAATTTGTAAATAATAAATAATAAATCCAATAATTTCCAACAACTTCCATTTATAGGGATTAAGCCTAAGGCGTTTTCGTTAATTCATTCAGAATATTCTGAATGTACTAATTTTGCAAATTTTGACAGAATTTGTTCGAAATTAGAACTATCTATTCTATCTCGAATGAATTAACGAAAACACCAAATGTTGACACTAGTCCATTCATCTAGGGATATGCTTAACTTTTTGTTACTTTTGAATTAATTTTATTTAGTATCTCAAGCTTTTAGTTTCCAAAAATTTAATGACTAGTTCCTTAATTCCTGAAGAATTTTTTGGAAAAGTTTTTGTCGGATAAAGCTGCTTTTTGTAATTCTGGGGAAAGAAACCCCATCAACAGCAACTAATTGAGCAATTAATTTACTTATCGACGGACACCGCCTTTTCATGGCCTTATCGATTTTTTACATATCAATGTTGATTTGAATTGAACACATCTTTTATGCACAGGACCACTTGTGCCCGACTCAGGCTGTTTTCTTTTCAAAGAATGTATGGGATTGAAATGTCGATGAAGACCAGTGGTTGCAGATGCAGATACTTTACATAATATCGTTTTACCATAAATATAGCAGTTCGATGCATCATTATTGTTTTTGGTAAAATGTTTCCAAACATCATCGAATTGATTTGGGTTGTTCATTTTAATGGTTATTTGAATTTGATTCAAATGGCTAAATTTTTAAGAACAACTTAAAAAACGTCTAGTTACGTAAAATATTTTTACTATCTCAATAACTGTTGTATCTTGAAAAAATTTTTGTTTTTCTGATTATTTTGCATTTCACACAAAATGTTAAACTAATTTAGAAAACAGTAGTACATAAATCTACCTTACCGTAAGTTTAGTTCTCTTTTGTTCCGACCAGCGCAAAAATCTTTAGTTTTGATTGTTTTTAGTAAATACGACGTTTGATTTTTAAAATAAAGGAAATATATTTTTCTCGAGAAAAATAAAAATTTTCTGGAGAAATTGAGATTAGATTTTTGTAAAATTTCTCGAGAAATTCTCGAGAAATATTTCTCGAGAAGAAACACTAGGAACATCCCGATTTTTAAAAACAATTTAAAGATTCGGAAAGAGATTTGTAAAATTTATATCGTAACATTTTTTACCAGATACATAGTCTTGATAAATAGGCTGAAGACCTTTAAAACCAGTTGCAAATGCTTTGGGCAAATGAACGCAGCAGCATCTCTGTATGATCGAACGTAAACTGTACTTGTAGAATGTCTCTTAGAGACCATGACATAATCGATTTGATTTTCAGTTTTTCCGTCGTTTGATTTCCATATTGCTTTGTGTATTCTTTTGTGAGGGAAGAAAGTGCTGGAAATAACTAGATCATATATCATAGCAAGTTCAACTGCCTTAGCAATTATGATCAAACAGGAAACACGTTACGACATGATTTATACTCCAAAAACTTAAATTTTAAAACTGTCATATCACTGCTATAATAGTAAATAATTTATTAAATTTTTAATGAATCTATCCATTTTGAATGTAGAAAAACGAATAGCAAATGTTTTGGGTAAGTTATTTTACTTACATAATGCGTTTTTACACGGAAAACAAAATTTATAATATTTGAAAAAAAAAATTTTTTCTTGGATGACTCTAGATTTCATTTGATATATAATAATTATGCTATTGAAAGAGTGTATGAATATACTTATTTAGGTGTTGTAATAGATTGCAAACTCACTTGGAGCAGCCATATAGCAAATTTAAAAAATAATATCAATGTTATTTGTTTTGTTTTAAGTAAAATGACAAGTTTTTTTCCTCAAAAAATTATGTATATGATACTGAATGCTCATGTCATCAACAAATTGCGGTATCTTGCAATAATCTGGGGTACAGCATCTAAAAAATTAATAAACGAATTGCAAATTCTATTAAACAGAGCAATAAAAATTATCAAAAAAACACCCATGTTAACACCAACCATTTATTTGTATTCTTCGAACTTATTACCAGTTTCAAAACTAATAAAATATGAAACTATTTTATTTATATATAAACTAAAGAACAACCTCATTAAGCATAACTTCTCTCTCAATAATGTTAGCAATAGACATAGCTATCACACAAGAAATACCAATGATTTTAGTATTGACTTTCGCAGAACTGTAGCTGGTCAGAAATCGGTTATTTATATTGGCTTGGAATATTTTAACAATTTACCTAATGAAATAAAGCAGGAACGCAAGATTCATATTTTTAAAGAAAGTTTGAAATGCATTTTATTTAATGAATTTAAAGCTGAATATTTAAATTTAGCATAAAACATTATCTTATTATAATATAATCTTCTTAGTTTTTTCAATTTGAATTCTGAAAAAAAATTTTTTTTTTAAAGGATGATTTTAAATAACATAATCTTAACTGTTAATTGGTTCTTAGACAAGTTTTTATAAACTTTTTAGAACCTGCTAGATTAAAATACTTTGTAAAATTATATATAAAAATGTAAATATTTAATAAAATCATCATAATAATGTAAAAAAAAAAAAAAAAAAAAATTCAATAAGTTCAACTGTTTCTGTGTGATTTTACATTTCTTTTGTGTAATTTCAATTTTAAAGCACCTTATGTGTGTGTATTTACGCATAAACTTAAAAATTACTTACAATCTATTGTTTCTACAATCTATTGTAATGCCGTATTTGATAAAATTTCACTAGAATATTATCCATTTTAGAAATACATATATAGTTAAAATCGTTTCATCTATGATTTAGGTATCGCTTCCCGGCTGAAAATAATAATAAACAGTGATTATTGAACCACTTTTATTGGTTCAATGATCAATATTACTGTCACAAAGAAAATTTGTGATATTTACCAATTTGTTCAAAAGGTCAACAAAATTATTTAATGAGACAATGGGTTTGTTCTGCATCTTAAGGTCACCAGAAACAACCTTTTCACAAGTTTACATAGCGAGCCGCTTGATCCAAGCCAGACGCCCGCTGCGAGCCGCCCCTAATATGGAGAGCAGACGCTTTCTACACATTTATATAGCGAGCCACTTGATCCAAGACAGACGCCCACTCCAAGCCACCCCTAACATGGAGAACAGACGCTTGAGTTGCATTGGTTTTATGGCGCCAATGACTCGCCATGATGAAGAATCATTGAGTATAAGCAGTATTTACTCTGCCCTTCTCAACTACACCAACCTAATTCTGTTAGCGTTACCCAGGTAGCACGGTATGGACGTAGAATTTCGGATTTTCACTATTTATACACTATTTTCAAAGAGGCAAACAAGTACTTCAGTTTGCCAATCTACATGTTTACGGTTTTATTTATTCCGACTATAAGTCTATAGTTTTATTCCGACTGTTTTATGAAGTTCAAGTTTTTGTTACATTTTAGTTTCTTCTGGGTTTCAACCAGGAACCTTACCTAATTCTAATGTTATTTTTTATAAGTACATACATTTTTAAATTCAAAATAAATTCATATGTGAAAAAGTAAAACGAGCCGAGAAAATAAAAAACCATAATCATAAATCTAATAAAATAAAAATGTAAAGTATAATTAATTATTCAAGTACTGACATTTCTGTATTGTATATCAATAGTTTAGTCAAAATACAACAAACATTTTTTTTAAAATCGTCAATTAAAACAAAACTTTCTAGAAATATTTACATAAAGAGAAAAAAAATTTCCAATAAATTTTCTTTTATTCTATAAATTTTTTTTTATTCGCCTATGTATTACTATGTTACTTTATTACTGTGTAACTGCCTATGTTACTTTATTACTGTGATTTGCGGAGTTAAAGTGTCACTTTTTAGCGATATATTTTGTTGCCATAGCTACGTCCATAAAAGTAAAAAACATTTGTATTTGTTTAAATTCTATAAAAAATAGAAATTTTTATCAAAGCAACCCTTAAATTCAAAATGTCATTAGCCAATTAAAATAGTTGTTATCACTTGTTGTCATAGTAATACAATAATTTGGAAAAAAACAAATATTTTGTCAAAGGTAACTTGTTCCACATATTTTTATTTCAAAATTTATACAAATTTATAATTTTAACTTAGAATAAACATTTTTTTTTTTAAATATTTTGCTTGCGGCGAATAAAAAATAGTATATGATGCACGGACGTAAGCTATTTTGGACTTAATGTGGGTGCAAATCTCGGCTAGAGCCTCAAATTGCAAACTCCACATCCGTCCAAAATCTTTAGCTTTACGTCCTATAGCATCATAATGTACTATTCTTGTCGTTTTTTAACCGACTTCCAAAAAGAAGGAGGTTCTGTGTTTCACTGTAGGGTCTTTTTTATGTATGTACACCGATTTCTCAAAAATGGCTCGTTCGATTTGGATGATTTAATTGTGTTCTATTTGGGTTTATTCACAGAGGGTCCCATCATTTTTTTTATGATGTGAAAAATACCGTTATTCAGAAAATTGGAAAATACCATATTTTTTATGCATTTTCGTTGATTTCGTCAAAACATATTATTCTGTTTGTTTGTTGTGGGCAGTATTATATTGCTATACTTGTCGAGGTTATCGTAAATAATTTTCTATGACGGGTAATGTGTATGCCGTTTGTGCAAAAAATCATAAAACCATAGTTAATAGATTGTCACTGATGAAAGTTTTTCCGGTATTTGAAGTTATTACTTTTAAAACGCTTTCTAGCCGACATTTGCTTTATGACTTCATTAAAAATAAAAAAATTAAAAAACCATTTTGAAAAAAAGAAATAGAACCGAACCGACTTTAGAAAAAACAAAAGAGGCACAAACAAGTGAAAAATAACTCAATTATGGCTTTTATAGACAAAAATACGTTACATTTTGATTAATTTAATTTAATTATGCTTTACTATAGACAAAAAAATTACGCTTTTAAAAGAGTTACTATATTAAAATAGTTACTTTTTAACCGACTTCAAAAAAGCAGGAGGTTCTGTGTTTCACTGTAGGTTTTTTTATATGTAGTACACCGATTTCTCAAAAACGGCTCGTTCGATTTAGATGATTTAAGTTTTTCTATTTGAGTTCATTCCCAGAGGGTCTCATAATTGTTTCTTTGATGTGAAAAATACCGTTATTCAGAAAATTAGACAAAACCATATTTTTAATGCATTTTCGCTGATTTCGTCAAAACATATTAATCTGTTATCGTAAATAATTTTCTATCACGGGAAAGATGTATGCCGTTTGTGCAAAAAATCGCAAAACCATAATTTATAGATTGTCACTGATGAAAGTTTTTCCAGCATTTGAAGTTATTACTTTTAGAACGCTTTCTAGCCGACATTTGCTTTATGACTACACTAAAAATAAAAAAATAAAAAAACTTTAAAAAAAAAAAATAGAACCGACTTCAGAAAAAACAAAAGAGGCACAAAAAAGTGAAAAATAACTCAATTGTTGCTTTTAGAAACAAAAATACGTTACATTTTGATTAATTTAATTTAATTATACCTTACTATAGACAGAAAAATTACGCTATTATGCAAAGTTACTATATTAAAATAGTTACTTTTTATTATAATTATTATAGTTGTTATAATAGTTATTATATTTTCAAAGTTATTTGTAGTACAAAACTGTTCGAAGTCGGTGCCACATTGACGAAAAACCGACTAATATGTCTCGGGATTGGCACCGATTTCCAACAGTTTTGTACTACAAATAACTTTTAAAATATAATAACTATTATAACAACTATAATAATTATAATAAAAAGTAACTATTTTAATATAGTAACTTTGCATAATAGCGTAATTTTTCTGTCTATAGTAAGGTATAATTAAATTAAATTAATCAAAATGTAACGTATTTTTGTTTCTAAAAGCAACAATTGAGTTATTTTTCACTTTTTTGTGCCTCTTTTGTTTTTTCTGAAGTCGCTTTTATTTTTTTTTTAAAGTTTTTTTTTATGTTACAATTGTTACCGAGGGCAAAAAGTAAAATAACCTTCAGTTTGTGGTCGTGATATATCGTGTATTTAATAAATTAAAATTAAAGAAAAATTTGTGTATGCGAAATGACGAAAAACTAAGGAGTCTAAGGCAATTTTTATTGTTACGAATGATGTGATGAGTACCTAATCACAGACATTGGCTAATATAGGGGATATGGGGGTAGCTCGGCTCGTGTCGAGAGTGGTATCATTGGAAAGGTCTTTAGGAGACAAGCTCAAATTTTCTCATCCCTGGAAAAATTTGTTATTGTTTAAAGTTTAGGTGTTTTGATGCATTTTTCTTCAATTTTTCACCTAAGTAGCTTTGATTTATGTTTTTCATTTAAAGAAACGAAGAACTATGCAAGCCTATTCATCCCATTTTGGCTAATACACCCAATTCTGTTTTTACACGGTAGATACGTTCCAAGAAAAGACGTGTAAAAAAACCGTGCATAAAAAGACATGCAGCACATAGAAAAAAAGGGTATTGGTTCCATACCCTTTATTTCTGTAAAAAATAGGTAAAATAAAATGATTTGTACAAAAAAACTATTAAGAGTCTATATGAAAGCCAAATTAAATTTTTTTGTGCATTTATGCACAGTTTATTTGATAAAAAAACAAAAACTAAATCAGAGATCAGCAACAGTGCGACAATGTTGTAGAAAATCAAGATTCGATGTTAAATTTCGGTCGCCAACAATTCGAGCATGCTTTTGAACAAAATCTAAAAGAGCCTAGATCGAAATAGATGCACCACACAAGACTTGAGGACAATATTCCATACATGGACGAATGTAGAACTTATAAATGTGGAGTAAATTATACGGAATGAAATATTTTTCACATCTATTTAGGATGCTATTTGTTCGTCATAGATAGTAATGGAAGTATCATTGGGGAACTCGGTCTATGATCTGAAAACAATCAATAGCTGTGTTTTGGTGGAATTAGAATTGACTAAATTTTTTTTACCCCAATCGGCGACTTTTTCTCGGTCCTCTCGGTCCATTTGTCGTGTTACTGATAATTTTCAACAGGTCGTTGATATAAATTAAAAATAGAGAGGGGTACAAAACTGAGCCTTGGAGAATACCTGTAATAATTAATTTAGACTCAGAAGAAAAACTATCGATGGATACCGAAACGTTTTGATCGGTGAGACAATTTTGAATATGCTTTACGTCTACATGAAGTTTGCATGCCAGATTCGATCAAATGCATTTCCGATGTCTAATGCGATAATGTACGTTTCACCACCTCAATCAAGCATACTGTTCCAATGACGGGCTACATAGTTCAATATAAATCGGTTGCTTATATTAGTAAGGCTTTTCGTATATAATTTGAAATATTAGTTTTTTTGGGAAATGGCTAGTGTACAGCCATTTCCAAAAAAGGTACGAAAACGGATCCAACAAATTACAAACCCATATCAAACTGGTCGATTGTAGCTAAAATATTTGAAAAAAACATTAATTTTAAAAATGTAAGGTTCTTAGTTGGTCAAAACTGTTAACTGGTCAAAAATACTTAAAGACAATGCGGTTTTCGCCGAAAGAAAGAGTGAGGAAAAATTTACTTTCTTTGTCAAACATATCTGGAAAGAGTCACTTGAAAAACATAGTGAGACTTCCAGTGCTGTTTTATTGATGTAGCCAAAACATTTGACAAAGTACAGCTCAACAATCTTATATGCAAATTGAGATACTATGACTTAGACGAGCAAATTATTTCCTGAGTTTAGATTTTTATATCTGAGCGTAAATTTCAAGTCAATGTCGACGGTTTTTCATTAGATATCTTTTCAACTAATGCAGGCCTTATTCAAAGTTCCACTCTATCCCCAACTCTTTCTTTTATCTATATTGACTTGTTGCACTCAACGATTCATTAAATCCATAGTTTTGCTAATGATGCACGTTTAACGCTTCTCCTGAAATACCTAATATATACTCAGCATTTAATGGCACTAGGTCAAATGTGATAGAGTCATTAAACATTGATTTAAAAACAGTAATGGAATCGGGTATTGCTAAAAGTGTTAAGTTCAACGCGACCAAAACTCAAGTTTGCTATTTTTCTAGGTTATCAACATCTAATCCATTTCCATTAAAGTTTGATTCTTGAAGAAAAATGATCTCGAAGAGAAAGAATTCGTTAGACTTCTACGAGTTGAGATTAAAAATAATATTAAGTGGAATTCTCATATGTTTAGCTAATATTTTTGGGTCGTTGAGTTAGGTTTTTAATAGCAAAATGCTTCTTTTAATGGAGAAGTTATTTAATCGCCCCTGCATGGATTATTGTTGTCACATATGGAGTGTACCATACAGGTCTTGATTGATTGTATACAACAAAGGGCTGTTAAATGGATCAGCAATTCAAATCTTACTAATGAGCTTGATTCCTGGTATGTCGCTGATTTGACGGTATTTTACATTATGGATAAACGGGCTTCTATCTAAATCAAATCGATTTTACCTAAGCCTGCAAACTTGACACGTTACACCAGAGTATCAATAAGAGTATAATAAGATAAAATAATTTTCTTCCTCCAAACTTTAAGATTAGGGTTAAAAAACCTTCAAAGAAAATTGATCAACTGTACATACATACTTCTAGGAATAGAAGTTGAAAACAATATGAAATGAAATTCCCATATTTTTAACCTAGCTAAGAACGCTGTTCAAAAATTGAGGTTTTTGGAACGATTTCGTAAGTTTTTCAATAGCGAACAGCTTCTTTTAATATATAAATCATTTATACTCCCTGCATGGAGTATTGCTCTCACATATGGGGTGTATCTGATTTTAGTAGTTTGAAGTAAATTGAGTTTGTTCAGCGCAGAGCTGTTAAACTAATTAGCAACTCAACTCTTATTAATGAGTTAGATTCCTTGCAACACAGAAGAAATGTTGCTGATCTGAGAATTTTCTATTAATACATTGTGGATGAACAAACTTCCAAACCTCGCGTAACACCAGAGTAAATTTTGTAGCCCATTCTTTTACACTTCATATAAAAAGGTGTTGCTTTTCAGCGTGATTTTTTCAGCAGAGTCTCTCATCTATGGAATGTCTCACCAGCAAGGGTTTCCCCTGATAGCTTTAATCCTCAAAATTTTAAAGATAACGTTCATAAACTTCTTAAAGAAACTTAATTTATTCAAACTTAATCCTAATCCTTAGTTGGACATGGTATCTTCGGATATTAAGAGACGTTAATTTATAATTTATTATAATTAACACTAAACATGCCTAACTTTGTATATAGAAAAAAAAATATTTTCTTCAAAATTTAAACCGTGCTATTTCGAATAAAACCGTGTAAAAACGAATTTAAATTTTTTTTCTAGACCGTGTTATATCAAAACCGTCTAAAAAAAGACCGTGTCAAAACAGAATTGGGTGTATAGTTTACCCGACCCAAATATACCCAACCCGATCCAAGCTATTTATAAATGATCATACTTTCAATTCTACATTAAAATGAATAAGGTTATATAATTATTCATTTTTATATTAATTATTTGCCAAGATTCTGCAACCTTGCAAACCTTCGATTAAAAATGGCCAACGCCCCTAACTCCTCCCTTCCCCTCTCCTCCTCCCCAATGCTATTTTTGATCGAAGGTTTGCAAGGTCGCAGAATCTTGGCAAATAATTAATATAAAAATAAATAATTCTATTCATTAGAGTAGAATTGAAATAAATATAATTCCCTATTCATTAGAGTAGAATTGAAAATACGATCCTTTATAACTTTTGACTCATTTCCGCAAATTCATAATTATGAGGCAGAGGATCTAATCTTTCTATTAAAACACAAGGTTACTTAATTAAGTGAAGTTTGAGAACAAATTCATCAAAAAAGCTAAACTGTAAACCCTAACAACTTTTTCCAGGAATGAGACCACGGCCATTTTCACTTGTTTTGAGCTTGTCTCGTCAAGACCTTTCCCCACTCTCGACCCGATCCGAGCTACCCCCATATACCCTATATTTTCCCAGACATTTACCACAACTAAAACAGCCATGTTTTCTACTTCTTTTCAAAATATTTATAAGATAATTATAAAACTGCATTGCTTCAAAAAATAATTTCACGTTTTTCTTATGGAGAATGATAATACATTCAAACCTGTGCAAACTGCAAACAAATCCCGTTAAACTTACCATACAGAAAATTCTTCTTTGACCATCCCTTCAGATATGAACACTCGCACAGAATAAAAAATTTACAAAAGCGCACTCACTTTATGATCTTTTTTCAATACTAACGGAAATTTTGGCAAGATTACTTGATGAACTAGAAAAGTCCCGAATATTAATTAGTTGAATTCAAATTAATATGTCTTGCAGTTCTATGCCACCTCTTATTTGACTTATGAACTTAAGTAGCCATACCGAGAATGTTAGAATAGTTTTAAAATTCAGAACGTTAGTTACATCACCCAAAATTCGAGTGAGAAGATTAGTCGCATGATCAATGTTGCATCATTTTTCTGTTCCTTCTGTTGATACTAAAATCTTCAGGTTTAAGATAAGTTAATAGCTATTTATGTATTGAGGGCGTAAAGCAGATCTTTTTTGCTTGAGAGCAAAAATATTAGATTTTAGCTCTCGGTTTTTTGTTTTTTTGACAACACAACCTCGAGCTAAAATCTACTACTTTTTTCCCTTGTATAATAAATAACTATTAAACTATTAATTTCTTTTTTATTATATTGCTTATTTTTTAATTCCCTAGTTAAATATTTTTTCTTAAAACTATCACATTTTTTTAAATTATCTATATCAAAACTTTTTGTTTAAATTTTTGGTTTATAGGACAAAATCATTTCTGTAGGAGATTTCAACGTTGACCTTCCTGGAATATTCCTTTGATTGAACAAAAACTTATCAATTGTATCTTCAATATCTGCATTTCGATTCTCTAACAAAAATTTTTTCAAAACACTTTTGACTGTTTTTACACTACGCTTAGCTTGACCAATGCTTTGAGGAAAGTAAGGTGGTGAATGGACTAATTCAATATCTAATTTATCACAAAATTGTTCCAACTTATTAGAATTAAGTGGTGGTTCATTATCTGAAACAATTTTGTTAGATTTAGATAACAAATTTAATTTGAGTTCCGTTTTTATACGGAACACTACTGTTGAGACTACGATGTGTATTCTTTAGTCTGTTGTATTAAAATCGGTTATCTCATGAACTATAAATCCTATGGACCTGAAATTTAAGATGCGTATAAAACTAACTTGATGATCCTGAAAATGACAGATACAAAAAAAATGGTTTCCCTTTGTTTTACGGGGTGCAATGTAAGGTCTTTAAAAAAATACTTTTTTTACCTAGTCAAGTAGGGATCGTATGAAAGGGCTTGAATTCAGTATCCCTTAAAAATGTATTCTATAATTTTTTACTGTACAGTTTTTTGAATAAAATTGAATAATAGCGTTTTTTCATGTTTTCTTTCCCCATTTAGTTCCGAACCTATTTAATAAGTGTGTTCCATTTACCACATTTTCCTTTACTTTTGTACTAAATTTCGTTTTCAAGTTAACCATATCAAATGATGGTAAAGCTACGTGACAAACTTACGTTTATATTCACCGCCAGAGTTTTTGTCAGTTTAGAGAATAATTTCAAATATGTTTGCCCAAATGCTTATACAAATTTAGAATTTCTAGCCTAAATGTCATATTTGTGTCCAGCTTTCTTTAATTGTTTATATTTTGCATGAATCATAATTTTAATTTTCAGAAATTTTTTAATATTTAATTAATTTTCTTAAATTTAACAAACTCAAAATAAAATTTAAACTTAAAATTTTGTCAAACTAATAATTTTCTTTTACGTTGTTTAGCAATATAAAAGTCAAAACAATTTATTGTCAAAAAAAAAATGTCGGAAACGTGTGGTAAGAAAGAATTTGAGTTGTAGTAGATCAAAAATCTAATACACCTCACATTTAAGTCGTTCCATTTAAAATTTGGTTCGGGTAGCAAGTTTACCTAAAAGGAACACGGGTAATAAAAAAACTTCAAAAGTCTTAGGAAATATAGAAAAAGTGGTATCTTTTGAACGAAAAATATAGCGAAGTTTAAAATACTCATAATCGTATTTATTAAGCGGGTGGAAATGAGAAGGGGGAAAACACCATTTAAAACCCAGTCATGTGAGATATCATATACACGAGCACTTAATTCAAGAAACATTGTAATTATTTTTAGAATTTAGACCAAGTGCAACAAAAAGTTGGTCCCACCTCTTGGGTTTCGAGCTTAATTGACAGAAAAATTTGAAAAATTCACAGAAAAAGGAAGTTTGATAAACTCTGAACGAAAACTATAGCGAAGTGTCACTTAATTATTTTTCTGATGGGGTGAGATTTTGAGGGGGTGAGATTGGAAAAGGGTGAAACAAATCTTTTGTGACCCTAACAAGGGGAAAGAGCGAATGAAAGAGCACTTAATTTAAGAAACGTTGTAATATTTTTTTAAATGTTACGGTGCACAGGTTTTGAATTATTGTCAAAACAGTGCAACTGAAAGTTGGTCCCCCTCCTACCTACGTTTCGACGTTGATTGACACAAAAATTTGAAAAAACAGACAGTGATAGGAAATTTGATAAGCCCTGATCTAAAACTATTGCAAAATGCCACATAATTATTTTTCTGTATTTTGAGGGGGTGAGATTGAGGAAGAGTAAAAAAAATCATTTTTGATTCGAACAAGTGGGGTGTCATAGGAAAGAGCACTTAATTTAAGAAACATTGTAAGTTTTTTTAAAATTTTGCGGTGCACAGTTTTTGAATTATCGTCAATTATTATTGAATTGTTATTTGAATTAATAATGTACATTTTCCAATTTAAACCATTTACAAGGTGGTGTAACTGAATTTCTCCTTAGTTACCTTAAACTGCTATTGCTAATATTTAACGAGATTTAATATTTTGTGTATAATTTGGATCAATTTTCAATTGACATTGCTATTGACATTTACGTGGAAAAAATCATTTTTACACTCAAAAATATAAAGGTCACTTTTTCAAAATTTTTATAAATATACAACACACAAAATTTTTTGACAAAAATACAAATTTTTGCCTTCAAATCCAAAAATAATTTGTAAATAAAATAAATTTTTTTTTTTTCAAATAATTTTTTTTGTACTCTACAATATTTATAAAAAAAATTTATAAAATTTACTTAGTTTTTTTTTGAGTGTATCACATAATAGCTATTTATGTATTAAGGGCATAAAGTATGTCTTTTCCGCTTGAGAGCGAAATTGTTGCTCGAGGCGTTAGCCGTTATACACAATCACTCGAAAGCAAAAAAGATGTTTTATGCCTGAATTGCATACAAGATTTTTTGTACGAGTAAGATTCTGTATTATTTGCATAAATAAAAATACATATATTTACACAAAATAGTAAAATATTTTTTAGAAAATTATTTTATCAAAGTAGTTTTTCGAAATAATAGTAATACAATAACTTTAGGCATTGTTATTTCAATTTTAGCATTGTTATTTCAATTGGAAAAAAAGGCCTGCTTTATGTACAATTTTTAAATCGAAAAAGTGAATTTTACGGTTTACTCGTACAAAAAATATTTTTCATCATAGGCGCTATGGTCTGGCGATATAAAAAGTCTACAACACAACTTTATTTAAATTATTATTGTCAGTTTGTTGATTCACGGAAACCTCGGCGAGCAAATTTTCTTCGGAATTGACCAACGTTTCTTATATTTAAAAGGTTAAAAAATAAAATAAAAAATCGGTATTTAATATTTAACACAATCGGTATTTAAATATAATATAAATATATGGTTATGAATGATAATTCAAATTGAATTATAGATTAAATAAAATGTACACACACAAAATAACTACTGTTATTATAAAATAAGGGATCTGATACAGACAATTAGGTTTTTACTATAGTAAATTTAAATTTAAATTCCATGAAGGTGTATATTAGAATATTTTTTAACCGATTTGATGCAACATGGGGGGTTCGAACCCAAGCAACCCCCCCTTGCGTCCGCCACTGGTGATGAAGGAATGACCACACGATCTCCATAGAATAAGCAATTTTGTTCTGTATTAAGACTTAGACGTTTATTATAATACGATTTAAATTTTGCTGAAATCTCTTTAGGCCAATCTGTTTGAACACATTTACGAATTTTGCTTAAAATTGGATCTTTTGACGTTTCATCAGCCACTTCTATTAACTTTAAGAGCACTTCGTTGTCCAGAAGTTCTATATAAAATTTATAAAACTGTATGACTTAATTTTGGTTTGATCATCTTCAAGAGGCAATCTTGACAATGCATCTGCATTTGACATTTTAGTCCACGACGATATTCCAACTGGAAATCATACATTGACAACAAAACTGCCCACCTCTGCAATCTAGCCGCTGCAACACCTGCCGTTCCTTTTCCTGGCTTGTGTATATTACAAAAGATTGTCCATAAATATATTTGAGCAATTTCACGAAGATTCAACAACGTTTTGACTTGACCCCTTTTAATTTTGATTATTTTTTGTTTATAGATAGTCTTTCATAAATAACAAATACAAATTCTCTTAGAATTTTTTTTTTCGATCAGGGGTCTTCACAGGGTGCCCCTCAATTTTTTGTTATTTGATGATGTGAGTGCATTTTGACGACCGATTGTAGAAAAACTACTGAATCGATTTTCATAAATGATATGTCGTTGAATAGGTATTAAAACAAAGTTTTTGAAAATGTACACTGTTAATTTTTCAAAATAATTTTTAACGGTGTAACATAAGAAAAAAACGGTGTAATTGAAAAAATGATGGCATAGCCTTTTTTTTTTTTTTTAAACCAAATTGAAGTTTATTTTTTATCTAACCACTTGTGAAAGTTTAGTACTAGCGATATTTTTTGTTTTAAAGATAAAATTCGTTGTGCATATGACTGTCGGTAATCAGTTTTTTTTGTTCTGAAGGAAAATTATAAAAATGGCGTTATAAACTAAGAGATTTTTTTTATGTTAAATATCAAATATTTTATTATTAGATGAACTTTTTAAAATATTATAAAAATTATATATGTAGTACAATAAATAAAATAAATACAATTGTGAAAAATGATTTACTTATTTTACAAACAGAAGTTTCTTTTGAATAGGAAAACACTTCTGCAATTATTTTCTTTGTATTAGATGGCATAAAAAAATGAAATGTTTATTTGTCACTTTTAGTAATCACTTGTCACTCTTATAAAAAATAATTTGACAGTCTCGACTGCAAACAAAAAAACCATATAAATAACTAAATCTATTTAGGAACTTTTGACTGGAGAAGTATTATGTTCGTATTATGTTATTATGGTCATAGAGTTAAAGATTGTATTTTAACATTAAATTGCAAATATTTTATTATTGAATAACCTTTTCAAAGTATTATACAAATTATATATGTAGATTAAAGAAAATAAATATAGTTATTAAAAATTATTTACTTATTTTACATTTAAAAGTTTCTTTTGAGTTGGAAAACATTTTTGCATTTATTGTCTTAGTATTTAATGGTACAAAAGAATGAAATTTTTGAGTTCCACTTATAGTAATCGCATTTTTATATCGATTTTGTAATTTTTTTTTTGTAAATTGAAATTCATTTTTATCGGCGTATCCAAAGTTCATGGTAGATTCCCATTTTAAAGCCCATTCGTAAAGTTTTTTTGGTGTATCAATAATATCTTTGCTCCCTATACTATAAAGGTGTTCAGCACGCTTCAGTGTACCACCAATTCCATCACAAGGTCCCTTTCCATGGCTGGTAGCATGAAAATGTCATTCTGCATCCACCTTAAAGTCTTTTTTATGGTGGCATAAGTTAATTAGGTTATGTTTATTTTGTTATAAATTAGTGTTATAAATTATTTCGTAATATTAGAATTTATATGCGTTTTGATTAATTCAATAAGTTTTGTAATGAAAAGATGGACTGTAGTACTGTTGTGATCGTTTATATCCGAAATGAGTATAAAACTTCGGTGCTGTATATATTCACTTGCGGCACATTTAAAATAAATGACAAATGGATGAATAGTAGCTTGTGAATTATTATAATAATTGGCCTTGAACCGCATCCTGAATTATGAAGCCGTAGTTTTCAGAAAAATCCCCTTGAACGAAGCACTCTCCTGGCTCTAATTTTTTTCTTTCCTCAATGAATGTAGATTGCTGTTTTGCTATAAAGTTGTGTGGTATCAAAATTTGTAAACGGTAAATAAATTTTTTCATAAATTCTTCTACAGTTTCTATTAAAGTATCCAAATTGCATCGATCAGTGGTATTCTATTGTTGATATTTGACTTGAAGGATTCCTTTAACGTCAAAATCATTTAGTAATTTTTCTTCCAGTTCTTCCAGTTCTTGAAGTTTTTTTGAACATTCATTGCACTTCAAAGTATGACAGCCTTCTGTTAATTCACCACATGAAACAAAGTCAATTAATGTTTTATAATTCTGGAAAGCAGCATCAGTAATCCAAGACATCTTAGAGTGTTGAATCATCAGTTTCATATTTTGATGTATGGTACACACGCACACATTATGAACTCCTTGGGATAATTTTATACATTCTTGTGGTCGAAGGGACTTGAATTTAGTAAATCCTATTTTCACTTCAGGAAATTTATTTTTAAACTCCACATAAGCTTCATCTAATGTACATAGCAATAAGCGCTTTTGTGTTTTTATGCGCTCATCTCCTTTTTTAAAAGATATTGCATCTCGTTTGCCTGGCAATAATCTACTGATTTCATCACTTTTATAGAACTGCTCCACAACATTTATATCTGTTGTGGATACACCTCTTTTATCCGTCGCAGATGAATGCTGAAAATTATTTTCATGTAGAGTTTTACTTTTTTCAACCAAATGACGCGTAGCATTACTTCCAAATATATCTTGAATATCCTGCATTTTCATTTCTTGCGGTAAAATTGACAACATTTTTTGTTTTTCAGCATAATCCCCATTGTCGAAATGCATCTTTAGGTTTCTAATAATTTCTTCATAACGTTGCCTTATTTTTGCATTTTCAGACAACTCTAATACTTCTCCAGTCAAACATTCCTGAATAGACTTAGTTGCTTGTACGGCTTTATATTATTATTTAAAAATATAATAATTAATATTATTATATTTAAAAAAAATTCTACGAGAAGTCGTATTTTTCATTTATCAAAGGCTATCTATAAACTAAAAATAAACCAAATTAAAAAGGGTCGACTCAAAATGTCGCAAAATTTTGCTGAACTTGACCGAAATTGCTTTTTAAAAAGTTCATTTAATAATAAAATATTTGATATTTAACATAAAAAAAAATCTGAATCTAAAAATCGCCATTTTTATAATTTTCCTTCAGAACAAAAAAAACTTATTCTCGACAGTTATATGCACTTTTAAACAAAAAATAATGCGTGTCCTAAACTTTCATAAGTGGTTAAATATAAAATAAGCTTCAATTTAGTTTAAAAAAAAAAAAGGCTATGTCATCTTTTTTTCAATTACACCGTTTTTTTTCTTATGTTACACCGTTAAAAATTATTTCAAAAAACTAACAGTGTATATTTTTAAAAACTTTGTTCTAATACCTATTCAACGACATATCATTTATGAAAATCGATTCGGTAGTTTTTCTACAATCGCTCGTCAAAATGCACTCCTATCACAAAATAACACAAAATTGAGGGGCACCCTGTGAAGACCCCTGGTCGTAAAAAAAATTCTAAGAGAATTTGTATTTTTTATTTATGAAAGACTATCTATAAACAAAAAATAATCAAAATTAAAAGGGGTCAAGTCAAAATTAACCAAAAATTTGCTGAACTTGCGTGAAATTGCTCATTTATGAAATTTCTTTACGGCAAATATAATTGCTAGCGCTTCCCGATGGAGCTGGGAGTAGTTCTTTTCCGCAGGAGGGAGCGTGCTTGACGCGAAAAGCACTGGCCGTTCTTCTGCTTTGACTACATGGCACCAACTCCATACACTCAGAAAAATAATTAATATAGGTTTAAGGAAAAATTTACATCAGAATTATGTTACACAAACTACATTGTTTGTTTGTAAAGAAAGTTTCATTACTTTTATGATTTTTTTCTATTTTAATGAAATTTTTAAACTCATATTTATTATACCTAACATAAATTTTAAATATTGAAATTATTAAAAAGAATGTCACATTTTTTTATTAAATTTGTTACTACGTTTCGTAATATTTACGAAATAAATTTCATCAAACATAAATATATTTTCAAAATCAGTTTTTCCTAAATTTAAAGCACATTTTTATAAAGTGTATTACTAAACTAAATAAATAACATAAAAACTACGACAAAATTTCATAAATTTTAGGACTTAAATATTGCATTAAATTTATGAAATAAAATCCTACAAATTAGCGTAATGTATCATAAATGATATAGCTTAACAATATTGCCAATTAATCAATCGTAGTGAACACAAAAAAAAAGACTATTTGTGATTTATAGTTAAAAACTGAAGTAATAGAAAAGGTAAGCCTTTTATAAAAAAAAACAAATATTTTAACAATAATTGCCACAAACATCTAGTGAAAACTTTACTACACACTTGTGTAAAACAACTACAAATGTCAAACCTCTGCCTTTTTCAACAATTGCAAATCAAATCAATATTTTGTTTCCAAAAAAAAATTAAGGTAAACACTTAATAGTCTAACGTTGTATTGGTAAACTTTATTAAAATAATTTATTTAAATATATTCCAGCACCGAAAGAAAAAATCTTGCTTGATTCAAACATGTTGCATTGTTAATCGGAAATTAAGTGAAAATTGGGGAACTAAATACGTTAGTGATTGTATCAACCAACGCTCCGTATTTAAATTAACAATTTAACCGTTGTTGATATATTTTTTTATAAGTATCACAAACATATTTGATTTAACCATGTTTGTAGTTGAGTCAATTATGATTTAATTTTCAATTGACTACAAACGTGGTAAATTAAAAATTAGACTATAAATAGTGATATTGAATACGTTTGTGATAGAATCAAGCAATACGCCGTATTAAATCTTTTGGTTTGGTACATCTTTGTTTTGTTTTTGCTGCTATCGATGTTTGTATGGGTTCGTTTTTTTCGTATATATAATATTTGAAATTTTTTATATTAGAATTATGTATTTCGCATCAATCCCGACAAACATTTTTATGCATAAAGCTAGCGTTCGTATATTTACGTTCTAAATAGGAAATGTCTGAGTGTGATTTTGTTTGTAAAGGATGCGTCCATTTTTTCGCCATTTTTTTAATGATACAATTTAAAAGACCAAAATTCAGAAATTAAAAAATTTAAATATTTGAATTATGTGTAGAAAATTATACTAATTTTCCATAATTTTCTCATTATTATGAAAAATTAAATTAAAATATCGATAAATGGACATGAAACAAGACAAATAAAAAATATTACAATAATATAATAATTTTTTTAAATCACCAAAATTAATTATAGAAAGGGCCTGTTTCTTTAACGATATTGTTGTTATAACTTAACTGAAAAATTTCTTTCGCACATAATTTTATATGCAAATAATATTAAAATTATTTAAATCAATTAAACACATCTAAACTATTTCGTACAGTAAAATGTTATATAAAACCAGCCATGTTAAAATATATAAAACCTTTTTATTTTTCTATTCTTTTGTTTATTATTTTGCTTTATTTTGTTTATTAGTTTCTTTTCTCCTAGTTTTTTATTTTAACAAACACAATACTTTTCAAACAAAAACATGAACAAACTGAACTGAAAAATATGAACAAGAAAAATTGATCACGCCGTGGTTGATTTAAATAATGAAAATTGTTACGTTTTTTAAAATAAATTGACAATGCTACATTGGTTAAAATAACCACGTTCGTATTAGACGCAAAATCAAACAAGCTCTGTAGTTGATTCTACCAACGTTTATTTTCGGGATTTTTGAATAATTCAAATATTTAAATTTTTTAATTTCTGAATTTTGGTCTTTTAAATTGTATCATTAAAAAAATGGCGAAAAAATGGACGCATCCTTTACAAACAAAATCACTCATACATTTCCTATTTAGAACGTAAATATACGAACGCTAGCTTTATGCATTAAAATGTTTGTCGGGATTGATGCGAAATACATACTTCTAATATAAAAAATTTCAAATATTATATATACGAAAAAAACGAACCCATACAAACATCGATAGCAGCAAAAACAAAACAAAGATGTACCAAACCAAAAGATTTAATACGGCCGGCGTATTGCTTGATTCTATCACAAACGTATTCAATATCACTATTTATAGTCTAATTTTTAATTTACCACGTTTGTAGTCAATTGAAAATTAAATCATAATTGACTCAACTACAAACATGGTTAAATCAAATATGTTTGTGATACTTATAAAAAATATATCAACAACGGTTAAATTGTTAATTTAAATACGGAGCGTTGGTTGATACAATCACTAACGTATTTAGTTCCCCAATTTTCACTTAATTTTCGATTAACAATGCAACATGTTTGAATCAAGCAAGATTTTTTCTTTCGGTGCGAAGTATATTGACTTTGTGATAATATGTTAGGTTTAACTAAATATTTATATATGTATAGGTAAAAATAGAATAAACTCTTTAAATTTGAATTGTAGTTTTGCCTTTAAAACTCATATGAAATCCCATATATGTACATCCTATATCCATCATGCAACCCAAAAAAGTTTATCATTGATATTAGGTAAAATGTGTAATATACTATTTCAAAATTAAATAACACATTTCTTATTTCCAACGTTATAAATATAAAGCAACATATAAATAAATGAGTTTCATTAAATTAATATTTTGTTAAATTCGTAGATTTTAAAACCTTTAAAATAAACCCTATGAAGTTTTCTATTCAAATTTAGGGCTATTGCGGACGTAATGTTTACAACGCATACTTAAAAACAAATTTCCCTATTACACCAATTTTATAATACGTGTTTATTCATTCCGTTAATTTTATGAGATACGATACTACAAATTATGAAATTTTCCTTATTTTTATGTGACGTTTATATCATAAAATCAATGAAAATCATATACTAATTTATATTATCACTATACATTGACTCGAAATCGTGTGCAGATTTTCTTAGTTTTTACGTAGTTTTTCATTGAGGTAATTAGGCAATTTTCTGAGTGTACGGACTAGCATCAGTTGCAATAACAATTGGTTTAGAAGGGTCGTACATTTCCAACAGATTGTTTTTTAAAAGCAGAGATTTTGAATTTTCGAAAGACTTTTGACAGCTTTCGGACCATGCGTATTTTGCATCTTTTCGAAGTGACTATATAAGTCTTTTAGGTGACTGGATAAATTTGGTACAAAACGATTGTAATAATTTAACAGTCCTAAATATGATGGCAATTGTTGAAGGTTAATTGGTGCGGCAGCATTGACAATTGCTTTTAGCTTTTCCTCGTTTGGTTTAATACCTTCTTTTAAAAGAGTGTGTCCCAAATATTGGACAGTTGATTCTAGAAACTTGCATTTTTTTTAATTTATTTTAACATTGTGCTTCGCAAGGCGTTCTAGGACTTCAAAAAGTTTCTTCTTACACTCCTCCAATTTTTTTCCCCACATGAGTATATCATCCAAGTAACAAGAGATATTTAATACACCAATTAAAATCTGATCCATGATCGATTGAAATATCTATGGAGCAGATGAAATGCCAAAAGGCAACCGAGTAAATTGGTATCTTTATGTGTATTCACGGTTAAGTATTTTTCACTACTTTATGAAACACGGACTTGTTGGTAGGCTCATGAGAGATCCACTACACAAAAATAACTACTATGTATTTCTTAAACTCGCCAAAATTTCTTCGATATTAGGTATAATGGGTAATGTCTGTGACTATGTTTTTATTGAATGTTACCCGACAGTCGACACATATTCTTATTTTCTTATTTCACCTGAGGATTTCGGTACGACGACTATAGGACTTGCCCATTGACTTGACTTAACTGGTACTAAAACGCTTGCATCTACTAATCGATTTAATTCCACTTCGACTTTATCCTTCAGTTTAAAAGGTACCGAATACGCCTTGTGGAATACAGGTGTGGCATTTTCTTTTAATATAATTTCAGCCACGAAATTGAGAGTAGCACTTGGCTGAGACGTAATGATATTTGGAAAAGTGTTTTGAATCATATCCATAATATTAGAATTTACACTACATACCGTTTTATCCATACAATTGAAAAGTTTACCCCTCCAATCTGGAACTAAAACATCCAACCATGCTCTACGCATGAGCGGTTTAAAACATTTTTCACTTTCATAATGACTATTCATTCCAAATTATATGAGTTTCCATTGAAATCTACACGTACTTTATTTTTGCCCAGTGTTTTTATAATTTGACCTGAAACAGCGTATAAAATATTTGAAAAAGGTTCAATCTTAAAATTAGAAAATTTAGAAAAATACTCATCTTTGCCAATTATACTCGAGCAGACTCCTGATCAATCTCCATAAGCAATTACTGATATCCAATTTTTAGCAATTTGACATCTCTTTCCGAATTAATTGAGTTTATGTGAATTGACCCTATATTTTTTTACCGATAAAAACATACGGTAGATGTATGCCTCTATTTTCACAATTGAAACAAGTCCAATTTACAGCTGGACAGCTTTTTGCATTATGGTTTCTCTCACATCTAAAACATCTATTGTAACGTTGTTGACCTTTGTTGTTACTACGGTTTCGTTGAGCACTCAAACTTCCCATTGATTCCCATTGATAACGACCTTCCCATTGACTATGGATTTGTCCTTGACTTGAATTTATGATAATAGAACTAATCAATTTTTAATACTTCAGACACCTATCGGAATAGATAAACATTATTGGCACAATGGCCTACGATTTTGTCTCCAAAATTTGTTTTCAAATGTATGTGTAAGTCACTCATAATTTCGTTGAACATCAACATGAATGGTTTACCAAATCACAAAGGTTCGCAGGATGAATTGTGACCGATCCTTTTCAACATATCAGAAATACCGAGAATCCAACCGATGGTCATTGGAATATATCATGGCAAAGCAAAAGCATCGAATTTGGAAGGATATTTAACGCCGATGGTAAATGAATTAAAGATCCTAATGCAAACGGCATTATTTTCAACCACCACAAAATTACAGTAAAGCTACGATGCTTTTGCTTTGCTACGATCCTCAATATATCAAGTAAAACTCATTAGATATGCAAAAATCATTTTCTTCCTGCTTTAACCGTCAAAATGTAGTGAATTAATATATTTTATTTAACTTCAAATAGTTTGGGTAACTTCAAATTTAATATCAATATATCAAGTAAAATAATATCGTTGATAAATATCAATATCTTTACAAAAACCATATAGAACATATATTGATTCTTGTTTTGCTTTTCTAAGAGTAAACATCTTTTTAATTTTGATCAACAAAAATCATAATTTATCTGATTAATAAATTAATCAATTTTAATTACTCGTCATAACAGTTTTTGAAATACTGTGAAAATTTTTATATTTTGTTTAATCTGATTTTCTGTGTCTCTAATGTAATTGTGTCTCTAATGTTATGAAGTAATTTAATTTTTAGCAGTTTGTGTGAAGAATAACTATTCGTAATAGAATACAGTTATAAGTGTGGACTTAAGCTATTTTGAACTGTTAATTGATTGTGTTATTGGCAGAAGGGATCATCCGATTAAGTCAAGCTGTGGCGTTTGTAATTAAATAATCGAAAATAAACCCTTAACATGTGCGTATTACTTTCGCAGTTATCATGCGAACTGCAAAAAAATTATTGGTGCTAACATCAAGAAAAACACAAGGGTAACTACTTTTGTACTGAAACATGTGAGGCAAATTATAACAGGATTGTCATGAGTTCTAATGCAATGTCTAATACAGTGGAGGGACTAGAATACAACAACAATAGAGACTTGAAAAATTTTATGTCAGTAAAATTTGTTGAATTACAATCAACTATTTATCGAGCTCTCAGTGAAACTCGTGTGTTACAGAAAAGAGTTGATTTAATATCGGATAAGTGTATTGTACTTGAACGCACTATTGAAGATCTTCAGTATAAGGTTGATGCTGCCAACAGGCAATCAGTCCGCAATCAAATATCGATTCATGGAGTACCCAAACATCTATGTACTGATTTAAAGTCTATAGTAAGCAGGATTGGTAATGTTATAATGTGTCCTTTGAATGATGCAGCAGTTGCAAAAATCAACTTATTTACAAATAAGTCTACCAACACGGTCACTATTGTGCTTGAATTCTCCAGCCATGATTTGAAAAGGTTGTTTATGAACAAAAGGAAGAGCAAAGGTGGCATTCTTGTGAGTGAAATTTTGGGAATTGATAATTATTCTACCACTAAGCATATTTTCATACGTGATGGTCTGACTAAATTGGGATTGGAATTATACTCTGAATGGCGAACTACTCGTAAATTTGTTAAAATTAAGAACTGCTGGACTAAAGATGGAGAGGTATTTGCCAGACTGGATAAGAATTCGATGATTACACTAGTTTACAAATTTTGAACTTTTTTTGTCTCCCTGAATAAAACCCAACTTTTCTTATAGATTTGGACCTCTTGAACATGAATATCATATTCATTTGTTTTGGTTAGCTCTTGTTTTTGATATATTCACGAAAAACCAATTTTTTCGGGGATCAAAAATGTTGTTTCGGTTTTTGGGTCTCATATTTTACAAAAAAAACAAATAAAATATATTAATGAAACAAATGCATAGTAAATATGCCAACAAGCATTTTGAGCTATATTTTGTAAAAATCCATTAAGGACTCTGGAAGTTACAGTCGAAAACATTTGAAAAAATACGAAAAATTTACGTTTTTTTCAAATTTTTCCATTTTCAACACCATAAATTTTGAACAAATAAAGACACTAATTTTTTTTAATTTCTTTGAGCTTATAGTAACTTCAATTTTCTTTCTTTCAAGCTATAATATACGAATATTGGTGCAGTTTGCACCAAGTTATTCAAGTTTTCCCAAAGATAGTCAAAAATCAAAATTTAGAATAAAAATTCAACTTCACGAATAATTTCAATTCTGCAACATAATTGATTTATATATAAATTGTTTTCGTAGTAGATCTAGCTCCTCCCACCTCGGACTTATTTAAGGAGTTGGAAAATATCAGTTAGTTGGTTATGAAATGTTTTTTTTTGACAAAAGTTGTATTTTGTTTGTATATGATTTTTCTCGAAATTGAGATTTTTTTTTGTGAAGTTTTTTGACATGATCTAGCTCCTCCCACCCCGGATTTATTTTAGGAGTTGGAAAATAAAAGTTAGTTGATTATGTAATATCTTTTTTTGACAAAAGTTGTATTTTATTTGTATATGATTTTTCTCGAAATTGAGATCTTTTTGTGAAGTTTTTTGACATGATCTAGCCCCTCTCACCTCTGGTTTATTTTAAGAGTTGGAAAATATCAGTTTATTGATTATGAAATGTCCTTTTTTGACAAAAGTTGTATTTTATTTGTATATGATTTTTCCCGAAATTGAGATTTTTTTTTGTGAAGTTTTTGGACATGATCTAGCTCCTCCCACCTCGGATTTATTTTAGGAGTTGGCAAATATCAGTTAGTGGGGTGATTTAGCAGTATGGATTATGTAACTTTCACAAATAAAACAAAATGAATTTGTGCTATTTTTACACTTGAAACTTCTTGACGACGCCATTTAAAAAAACTTGATATTACACTTTACTAACAATTTATTTTGTTTTAAAAGGCAGCTATCACTAGTGATTTATTGATTTTTAAAAACAATTTTAAACAACAATTATATATGTAATATTTTTTCTTTTTTTAATTATTATTTTCACTTGAATGTTTGGAATTAAATTTATCCTCAGAGAGATTATATTTGCAACTAATCATACGACAATTATCTACTTAAAAAGAAACCTCTTTAAACTAATTAAAGAAAAGTTGGGAAAAGCGAAAAACTATTAAAAGGAGAAGTAATTGCTTTCTTAAATTAAACTTAAAATGATCATAAACGTAAGGAGTAACACAAGGTGGGCGGTGATAGAAAAAAATTTACATTATCAAAAACAAAAAAAAAAGAGAAAACAGAAAATAAACAAATCTTACAGGCATTAATAGACATAAATAGGGGCTTAACTTTATGGTGCTTGAACTAACTTAAATAGTTCTGATGTTTTACCTCTCACAATTCATTATCTTTTGTTTATATTTTTCTATATACGTCTCATATCGATCCAATTCCCAACTTCAAAAACAAAAATGGAAATTATACTTTACTATTTTAAAATAATTCTTTACTGATGTTTGAGAACGACTGAACTTATAAAATTATTATTGAAGGCACAATAAATTAAGTAAAAAATTATTTTTTCCAAATTTTGAGTTTTGACTTTCTTTGGGAAAACTTGAATAACTTGGTGCAAACTGCACCAATACTCGTGTCTTTTAGCTTAAAAGAAAGAAAATTAAAGCTACTATAGGCTCCAAGAAATTAAAAAATTAGTGTCTTTGTTTGTTCAAAACTTATGGCGTTGAAAATGGAAAAATTTAAAAAAAACGTGATTTTTTCGTATTTTTTCAACTTTTTTCGACTGTAACTTCCAGAACCCTTAATGGATTTTTACAAAACATAGCTCAAAATGTTTGTTGGTATATTTACTATGCATTTGTTTCATTAATTTGTTGGTTTTGTAAAATATGAGACCCGAAAACCGAAACAACATTTTTGATCACCAAAAAATTGGTTTTTCGTGAATATCTCAAAAACAAGAGCTAACCAAAAATAATTAATATGATATTCGTGTTCAGGAGGTCCAAATCTATAAGAAAAGTTGGGTTTTATTTCGGAAGATTTTTCTTGTAAACTAGTGTTATTTGTATCACATCATCGTTCGATATTCAACAGTTGATTCAAAAGACTGAAAAATACCGGTTATAGTGGAGTCCTGAGTCTCAATCATCTGTTTGCATTTAAATATTTTTATTATATACAGGTATATTTATACAGTTATGTTGAAATTGTTGAAATTGTAATAATGAATTTTTTTTCTTTTAGTTTTTCTTCTACAATGTCTTTAATTGCTATAATTTTTATTGATTTTTTAAATTATTAATTTTTGATTGAATTTAAATTAACTTTTTTTTCTATAGCAACTGTCAAAACGTGCTATTATCAACTAAAAATATGGAGGAGCTAAAATCTCAAGCTCTGAGGTATCAAGACTTCGGTTTTGGTTAAGGATTTTGATAAAAATTTCGGCATAAAACTTTTATGAGGACATTGTTTTTAGTTTTGGGCAGCGATGTATATCAAACATAACTCTTTGTTAAAGTACATGTATTTTTTTTCTCTGTTTAGAAATTTATTACGAAACATCAATACGTGGCCAGAAAATCATAACAGATCATAAATTAACATAATTTAGTGAAAAGATGATACAATCAGCACACTACTCAAAAACCTCTCCATTTAGCGTTTCAAGAAAATATTACAAAATCACAGATTTATATTTCTTTCAAAATGCCAAAAACATTGTAAAAAATATGGAGGGGCTGAAATCTCACAGCTCTGAGATATCAAGACTTCGGTCTGGGTTAAGGATTTTGATATAGTTTTCGGCAAACAACTTTTATGAGGACATAGTTTTTAGTTTTGGGCAGCGATGTATATCAAACATAACTCTTTGTTAAAGTAAAAGTATTCAGAGATAAACTCTGTTTAAAAATTTATTACAAAACTAACACGAAACATCAATACGTTGCCGGAAAATTATAATCAAAATTCCAAAAATATTGTTAAATTAAATAAAATCAAACTTTTTCAAAATTCCAAAAATATTCCAAAAATTAGAATAAAATCAAATATTTAAATTTTTTCTAATTTCCAATAATATTTCAAAAATTCTTAAAAATTCAAACTTTTTCCAAAATTCTAAAAATATTGCAAAAATTATTACAAAATCAAAAATTGAAAATTTTTCAAAATTCCAAAAACTATAATAAAATCAAAAATTAAAAATTTTTCAAAATTCTAAAAATATTCCAAAAATTCTTACAAAATCAAAAATTAAAACTTTTGCCGAAATTCTAAAAATATTGCAAAAATTATTCCAAATTCAAAAATACAAACTTTTTCAAAATTCCAAAAATATTTCAAAAACTATAACAAATTCAAAAACTTCCATGTCCAATTTCATTTTCAATTATATTTACGTCATAAAAACAGCTTCATTTTTTTTTCCAAAAAATTGGCTGAAAAAATAAATGAAATCATTTTTTGACACACTTGACAACATTTTTTTGACAAACTTATAATGGCATAATTCTCTATAATAATAATAAAATATCATGTCATACAAACTATTAATTTCATTTTTTTCTAAAAAAATTGGGTAAAAAATAAATAAAAACCTTTCTTTTGACACACTCGACAACATTTTTTGACAAACTTATAATGCCATAATTCTCAATAATAATAATAAAATTTCATTTCAAACAAACAATTTTATTTTTTTCCAAAAAATTGGGTAAAAAATAAATAAAAATCTTTTGACACACTTTACAACATTTTTTTGACAAACTTATAATGCCATAATTCTCAATAATAATAATAAAATTTTATTTCAGACAAACAATTTTATTTTTTTCCAAAAAATTGGGTAAAAAAATAAATAAAAATCTTTCTTTTAACACACTTGACAACATTTTTTTGACAAACTTATGATGACATAATTCTCAATAATATAATAAAATTTCATTTCAAACAAACAATTAATTTTATTTTTTTTCCAAAAAATTAGGTAAAGAAAAAAATAAAAATCTTTCTTTTGACACACAGGACAACATTTTTTTGACAAACTTATAATGCAATAATCTAGTTTTTGATCTCACATACCAATCCCGACCATCAAAATTTCTCCAAATTTAATGTTCCTACTCGTAATCACTTAAAATGAACGTTTTTTAAGCCAAAAATATGAAAATTTGCTATTTTTGACACACATAATGATTTTTTTGACACACTTCCGGTACAGTTATCGAGCACAGCGTCCTTTCGGACCTGTCCCTTGTGAATACCTGTTTTAAGAAAAACAAATTTTTGAAATCCCTCCAGGCGTTTTCCCTGCAGCGTAGGTAATGACGGACGGCCGGCCGACAGACATACATTTTTTTCTTTGCTTTTTTAGAATCAGTATTTCCTTAAACGTCGAGAAATGCCAAAAAAAGTGGGGGTCAGTATTTCACTTTGAGCTCATGAATGTAATACTTAGGTCTTTCAGACCGAAGTAATTAAATAAAATCAAACTTTTTTCAAAATTCTAAATATATACCAAAAATTATTACAAAATCAAAGATTAAACTTTTTCGAAAATTCTGAAAATATTGCAACTATTATAAAAAAATCGAAAATTGAAAATTTTTTCAAAATTCCAAAAATATTCTAAAAATTAGAATAAAATCAAATATTTCAACTTTTTTTAAATTCTAATAATCTTCCAAAAATTCACAAATTCAAAGTTTTCCTAAATTCTAAAACTATTCCAAAAATTCTTACAAAATCAAAAATACAAACTTTTTCAAAATTCCAAAAATATTTCAAAATCTATAACAAATTCAAAAATTTCCATGTCACATTTACGTCATACAAACAGCAAAATTTTTTTTTCCAAAAAATTGTCAAAAAAAATAAATGAAATCATTTTTCTTGATATACAATGACCATATTTTTTTGACAAACTTATAATGCAATAAAATTCTCAATAATAATAATTTCATGATCATTACATTTCATTTCATCCAAATAAATAATTTTATTATTTTCTAAAAAAAGAAATGAAAATCTTTCTTTTTACATACTTGACGGCATTTTTTTGACAAACTTATAATGCCATAATTCTCTACCTACAATAATAATAAAATTTCATGTCATACAAATAATTAATTTTATTTTTTCCAAAAAATTGGGTAAAAGAATAAATCAAAATCTTTCTTTTGACACACTTGACAACATTTTTTTGACCAACTTATAATGCCATAATTGTCTATATTAATAATAAAATTACAGGTCATACAAATAATTAATTTTATTTTTTCCAAAAAATTGGGTAAAAAAATATATCCTAATCTTTCTTTTGACACACTTTACAACATTTTTTTGACAAACTTAGAGTGCCATAATTCTCAATAATAGTAATAAAATTTCATGTCATCCAAACAATTAATTTTATTTTTTCCAAAAAATTGGGTAACAAAATAAATAAAAATCTTTCTTTTGACACACTTGACAACATTTTTTTGACAAACTTATAATGCAATAATCTAGTTTTTCGTCTCACATATCAATCCCGACCTTCAACATTTCTTCAAATTCAATGTTTCTATTCGTAATCACTTAAAATGAACGTTTTTTAAGCAAAAAATATGCAAATTTCCTTGTTTTGACACACTTGACGATTTTTTTTACATACTTCCGGTACAGTTATCGAACACATCGTCCTTTCGGCTCTTCCTATTTTAAGAAAAAAAGGTTTGAAATTCATCCGGTTTTCTAGATTTCGTAGGTTGTGACGGCCGGCAGACAGACACTCTTTTTTTGTTTTTGCTATTTTAGAATCAGTAGGTCGTAAAACGTCGAGAAATGCCAAAAAAGTGGGGGTGAGAATTTCACTTTTGGCTCATGAATGCAATACTTAGGTTCTTTCAAAATCGAAGTAATTAGAGGGAAAAGTGGCACTTTACCATCAATGGTAGATAAAGTAGTACTTTAACAGCAAGGGTAGATAAAGTATTTTGATATAAGTATTTTTCTGTTTATATCCTTCAAATTTTTCCAAAAAAACAAAAATTGATTTGTTTGTTTATTTATAAAATTCAAAAAGTTATCAAAGCCAAGCCACCTCTATACTTATGTTTTCGTCAAACTGTTTTTTCCTGACAGTTTTAAATTAAATGTATCATTGATTTTTCTTCATTTTTTGATCTTGTTTAACAGTTGCTATAGAAAAAAATGTTGTATTCCACACGATGATAAAATTTCATTATCTTCTCGATGCTTATTAGCGTCTCGGCTAACGCCTCGACGCTAAAATCGCTCTCAAAGATAAAGTGCAATTTTATCATCTTGTACAATAAATAACTATTGTTGTTGTCATAATGGGAATAATAATATCTAATAATTGTTTCATAAATTTGCAGGATTATCCACTCAACTTTACTATGGAAAAACATTTTAATGAAATATCAAAGTTGATGGATGGTTCTAAGTTGGATTGCTTTTATGTTTCTGAAAGCTTTTTAAAAGGTCATTTGACTAGTAAAATGTTTGAAATTTTTAATTATAAGCTTCTAAGAGCTGATCAAGTTCTGTTAGGTCCTAGCAACTTGGTTATGCGAGGTGGTGGAGTAGCCATTTATCTTAATAAGACACTTCCTCATAAAATTTTATTTAAATCTGGTCGAGATGATCTAGTTGAGTATATTTTTGTTGAAATTAAACTGAAATTCAAGAAAGTTTGGTTGGTGGTTGGTGTTATTTGTAAGGCTCCCAATGTTTGTTACAGCAAATGTCATTTTTGAATCATATTTTAGATAATACTTCAGTTTTGTATAATGAGATTTTCATTTTTGGTGATATGAATATTAATTTTTTGGCAAATGAAGTTGACCAGAGATTTTTAGAAGATTTAATTTCCCCATATGAGTTAAAACCGAGTTCTACCAGTGTAACTCATTGGCTTCCTAATCATTCACCCACCCTTATAGATCTCTTTTTGACTAATGTACCTTTAAAACTCGCTTATTTTGATACTGTTGGTGTACCTGGCATCAGCTTTCATTCATTCTTGGTTGCATCGGTTAAGGTAGCACCACCTAAATCAAAACCAAAAATTTATGAGTTTAGAAACTATAAAAAATTGACATTTTTCTGTCTGTTCTACAGTGGAATTATTTGTATATAGCCACTGAATTGGATGAAAAGTTACCTTTTTCAATAATAAGATAATTTATCTCTATGATAGGTACTGTCCACTTGAAAGGATTGAACTATAAAGTCCACCTAAGCCTTGGATAACACCTAGTTTGTTGCGTTGTATGTTTGTTGCCAAACGTGATATGGCTTATCGGTATGCCAGACGCTTTTGTTGTTCTCCAAACAGTGTTTTTTTCCTTTAGAATTTAAAGAACTACGACGAATTTGTACTCGTCAAAACTGTTTACTGAAGCGCTTATACTTGAAGAATCAACTTAGCGGTCATATTACAATTACATCCAAACAATTTTGTAAGGATTCCCGCAATTTAGAAATTCAGTTTTCTAATGTATTTGTTGATATTGATTTTCATCCTGGCACTGTAAGTGATTACTTTGTGGCGTCAACTAGCGTCAACAATACTAATTCGTCAATATCATTTTCTCCACCACCACAACCATCGTCCTTGGCCCGTAATAGATTTGATTTTCAGTCGGTGTCTTAGTCTGATGTCCTTAATGCCATTAAAGGAATTTCAAGTAATGCATTGCATTGGTTATGACGGTCTTTCAATCCGTTTTTTAAAGTTGATAGTATTTCATATCGTAAATCATTTGACTCACTTAATCAATTGTTCGTTTAGCTCATTTAGGTTTTCATCTTTGTGGAAGAAAAGTATTGTGATTCCTATTACAAAGACTGTGGATGTTAAAACCATCAGTGACCTTCGACCCATCAGCATTTTGCCATGTACATATTTCCAAAATTATCGAACGCGTTGCCCATGATCAATTGACTTTGTATTTGAATCCGCATGGTTTCTTAGTCAACATTCAAACGATTGTTTTTTTCGTTTTTTTATATTGTTCTACAACAACAAAGGTGATGGAGATATCGTTTTAATTTTTTTTCCCCTGCCAAATCTGTCAAAATATTAACTGTTTTGAAGAGAGAAGCCAACATCTTTTACTATTAAATTACTTATTTAACTTGTAAATAATTTAATAAATACGCACTGAAAAAAAAATTGAAGTTCATGACAACCTCGTCTCGGCAGTTTATTATTCATGCAAAGAAAAATTATTTGCAATCAATTTCACTGTGATTGGGACAACTACACGATAACATTTTCCTAACAACAGAATGAGGTTTATTCAAAATATAAAGTGTTATATCAAATATAACAGTAGTTGAATAAAGATAATAACTATTTCCCTGAAAAAAATTTTCTTTGGCCTTATATCATGAATTTTTTATTTTAAAGTTTAAGTATTTGAAATTAATTGAACTATATTTTATTTTCAATTTCACATAAATATTTCGTGTGATTGTCTCAACTTCATCGATTTATTATTGTAGAGTTGTTGAAGCAATTTCGTAGTTTGATTCGCCATATGTGATCGCACGGTGAGGTTGAGACAATTGCATTTCGTTTGGAAATAGGACTTGTTTTTTTCAGTGCGCGATTATCATAGATAGTAATGTTTATTCATGTTTTGTTGAGAAGCCTTTATCGAAGAAAATCGATTTCTAAATATTTTACTTATAAAATATCACTCCAATTCCTAATTTTAATGAAATTTCAATTTAAATAGAAACCAAATATCAATTTAATTAATCGTCAGAGCATTTTTAAACATTGACAAGTATTTAACCGATAAAGAAGTAAACCGATATAAACCTATCGACTTTAAAAAAAAACAACGAAAAGAAACAACCAAAATTACTATGACCGAGTTAATTTGGTTGTTTTATATCGTTTTTTTTTTTGGTGAATATTAGTTTTGGGATTGACATAATTTGGCGCTACATTCTACGCGTTTTTGGATGGAGAAAAGAACAACAACAACCAAAAATGAAAAAAAAAACGAGAAAAACAATCATGTGAATGTAGACTTAAACCCATATCAGTCAGGTTTTCGAACTGGGCACAGTACTGTAACTGCGTTGCTCAAAATAACGAATGACATTTGTGTGGCAATTGATGATGGAATGGTTACTGTATTAGTTTTGCTTGATTTTACCAAGGCGTGTAGATCTATGCAGCATTGTTTATTAGTTGACAAATTGATCCATCACTTTGGATTCTCTGATAGCTCTGCTGAATGGGTACGATCATATCTCCAAGATCGGTCACAAACAGTGAACATTGAGGGAAAAATGTCAGGGTGGCAATCAATTTTCTCTGGCGTTCCTAAAGGAAGCATATTCAGTCCACTGCTGTTTTATTTATCTATTTTCAATATTAGTGATGGTCTAATGTATTGCAAATACCATCTTTTTGCGGACGACTGTCAGGTTTATCATTCATTTTTGGTATCAAGAATGGAGTGTGGTGTTGTTCAGCTTAATCATGACTTAAATAGTATTGATAAATGGTCTTGCAATAATGGTCTGCGTCTGAACTACAGCAAAACTCAACTAATTGTTTGTGGTAGGCCATGTGATGTTCAACCCTTAAAAAAAATCATTGCTGGATGGTAGACTTAAATTGCTGTTAGGTTGTGATCGCCTTTTTCCGGTTGATAAAGTTCGAAATCTGGTTGTATATCTTGATGAATCCTTATCAGGTTCCGAACATGCTAAATACACTTTGAGGATAATTCACTTTAAGCTACGTCTAATCTATCAGCTTAGTTATCTCTTACCAATTGAATCTAAAAAAGGTTGATACAATCACTTGTGTTTCCCTACTTTGATTATTGTGATTTAGCTTTCTTTGAACTAGGTAATATGTTGAAAGCCAAGCCTAATGTTGCTCATAATAATTGTGTCAGACTTATTTTTGGACTTCTTAAGTATGAACATGTGACAAATTTTCGTATTCAATTTGAATTTCTTCTGCCTAAAGAGAGACGTAAAATGCGAATGTCTGTTTTCCTCTATAAGCTTTTTAAGGCTGGTTTCCATCCTACTTGCTGGATGCTGTTGAGTTTTTGAAAAGTGACTATGATACTCGTTTCCGTTTATGCAATTTAAAAACTCCAGTTTGTCACTCGAAGTATTTTAAAGGATCATTTCAGTTAGCAGCGGCAAAAACATGGAACTGCTTGGATTCTCAGCTTCAAAGAACTGCAAATGTGAATCAACTTAGAAAAGAACTGTCAAGTTTGTTCAAGTCTTGACTCACCAATTTATGTGTCCTTTGGATAGTTGGGGAATGGATTTTCTGTGGATGGACTATGATTATTTTTGTTTTTCTTTATAATCGACTAGATATATGTAATATGTAGTAAACAAGAATTTTAAATATAATTTATTATAAATATTGAAAATGAAATTATGTAAACAAGATAAAGTGTTAATGGAAATAAAAATAAATAAATGTCGATATATTTTTTGCATTCCTTCTTCGAATATTCAATTTTTTTAAGGCAAACATAGATTAGTTTTACAAAACAGGAATCTCTTGACGAAATCTTTGCTTCCATCAAGAATTTAACCTAATTGTCGAGTTTTCTATAGACACTCGATAGTCAAAGATCGCCCAATTTTAATTCCCAAGTTCAATTTTAATTTAAATTAATGAATATAATGTTACGATATCGTTAAAAACAAACATTTATTTATTATTTAAAAAAGAAGATGCTGATTTAGTCAAATAAATAGAGCATTATACACATTGGTTTAGCAGGTTAAGAATAATTTGGCAGCAATTACAGATTGTAATGAAATAAAACCAGAACCCATTTCAAAATAAGTATTATTAGCAATTCCGCGTTACCACAAAAGAATTTTTGTCAGCATCTGGACTGACCAATGGCGTAACTAAGAAATTGTTCCAGGGTAAAATAATAAAAAGAGTAAAATAATAAAAATTTCCCGTATTTATTTCGTTTTTTAATACATAACGGGTGTTGCTATTTAAGCTTAATTTTTAATTTGATTGTCATTTATATTTTTTACTACAGTGCAATGTGTTATTAAAGTTATTTAGACATATATTTATGTCAAAATAAATAAAACATTAATTAATCATATATAAATTATTAAATTTAAAATTATTAAATTATTAATAAATTAATTATTAAATTATAAAAGAAAAGAGGGCTGTTTTAAAATGGTTATGTTTCACAAATTAAAATTGAAAAAAATCATATAAAAATGTAATATATTTTTATCAGTATAAAATTTTTATAAAGCCTTACTTAGTACTTTTTAAACAAAAAAATAATATCAATACCGGTTTAACCCGTTTAAGCACAATTTAATTTTAAACTTTCCTTGTCTCTAAATTTTTTAACATATTTCGTGCCACCCGGTGTCAAAACTAAGGAAAAAATACAATAATGTATTAGTTTTTTAACTACTTAAACGATTAATAAAGTTTCAAGAAAACGGAAATGGTCAAGGTTCATTTTTTGTTTATTTTATCGGCGTCTTGATTCAATTTCTCATCTGTAGTTATTTAGATAAATTTGTTGTATTTGAATATTTTTTGTTGAAACCAACTTTGAGTTCTACAAAACTTACGCAGAAGTTGTAAAAAACCATGTATGGCAGAAAAAATTAACTACAAATTGTAGCCATTCGAAAATTGTTGCAAAATTTGAACGATTTGAACAAAAGATTTGAAATTTGAACAGAAAACCACAAATAATTCAGAAAAAATACAATTTTCATATAAAAACACATATTTATTTTTTTACGGTCGAAAAGTTATTTGTCTTTTTTCAGATTATTACAGGTCAGATTATTTGTTTTTTTTTATTGTCATATTTATACAATTTGTTTGAAAAAATAACAAATTAACAAATAACAAATGTTACTTTACTGTCACCGTAAAAATAAAATTAAAATGGCGTTGCTTTGTTTATTAGTCAAAAAAGTAATATAATTTACACTGCTTGCCGAGGGCACTTGGCGTAAGTATTCAAATAACATTACGAATATACCACTTGTTACACACAATACAGCACTTGTTTATTCTGCGTGAAGTAACAAGTGCTATATACATAATATTATCAAAAAAGTGAGACTTTAACTAACACCCTAGCGGCAGTAAGGTTAAACTTTACATCCGTTTGCCTAAAAATAAATATTCAAGAACAAAAACAAAACTTTAATAATATTACATAAAGAACAACAAGTTCCTTAAATTTTCAAGTGATTTAAGAAATAGGATTTTAGAAAACATAATTGACGGTTTATTGTCAAGCCTATTACTTAATTTGGAAATATTATTTTCGGAGGCTGAAAAAGCACGTCCCGATTCCACACTTATTGGTGGACTGGTCAATCTGTAATCATTATACAATCACTGCAAATGTGGTCATCTATATGTCCTGTGAACGCTTTTCTGAAATATTTTTTAATTTCGCTTCCAATAGTGGTGAACAGTTTAATATGCATTCTGTAAATGCATTCTGACCAAAACAGTGTTGTATAGGTATTAAGCTTGAATTAATAATGCATCACAATTCACAAATTATTATTCCAAATTGTTTTCCTTTAATAAATCGAACCACATCCTCAGTTGCATTGTCGTTGTAATCTGTGCTCGATGTATAAAAAAGTGTAGAGCAGTGTGAGAAGCTCAATCATCCGTTTAACATCCATTGTCTGCTGCTCCATGTAACGTTAGATAATCGTTATTAAAAACTTACGCAACTTCAACTTGGAAAGGTAAATTTGTTTGATTTGCCATCGACAAAAGCAACGTTTCCATTCTGCAAATATTTTAATACTTCAGATGTTTCGGTTATCCTATCCTTAATGCGTGTTATTGAGGCATTCGTCATTTCACGAACTAATGGGTTGCTTTGATGTTCTAGTTTACCTAGTACAAGCTAAAGAGATGCATAGGCTTAGGTCAATATTTCATTGTAAAATGGAGGAAATAAAAAAAAAATTAGAGCTAAATATGCAAATATTATTGTTAAAAAATATGCAGCAACAAAACTGCCAACATGCCGCATATATAGAGTTACATTTTTTGAATGTTTATTACTTCGAGAAAGCTATAGCGTGACATCAAAACAAATTCCACAACTAAGATTAAGGTTGTTACTATTGACTATTTATAGAATTCATCTGCCAACACCCCCTTTGCTTTCGTCACTAATATAGAAAACTTCACGTTAACTTAAAAACCGGGACTGCAGCTAAATTCTTACCGTGAAGCGGTAAAGTGATAAGTTTTTAATGAAAAGTAATAAAGATATTTTTAAAACTTCACCGCTTCACAATAAAAACATTTACAAATCAACGAAAACTCACCCAACTAGCATTTTAACTTCTTTTAAAACACTAAACAGTCTTACCGAAACTAACTTCCCCACCTTCATAGTTTCTTTAAAATTTCTAAACAGTTTCGATAAAGGCCATTTGGAGAACTTTCCCCGCCTTTAACGAAG
Organism: Diogma glabrata; assembly: GCA_963693315.1. Taxonomy (NCBI): domain Eukaryota; kingdom Metazoa; phylum Arthropoda; class Insecta; order Diptera; family Cylindrotomidae; genus Diogma; species Diogma glabrata. The sequence continues at coordinate 288,641,456 of OY856187.1, read as the reverse complement.
CTATAATTTGTAAAAGACTTCGAAAATAGCTTCGGTGAGGTCTTTTGTAAGCAGTTATGCAAGCTGAATAGAATTTATGGTTTGACAAGTTATAGCTTCGGTAAAGTACTTCTAATAGCTTGTTTTAAGCAATCTTTAGAAGTTTTATAGAAGCTATTAAAAAATGTGAAAAAAATATTACAATATTTTTTATATTTCTACACTTTTTTAACGTAATTATTGTTATTGCTATGTTATTTATATAGTGTTTAAATTTAAGTTTTTGTTTACGGTCGCATCAAGTTTCGAACCCTGGTCCTTCGATCGTTTGTCCTGCACACTATCCAATCGGCTGATTTAAATATTAAGAAACAATAAATATCTTTGATAGTAGTTACAATAACAATAGCTTCTATAAGACTTCCATAGAACTTCCATAGAATTTAGTTTTTTAATTTAGATGTAGAAAATATAGTATATAATTTAGGGGCTTATTTTTTATGGAAAAAGGTATATGACATGTAACTTCAATGGGTTTTTAACGATGAAATTATAATCTAAGGTAAAAGAATATTGACAAATCTATTTTCTATTTGTTTTATTAGTTCAAAGATTTTAAGGAAAACAAAATTAAGGGGTTATATTTTTTCACTCATTAACTTTCAGCGTACTTACACCTTTATTTGAACAATATTTATTTTTAAATAAAAAGTTTTGTAATTGGATTGTTAATAGGTGTCACAACAACATGCGTTCTAAGGTGCTGATGAACGCAGTTAATTTTTAAAAATGTTATATAAATATAAAACAATAACAAAAGAAGCAACGATATATCGCACCCATCCATTTGCTGTAAATTATTTTAATAGAGTGACTAAATTATGAAACTCTGTATCGCCTCAGTTCTTCCTGACGAGTTTGGCTCTCAGAAATGTAAAGAAAATTCATATACCATTATTTATAAAACTTTAAATTTTCTCTATTCCACTCTAGTTGATTTTTGATTCTGATTCTCTAATCTAATTGATTATGATTTAGATTCATTTTGTTGTCTACTTGAAGAATCAAAATAAAGAATATTTTATATTGTGCGAAATAAGTCTAAATAATAAATTAAAAAACAAAAACCACCTTATGCACAGTACTTTTTTGACAAAAACGAAACGATTTCAATTTCGTATATGCTTCAATTTCATATAAACACATTCAAATTACATGTCACATATCTATTTCCATAAAAAGTAGGCCCCTGAATTAAACTATATTTTCTACATCTAAATTTAGATGAAATAATAGAAGCAATAGCTTCCGTCAGTTTGACATATTTCGTTTCAGATATTGAAGCAATTTTTAGACTATGACAGCTGTGCTTCTATACGATCTGTAAACAGTTACAACCGAAACAACTACAATCCTAATGACAGCTATAACTTCTATAACCTTTTTTCGGACGCTTTATTTAGTGTTGTGTATATAAGTTTCGGTAAAGCTTCTAATATTAAATATAGAAGTACTTTAGAAGCTTTCATTTCGATGGTGGTGAGAACTTCTCTGTGGATGTTGTATCGAAACTTTATAGAAATAAATTATAACTAGCTTCCGCTTAGAAGCATTAGCGAAGCTTTATTGAAGCTAAAACTTGTATAACTCAAAATTGAGAAGTTAGTTTGCTTGTTGGGCATCCCTCCGCATGCGAACTTACTATAACTTATTTTTTAACAGGATTTCGTGTTTTCATTCATTAATCCCGGTAAATATGGCGATCCCGTAACCCCAGGATTTGCTTTCAATTATTCTGGGATTCAGGGATCATAAAAAAATATGTCTTGATCCCAAAAGCCCATGATTCAAGAATCCCGGGCTTGTAATCCCTATAGTGTTAGTATTAATTAAAATCAAAAAACACCAATTTTTCATCGTTCACACTTCACATTAATCAACACACATACCATTAGCCATTTGTTGAATTGCTTTTCACAACGATCTTCATTCAGTGATAAACAAAATTCAGATAATTCAAGATATAAAGCTCAAAATTTAAAGTCTGATGGACTTCGAATGAATTCGTCAATTTCTAATGTGCTAATAGCCAAAAAAACATAAAAAGTGCTACTTTTTTTAATGTTCCAGTGTCTCGATGTGGTTTTTAGTCTTTTTTAGTAATCACACGTAGTTTTTTAAAACAAAGTCTGGGTTGTTTTTATTGCAAAGTCTTTCGTTGAATCTCGAAAGCATGGCTTACCAAAAAATATAAATATCAAATGAATTTGACACATCATATCGCCCGAAAGAAAAATGTTTTCTCTTTTAAAATTTACTAACCAAAGAATGAACCATTAAGATAAACGAACATTTTATACATACACTTTTGGCAACATTTTTGGTTTGTGGACTTCTGTCACCTAACCTTCACGAGAAATGACAAATTTTTTAAAGTTGAAATTTTCTTATTAATTCGAAACGAAGATCAGTGATATGAAGTTTCTTTAAAATTGTCAAAATCTAGTTCGATTTGATTAAATCTAATAATTTAATGGTAGATGGGTTTTTCTATCGTGGTGATCATATATCACAACCACTAATTCTCTTTTGAAATAATTGTAAAAAGTGATTTACTTATAGTAAAAAAATACAATTTCATTTTCTCTAACTGGAAAGTTAATTCTGCATGAACTTAATTTTCTAGGAGGGGCCAAAAATCGTCTAGAGGGGACCGGGCCCTCTGGGCCCATACCTAGTTACGCCAATGGGACTGACCCCCTCTGATTTTGATGAAATTTCATACACAGATAGCCAATGACCAAATAAAAATACAATTTCTTTGATACAGGACGTCCACACCCTTAGTATTTTGTATCCTTAAATAATTGAATGGTCATTAAATTTCTATGAAACAATAATTTCGGTGGTTTTAGTTAAAAAGGTGATTCACTGTATTGTTTTAAAAAAAAGTTTGAAAAAAAGAAATAAGAATTTTATTTCTAAAACGAAAAATAATGCCAACGCGGAAATTACTTCGGTCTGAAAGACCTAAGTATTACATTCATGAGCTCAAAGTGAAATTCTTACCCCCACTTTTTTTGGCATTTCTCGACGTTTTAGGACATACTGATTCTAAAAAAGCAAAAAAAAAATAATGTGTTTCTGTCTGTAGTCCGTCATTACCTACGCTGCAGGGAAAACCGCTGGAGGGATTTCAAAATTTTTTTTTCTAAAAATAAGTATACACAAGGGACAGGTCCGAAAGAACGCTGTGTTCGATAACTGTACCGGAAGTGTGTCAAAAAAATCATTATGTGTGTCAAAAATAGCAAATTTTCATATTTTTGGCTTAAAAAACGTTCATTTTAAGTGATTAGGAGTAGGAACATTAAATTTTGAGAAATCTTAATTGGTATGTGAGATCAAAAACTAGATTATTGCATTATAAGTTTGTCAAAAAAATGTTGTCAAGTGTGTCGAAAGAAAGATTTTTATTTATTTTTGTACCCAATTTTTTGGAAAAAAAATAAAATTAATTGTTTGTTTGAAATAAAATTTTATTATTATTATTGAGAATTATGGCATTATAAGTTTGTCAAAAAATAATGTCAAGTGTGTCAAAAAAATTTCATTTATATTTTTAGCCAATTTTTTGGAAAAAAAAATGTAGCTGTTTTTATAACGTAAATGTAATTTAAAATAAAATTGGACATGGAAATTTTTGAATTTGTTATAGTTTTTGAAATATTTTTGGAATTTTGAAAAAGTTTGTATTTTTGATTTTGTAATAATTTTTGCAATATTTTTAGAATTGCAGCAAAATTTTTAATTTTTGATTTTGTAAGAATTTTTGGAATATTTTTAGAATTTTGAAAAATTTTTAATTTTTGATATTATTATAATTTTTGGAATTTTGAAAAAATTTTCAATTTTCGATTTTGTAATAATTTTTTCAATATTTTTAGAATTTTGGAAAAAGTTTGAATTTTTAAGAATTTTTGAAATATTATTGGAATTTAGAAAAAATTTAAATATTTGATTTTATTCTAATTTTTGGAATTTTGAAAAAGTTTGATTTTATTTAATTTAACAATATTTTTGTAATTTTGATTATAATTTTCCCGCAACGTATTGATGTTTCGTGTTAGTGTTGTAATAAATTTTTAAACAGAGTAAAAAAGTACGTGTACTTTAACAAAGAGTTATGTTTGATATACATCGCTGCCCAAAACTAAAAACCATGTCCTCATAAAAGTTTTTTGCCGAAAACTATATCAAAATCCTTAACCCAGACCGAAGTCTTGATATCTCAGAGCTGTGAGATTTCAGCCCCTCCATATTTTAATGTTGGATTAAGAATTAACTGAGCATTTTTTCCTGGAAAAAATGTGATAAAAATGCGGGTGCCATTAGCAGCAGCATCTCTGAAGATTTTTTTAAAGTTTAACAGAGTTTAATGTACAGTTATTTTATTTATTTAGCGTATGGTTTTTTTTGTGACACATTAAAAAATTAAACTTAAAAATAGGTAGACTCTTCTATGAAATCTACCTAAAACAATACATGGATACACATTAAATGAACTTACAATCGATTTGATTGCGTGTCTTTTAAGTAAATTAAAAAGTAAAATATTTGAACATTGGGCAGTACATTTGAAAATTAGATGTTTACATCGAGCGAGTCTATCCATGCTACTACATCGGGAGTTGCCAAATGGATGCCTGAGATGTTGCCATTGTAACGTCGAATTGGACACGCAGTTGCAATGTGTTTTATAGTTTGTTGTGGAGCGCCGCAGTCACACTCAGGGGACTCTGAAATGCCCCACTTGTAGAAAGAATCAGCACAACGTCCATGATTCGTTCTTATTCGGTTTAATGTAGTCCAGGTATGACGTGGCAAACCGAAACCAGGTTGGGTAGAAGTCAGGTTAGTAATAGAAAGGCCAGTTGTGTTGAAATGTTGCCAGGAGGTGTCCCAGGCATCCAAGATATTAAAATCAGTTGCCAGCAGGTTGCTGGCAGTTTTATGTGGAGGCTTTCTTGACTTCAATCGACAACGAGTGTGGTCACCGTAATATTCGTGCAAGGGTAACGTGGTGTTGTTGGTTACCTTTTTATGTTCACGCATGAGAGCATGCGAGCGTCTGAGTGCAGGTGGAGCGATATTGCTTAACACAGGGAGCCAAGGTAAAGGGGTGGATCTGATAGTACCACTTATAGTACGTATCGTAGCATGCAGCTGGCAGTCAACTTTTTGAGTATGTGTGCTATTCAACCAGACTGGTGCGCCATACTCAGCCACAGTACAGTAACAGTAACATTGTATTTCGTATAAAGTAAATATACATTCAAATAACATCTAGAATTTAACAGAGTTTTTAAGACAAATGCTACAAAATTTTACAGCGAAATTTTACTTTTCGAAAGAAACAGTATTTTTATTTTGTCGTTGGCTATCTGTGTATGAAATTTTATCGAAATTAGAAGGGGTCAGGAATATCGAAGTTGCGATGGCGTGGAAATGCTTTATTGCTGAAACCGCTCAACTGGTTGTCGTATATGTTTATGCACAAATTTTGTTGTTTGTTGTCTATAAACGGCATTGTTGTCTTCCTCCATTTATAGGTAAACGTAGTGGTTTAGACACGGCCGTAATTATGGCCAAATGTGCCCATTTGCAAATCTGTATTACATGAGGGTTCAATTTTTAAACCCTTATTTTATAGTGTTGAATGCAGTAAAATGGATTTGCTAATTCGAATAAATCAAATTTAGCTCTTGTTATATTAACATATCATCAATTAATTATTGTCATCATAATATGTCAATAAGTTCATTGTTTTAAAATTAATTATGCATTATTATATTACCTATATGACCGCGGGAATGATGTGGCGATGTGATGACCGCGGGAATAGTTATAAAACTCGAATTTTATTTAGTTTGTCTCTTTTGCATCCTAGGATAAGCTCGGGATCCCAAGAAGTTTTTGATTTTATCCCGTCATCTCGGGATATTAAATTTAGATGAAATGAGAAGTCATAATGTGAACTCATTGATGTTTCATATCAAAACTATTTAAAAAAATGACAATTTGGTTTTTCTATGTTATGCTTTAAGTGTATAAAATCTGTAATAAAGATATGAAAATTGATCAATAAATAGCTAGGTTTTTCTTAAATCTTCCTTCATGAAAAGTTTAGGCGAGCATTCTATAATTGTAAAATCAAAGTCTGTGATTATAACTTTATAAATCTGCAGGCTTTGAAAAGGATATAAAAATCGGTCGTTTGTTTTTAACACATAAAGATGGCCTGAGTCGAAATTAAACTACTTTTTAAAATTACAGATTCTACTTTTTAGAATTTAAAGTATTTAAATAAAACTTATTTTCAATACAAAAATAGCTTCTACATAAGACCTTCAAAAGTGAGTTACCGGAAAAAATCCCATATGAGTTGTTAAATAGGCGTTTAAAATTTAAATTAAAAATCCTCTTTTGGTCCTAAATAAACTAAAAAAATTTATTGGGCCCTACTAATTCTACTTTATATATTCTATCTACTTTGTAGATAGAATATTTAGGATGCAATAAGTATTTTGATACTTATTAGTCAGAGAATGTTGTTATATTAAATGTTTCCTCAATCGTATCTGCTCTCGATGATGTCTGAATAGCAACTTTCCTTATTTTTAATTTAACTAAGTACAATAATCAGAATCGATCGGAATCGTAAATAGATTTTTAAGATTCAAATGAGATGTTAATTTTGTACGTTGATAGAATTGATAGGTGTTGAAAAACAGGCTTATTTAGGTGTTAAGTAGTATTTTAAGAATCAAAAGTCTGCAATAATTTTTTGAGATTCTAATTAGATGTTGAATTATATGTTTTTATATTATGTAGGAGTTAATAAGTTTATCGAGAATAAAATGTTCTTATTTACATATGCAATTAAGGATAAAAAGAACTAAAATAGGTTTATTTGAGGATGTCTACTACTTAAATTATAGTTAAAGTTCGAATCAGGAATTAAACTATTGGCTAAATAATTAATTTTGACTCGAGATCTTAAGCAATTTTAAGCATGTGAGCAGTGAACCCGAGTCAAAATATAACTACACTTTACACCCACAGATTCTACTATTTAGAATATAGATATAACTTATTTTCAATACAAAATAACTTCTACATAACACCTTTAAAAGCGAGTTACCGGGAAAATCCCGCTTGAGTGGTTAAATAGGCGTTAATAATTTAAAACAAAAATCCTCTTTTGGTCCTACATAAACTAAAAATATGTATTGGGTCCAGTGGCGGATTATGCCCTTAAGGGGCCTGAGGCGGTACAAAATGTTGGGGCCAAACTTAAGATTTTACCAAAAATTTTATATGTATTTCTGACTAAAAAAACATTTTTATTCTTTAAATTTTTTAATAAAAATATAGAAAATTTGATAGAAAATATGAAAATTTGAAAGAAATCCAAAATCATTGATGAAAACTTAAAACTCAAATATACTTCAAATACCCAAAAAATACTTATCTGGATTTTATGTTTTTATCAATAATTTTGCGATTAATATAATAACAGCCCATAGCAAATAAAGTTTTAGTATTAATATTCATTCGTAACAGTGGAGCTTTTCAAAACAAAATGTTTTTTCTACGATACAAATTGGAAAACGAATACATTAAAAAATTATAAAACTCTCAAATTAGAATTATTAAAATAAATACATGAAAAAAAGTAATACAAATTGAGAACCTAACACTTTTAAATGTGGGATAATATAAAAAAAATCTTTAGGTTTAAAAACTTTGGTTGAATGAACGCAGTCATCTGATATTTGAATACCTATAAAATATCATTACTATTTGTCGCGAGGGGGCCAAATGTGCATTTGGGGCCCGAGGCGGCCGCCTCTTCCGCCTCTATAGTAATCCGCCACTGATTGGGTCCTAGTAATTCTACTTTATATAATCTAACTACTTTGTAGATAGAATATTTAGGATGTAATAAGTACTTATTAGTCATAGATTGTTGTAATATTAGATGTGTCCTCAATCATATCTGCTCTCGATGATGTCTGATTAGCAACTGCTCTTTTTATATTTTTAATTTTAACTATGTACAAGTACAATAACCGTAATCGATCGGAAGCGTAAATAGTTTTTGAAGATTCATATGAGATGTTAATTTTGTTACCTTGATATAACTTATAGGACTTATCTAGTTTTTAGAATACGAAAAGTACTTAGTAATATGTTGGTTTAGGTGCTATTTAGGTGTAAAGTATAATAAAGAGTTTTTTGAGAAAATAGTTTTTTGAGATTCTAATTAGATGTTAATTAGTATTTTTATATATTTTGTAAGAGTTAATAAGTTTATCGAGAGTAAAAATTTCTTATTTAGATGCAATTAGTGATGAAGAGAACTAAAATAGGTGAGAATGTCTAGTTTTTAAATCGTAGTTAAAGTTCTACTCGGGTGAGAATCTAAACAGTTTGTGTTATTTGTTGTATTACTCCAATTTTTTTAATCATTGTTAAATTATGCTAATACCATTTTATTTCTAATTTAATCTAAAATTTAAACTTAACTGGAAGGAAAACAAATTTGTGTCTATATACAATAACGAAAAAGATTATACTTTTATGGTTTACTTTACACTCTTGCAACTTTTTACCCACCAACTATGATCAACAAGTACACTATTATTAAATTTAAAGAACATATACACAAATAATGCGAAAATGTAAATAAATATGAAGGTAAAAAAAAAGGTATAAAATGTTTTAACGAAATATATTTTAAATTCATTTTACATTTATATGCGATTGTGTTATGTTCGATCGATCGATCAAAAGAAAAAAAAATAAATAAAGAAAAAACAATCATAAAAAAATTATTTCTAGTAAAAGAAAAAACTAAATAAAACAAGACTAAATTAATTAATTATTTAATAAATCAACATTATTATTGTTTTTGTGATCGTGATATTTAGATTAATTTTGCTGTAGTTTAAGTGTTTTTGTCTTTTTGTGTCTGCTTTTTTTTAAATTTTATAATTAAATCATTGTTACAATTAACAATACCAACAGAAGTTAAAGAAGTAGCAGGAAGCTGATTGGAATACACGATGAACTTAAAGGTAAATGTTGAGCAATATTGTAAGGAATAATTATAAAAAGTTTATTTTAATTAATTAAAAGTTTGTGAGTAATTTCGTAGTATTTGTTTACATTTGTACTTTTTTTGTTTTTAAGTTTTTGATGAGGAAAGAGTTAATCGTCAATTGCTGAATGATAATAACATGTTGCAATCATATTTGTCTATTGCAGTTTTTTTAAGAGAAATGTTTATTGTTGTTGTTCTTAGTGTTTTTTATTCCCAGGTAGTTGAATCGATTAAAAATATGTTATTGAGAAGTTTGATTGTTTTGAAACATGTATAAGTGATAAATTAATATATTTAGAGGACAGATGTCCTCAAAGATTAAAATTTAAAATTGTATTTCAGTCTTAGATTTCCTTAAATTTGTATTGAGAATGGAAATATAAATGAAATCGAAACTAAAGTGAAGTTATTGTTAATTGTATATAGATTATATTCGGATCTGTACCACCCACAATAATTTTTTGAAATTGTTATTTGATATTTCTTTCAGATTGTGTTGCTTTGAACTAAAAAATCTCAATTACTACATTTGTTAGTATACCTTTGGTCGTCGTAAGTCAAGGTTTATAAAGTAAGCGATTTGTGTAAACCGCCGACGGTTGAGATCCACGCTGTCTTAATTAAAAGGTTTTTTTGTCCGAACACCATATACATGGTACAATTTGAGATTTTGAGTGGCTTCAACCCACAAAAGCTTAAAAAAAACATTCAAATACAAATCATAAAGCATGCTCTTGTAAAATCTAGTTCTAAAATGGAATGTATGTGGTGTTAGTGACATATATTGTAATCTCTAAAATGTTGTAAGATGCATTTTTTATTTAAAAAAAAAATATTGAAAAATGAAAATTACTTTTATTACTTCATATTTTTAGTTTTGATGGACAAACAATATGTTTAAAGTTTCGCACACATTATACACACACATTATTTTACTAATTTTAAAGATTTGTTTTGAAATTATTTATTTACTATAGTATATTTCACGCCTTTAAAGGTTTTACAGCACCAGAAGCAGATCTGTTAATGACTAGTAAAATGCGAGATTTAATAAGCAAGTATAATAGGCCACTGTTGATGTTTGCATTGCATTGAAATTTCGTTCTCAATATAGAATAGAATACTCAAAAGGAACTTTCAATCAATTTTGATTGCGTGATTTATCTGGCAATTAATTTGAAACAATTTTGTTCACATATCACGAATTTCATCAGATAAAGTCTTTTCCATTGCAAAAATTAGTTTTTCTATGAAAGCATATGAAAAGTATTTTTTCATCACGCTTAATCCCTGTGAAAATGGGTTCTTTTCCACTACAGTAAAAATAATAAAAAATTTTAGTTACTATGGATTTTCATATAATTTTACAAATGTTTTAAATCAAAACAACTATGAAAAAATAGAATATGAATTTTGAATGTTATTTTGTCGATTTCTAATTTAATAATTTATAGTAAATACCGTTTATATATTTAATATCATAGGAAAAAGTTTATATATTTAATATCATTCCCTAGGCGAGATGAAAACATTTTACGCTTGTGAAATTGCCCCACTCGACGCTAGCGCGTCTCTTAAACAAATTTTCACTAACGAAAAAGAGGCGTTTTTCAAATGAAAAATAAATGTCAAGCTTTGACAATGCAACTTTAATAGTTGAAAAATTAAATTGAAAAAGATTTATAAAAATTAAGCATTTTAAAAATATTTTACTTTGTGTTTGTTCGTAACTGGCTTTTCAGCACGAGTTGTATATGAATTTCAATTTCGCTCTCTTATTTGCGGGATCAGATTGCATCTTTTTCTGCATAAGGGCATCAAAAATAACAAACCATGACAACAATAGTAGTTTTTGCACGAGTTGTATATAAAGTTCAATGCCGCTCCCTTATTTGCGGGTGCGGATTGCATATTTTACTCCCTAGGTAGTACTCTCTAGTTTTAATGGAAAGAAATATTTACGATAAATTTAAACAAATTTGTATAAAAAGATGACTGAGATGAACATTAAAATTATAATTTTCGTTTTCCTTAAACGATTAGATTTAGTTTTTAATATTATAATTATACTGTGGTCGTGCAAAAAATAGTATAAACAGCTCAGAAGAGAGCATGTCATCTCTCTCAGTGATATTTAGCACTCAGACTTCGCCCTCGGGCTTCAAACACACCTCGGCAGAAACACATGCACTTCTCTTCCCTTGGTGTATAATCTACTATTTCATAGAAATAAAATATTTACGATAAATTCAAATAAATCTATAGATATATAAAAACCGCCTATTCTATTCTGGAAATGACAATTTATAATTTTCGTTTTCATTAAATCATTAGATTTTAGTTTTAAATTTTATTGTCATAATTATATTGTGATCGTGCAAAAATAGTATTTACACTTTGGGAGAGAGAGCATGTTTCGAGCTCCAAACACACCTCGGTAGATTTTTTTTTAATGTGTTGTGTAGTTGGCATTACAATATGTGCCACAACAACTCATAAAAACCTTTTAAAACCAAGATCTCACAATTACATGCGTTCTAAGATGTTGATGGACGCGAATCTTTGGTTTTCATTTTTTTTAAAGAAAAAGGAATATATAAACAATAAATCCTACTACATATAAAATGTGACATAGGCCAATATTCCATGATAGGATATAAAAAATAAAAATCAAAAAAATCACTTCTGTAAATAATTTCCTTCTGTCCAGGGCCGGCGCTTCCTTGGAGCAGTAGGAGCAGTTTGACGGGGCGCTAAAACTGGAGGGCGCCAAAACCCAATTAATAAAAATAAATTTAAAATAATAAAATAAATATTTTAATTACCGAAATTTATTACCAAAAATTTTTTTTTCACTGTGTAAAAATTCTTAAATTTTTTTTGGAAAATTTCTTTCAATGCAATCTTTGGCATTCAGGGGTGGGTCAGACAGGTTATACGACAAAAATAATGGTAAGTTTCTGAAATTAGTAGAAGCAATTCCTGAATTTGACAATGTTCTTTCAGAACACCTACGACGGATAACTAATATTGAGACGCAAAACAAATATTTGTATAAAAGCATTCAGAATGAACTAATTTCAATCGTGTCTAAAGTTATTCAAAATAAAATCGATGATATGATAAAAGGTGCAAAATATTTTTCGATAATTGTTGATTGTACTCCAGATCAGAGCCGCATTGAACAATTATCACTTATTGTTAGAGTTGTTCATAGAAATCAAAACAAACATGAAATTAAGGAGCTTTTTATGGGTTTTTAAAAGCTACAGATACGACGGGTAAGGGCTTAACGAATTTAGTTTTAGACCGACTAACTTCTCTAAAATTTTCAATTAGTGATTGCAGAAGGCAAGGCTATGATAATGGCTCAAATATGAAGGGAAAAAACATTGGAATGCAAGCTCAAATTAAACAAATAGAACCCCGAGCATTTTTTGTGCCATGTGCATCACATTCAGCTAACCTAGTCCTTCTAAATTCAGTTCAATTTTCACTTCAAGCTGTAAATTTTTTTGATACTGTCCAATGCTTATATGTTTTTTTTTCTAGTTCTGTTTCAAGATGGGACATTTTGAAACAGAATGTGAAAACATTAACTCTCAAACCACTCTGTACGACAAGATGGAAAAGCCGCATAGAAGCTTTAAAACCCTTAATGTGTAGTTTAGGTAATATTTATGACGCTTTAGTTCAAATAAGAAGTGACAAGGATAAGGACGGAATAACAAGAAATAACACGAATAGTTTATCTCTCAAAATTATTCATATTGAATTTATTTGTTCAATAATTATTTGATATAATATTCTTGATAAAATGAATATATTTAGCAAATATTTACAAAGTCCTGCTATTTGTTTAACGACGGCAGTACATTTGTTAGAGGGCACAAAAGAGTTTTTGACGAACTTACGAAATGAGGAAAAAGTTCTGGGGTTTATCTTGCAAGCTAAAGAAATGACTTTAAAATTAGATGTTCCACCAAATTTCCCGGATGCTCCAAGGCACCCTAGTCAAAACCCTCGTACGAAGGTAGAGACGAAATTATATCAA